>QVRM01004955.1:5000-57713 GCA_003439945.1 Dermanyssus gallinae | reverse complement strand
GGCATATCCACGACGCTGCCTCTACCCACTTCTTTACCTCATTTCAAGACGCGTTTCTCAACTGGGCCGAACGCCACACAGAGAATAAGTTCGCACATGGGCACCACCTAGGTGAGGGATCGCTCCGGTTTTTACGGGATAGCGCAGAAGCCAGGCTCCTGCTCGGCGAATACGGTTAAAGTTTTCGGGCTGACCCTCAGCTAAGATTTAACGTCCACGGAACTGTTTTTCCCATTGCTTCATAGACGGACCCTCATAAATACACCTATGTGTCTCCTCCGGTTGCGAGGCGCAGACTTAATCCACCACGCCACCGGGTTCGACTCGGCGAATACGGTGTCTCTGCAAAGAGACTCCGTATGTGAGACTGCTCGCTATGTTTTACACAGCATTAACAACGTAGTTCGGCTGTGTTTTTCAGAGGGTTAGCTAAGTTTCGTTCAGCTGCAGGGGTCGCCAAACAGGTGACTCTAAATAGACGCCCGAAGCTGCTTTTTCGTATAGGTGAATAGACTACGCATTCAGTTCAGTTCAGTTTATTATTATTTTCAAACACGCACCTTACAGAACATCCGTGTTTCATACATCGTTTTACTTGTCATTCCAGTTATCAATAGTGTTATTAGTACTTATCGGTACTCAGTAATAATAATAATAATAATATCGTTGAAATGTCTTATCAATCGAGGCATTGTTCATTGTGTAATTTATGATGCAATTTTTCCTTGAAAAATTCCTACGCACATTGCGCCGATTCTTTTTGTTACGATGTTACGACATCTGCGGCCGCAGGTTTGAGGGCACAACATTTCGTAGTGTTTTAGCACACTTACCTGATTTCCACAGCGGCACGTGTGCGCTTTGACGGCCCGAACTTCCAGCCGGCAACCGATGCTCAACCGATGCTCAGTGTAGGTGTCTTCACGAAGTTCACCGAGGATGCCGGCTAGTAAGGCAGAAGATAACAATCTCATCCCAGTGATCAATCTTCGTGTGGTGGTTGATTCAGACGTCCACGGCATTTTAGCACCAGCTGCGGCTTAATACGGACGATTGGGGCGATGAACTTAGGGTGATTTTACTAAAGGGGGGGGGACGTCATTTCAAAGCGCGGACACGCTCCATTCGTTGCTTCTTACTGCGGGAGCAATCTGGAACCGGTCCGGCCGCATTACTGCGGCGCATGTTCCGCTGGTGCTGGACGTAGAAAACTGACACGAGCCACGCATATTTTTAATATTCGATGGTGTAAGGGCATGCAAAATTTGCACCGAGTTATTCTTTTTTTCTAGAGCGAAGAGACGGGCCCCGAGTTAAAGCGGGTATATCTCGGTGTTGAACACTTTAAGACATCGGGAGTCGCCGGATTGTCATGCCGCTCTTTGCTAATTTTACAGCGGCCAATCTTCGTGTAGCAGATTCAGACGTCCGCGGCATTTTGGCACCAGCTGCGACTTGATACGGACGATTAGGGTGATAAACTCAAGTCAAAATTGGAAGATAAAAATGGCTGGAATTTATGTCTTACTTTATGTACTTACTTATACACTTATATGTATGCCAAGCCAGACCATACCGAGAATAAGGTGCCTTAGCGGCAAAGTCATTGCGTTGCATTTGGGAGGTCATAGGTTCAAGACCTGGATCGGCCACTCTTAAATTGGTTTTCATAGTTTCCAATTTAGATAAAGTTGTACCATCTTGAAATGCTAAATTATTGCGAAATAAACAATATGTATGTAATTTAGATAAAGTGAATGATTGGATTATAATCGACCCTGACCGGACAAGAAACGGGGACCACAATGGTCTCACTAAAAAAGATGCTGTATTACCATCCAATCCCCCTTTATTAAAAAAAACTATGCAGCGACGCTGGTTATGATGGTGAAATAGTTTCAACTAAGGTTTATAGCGTCACTTAGGGGGCTTAAGTATGCATGCTCGCCGGACTCATTTGTCATAAATAGGTATTTAGATGTTCTAAATTCATGAGAGACGATCAAATATGGATTTACTTTAATTAGTTGACAGCGGTATGGGGTAGCAGGTTTGTTTCCGGTGCGACACATTCATACTTCAGAGTGCGATACATTCATACTTCCTTAACTTAACAGGCTTTGGGCCGAAGAAATTATAAATAAAACAAAATAAATTATTCGTTATTAATATTTTTGTATTTTTTTTATTACATTGTCATTTTTCTCTACGGGGTCACTGTAAGGCACCTCGTGAAGTTCTGTTATCATCGTTCGTTATCTAGCATATAACCAAAAAAGCATACGAGAGAATAGCTTTACGAACATCTTCACTGTACATTCGAGGCACTACGACGACCCAGAACTGTGTACAAATAACACCCAAAATATGGCTGCGCCCCAGTATTCAAGCAATATTGTCTTTGATTATTCACATCTGCGGCCGGAATTTGTATTAGTAGTACTACGCCAGTAGTAGGCGTTGTCATGGTCCTACAACCTTTTCCTTTCTTAATATTTGCTTTTAATGCTCGTTTCGCATTGTTTACTTTTCCCACATCAACGTTCTTAATGTCATTGTGTATCGTTGATGCTTGTTGTTTTTGTTAGCGTTTATAATTGTTGTAGCTACTGCTGCTGCAGTTGTGATCACGGTGCACAGATATTTTTGTTTTTCTAACTGCACTGCTGCTACCATCCGTAGCCCCAATTATGTTGTTGTTTATGTTGCTGTTGTTATTGTTGTCGTTCTTGTTGCTGTTGTTGTCCGGGGTTGGTTATGTTAATAATGTTGCTAGTTTTGTTGTCGTGGGTGACGTTGCATTAGTATGCATTGCAACTTTCTGGCATTGCACTGTATCGCAGTTGCTGCAGTGAAAAATATAGCAATTACCGCACGCCTCTCTGCTATGGCTGCTCTGCATTGTTGATCATTGCTTTGTTACGGCGTTCAGCGGCATAAACCGTCTTTAGAGCGCCCGCAAAGATCTGGACCCCCAGAAAAGGGAGAGCCAGACCACAGCTGTGTCTGTCGTCGACGGGGCTAGCCGCTATAAATGTTGATCTAGGTCGAAATCGGCGCTTAGGAATCGTCCCCTCCTAGTTTTGTGTCGTCGTTCATGCGGAGAATCTTGCCCGCGAAGAACACGGCGCCTGTCGGCCGGTGCACGATGAAGAATACAAACGGATGACGGATATTGAACGACGGATAGCCTGAAATGCAATGACGGCAAACACACAACCACGTGCAACTTTCCTGAGTAAGTCAGCTACTCACTGCATAAATATAAATATATATATATATATATATAATATATATATATATATATATATATATATATATATATCTATATATATATATATATAATATATATATATATATATATATATATATATATATATATATATATATATATATATATAAATATATATATAAATATATATATATATATATATGCATAAACGCCCCAAGCTGACCACCTAGTGAAAAACTATACACCTAGTTCAATCGAATCGTATTATTTTGCGCTTCATAGAAATTCTGCATTTGGACGATTGACAGCAGTCTCAGTACTCACGGGAGTAGTTAATGATGGTGGCCGCTGTGACGGCAGCCCCTTCCGTTCCCCGTTCATCGACCTCGATTTTCGCTTCATGAAGAATGTTGTCTAGGCTCACCCGACCTTCGGGATCAATCTCCGGAAGACTAGCCGCATCTGAAATTATCATTGCGCGTATCGTACAAAGATCGTTAGTGAGCAGCGTTCTGGTGCTTCACGAAATACGAACTTCAATGCTTAGTCACCACCGGCTCTCCCGCTAGCTTGCTCGTCAATATATAGGGTCAGCACAGTTCGGGTCCGCCTCTCGATATACTAAAAGAGAGGCTCGGCGCCTGTTGGTGCCCTCGGCCACAGTCTGTCGTGAGTGCGAAGGGCCGCGGACCGCGATACACAGCAAGAAACAACACTGCGAAACGGCGGTCCGGTCTGCTGGACTCCGTTGCGAACAGGGAATCGGTTGGCTTGGTGCACATGGATGACCACGGTAGGCCCGGGGGGATGACTCTACTTACATTTGAGGAGGATTTCCATCGCAGACGCTGGTCTAGAATGGCACCCTTACGTTCACCTTTGAACCCCCCACGGTCGGTATCGGTACCATCCGCCCAAAGCCATTCAGTTGCGTAAATGCGCTCATCCGTGCGCCAATTTGAGCCCCTTTTGACACGATGGAAGAAGCGAAGCGACTTACATCGCGCCTACTCGCGACAGTTGCGACACAGTTATCCATTGCCACCGGCGGCAAGAGAGTGAGAGAAGTTTCTTCTTGCTGAACAAAACTATATATATATATATATATATATACGGTATACACACCAAGTGTTTCATTGGAAACAATTGTTTTCCCAGTTTAAATGACAATAAACATATATATATATATATATATATATATATATATACATATATATATATATATATATATATATATATATATATATTATATATATATATATATATATATTTATATATATATATATTATATATATATATATATATATATATATATATATATATATCTAAGGAAGGATAATTGATCCTAACAGAAAGAATAATTACCATATAAGCGTATAGCTTTGAGTTCTCTTAAAAGTTAGAAATTCGACAGCGTTAGGTATCGGCCCCAGAATCATAAACGGTATAGAGCATACCTAAAAAAATGTAAATTTGTCGTCAAAGATAAGGATAGCTATTCCGCCGTCGACAGCTGTGTATCCGGTGTTCTGCAGAGCTCATGCCTAGGCCCCCTAAGGTACACTATATATTTGTACAGGATCTTGGGTCTACGCTTCGAGATACTGCTGTTACAAGCTATAAGCTGTATGCAAGCGATCTTAAAATCTACGTTGAAGCAAATGATGACAACAACACAGCAACTCCACAGAAAGCGATTGATGCTGTATCCTTATGGGCAGAAGAAAACCGCATGCAGTTATCTACTTCTTAGTTTGCCGTTTTTAAGACAATGCCAGATACTGTTCAGTGGAGTCTCACTCTACAAAGACCTTGAGATAATATTCGACCACCAAATTAAGTTTAGACCTCACATGGCCGAGGTTATCAAAACCGAAGACAATGCCAGATACTGTTCAGTGAAGTCTCACTCTGCAAAGACCTTGAGATAATATTCGACCACCAAATGAAGTTTAGACCTCACATGGCCGAGGTTATCAAAACCGCATCTCGAATGCGCAATCTCATAACGCGGTTCTTCATTATACAGGATCATAATGTATACTTAAAGCTGTATTGAACGTTAGTGGTACCAAAGTGGACTTACTGCTCTCACTGACGGGTGCCATTCTATAAAAGAAATGCCGACATTTTTTTTTGGCAATGTAAACGTGCAGGATAAATTTGAGAAACGAGTTGCTCGTCGCTGCTGTCTACCACGCGAGCGCATCACATTGCCTAGTGTTAGCAAATACTAATCCCACACCTAGTACCGCATGTTTAAACAGCTGGCGCGTCAACATGCTATTACTAGGCATTTTGTTCTAAGACCAAATAATCTCCGCAGCGGCGTCTTAATCCACCCGCCCAAGGTTGCCCGTGTGACCGTTGTAAACAACTCATTTGCCTGGAGGATCCTGCACGTCGTTAGCAGATTCGAAATTCGATCTTCGTTGCTTCTATTGTAATCCCCGTTTTTTCAGTAAAGGTGATATGATATAAATATATGTACGGTCTGGCAGGTCTGATCGACCTGCTAACGGTAGTAACCGTCCAACTGACTACCTGGAGTGAAGAGGTCGTGCACGCCGAGCTCGGAGAGATGCTGCTTAAACTGGTAGCTGCCGCGAACGGAGAAGCGCGGGATGTGCAGATCGAGCGACTGGTTCTCGAACGTGGGCAGTGCCGCGGCAAGTTTGCCGACGTTGAGTTTCTGCAGCATGGAATGGACACCCTGCGGATGGTGAGGCAGCAGGATCAGCATGAACGTCGCGTCGCCTTCGTACGGCAGCTGGATAGCGTCGGCTGCGATGTCGTCCAGCGACTTCACGAGGAAATGGCTTCGCATGTACATCATCTTGACGGGCACCTCTTGCACGCCGTCGTTGGCAAACACCGAATCGAACGACGATCGAACCGAGAACGGCTGCTTCCAGAAGCCCTTGAAGTACACGGCGTTCATGAGCACCATGCGCACCTGCGGACTGATGCTCTCGAGCGGCTGAGCGATATGGCCCCGTGTGGCCTGCGTCACGCGCTCGTTCATATACTTCAGAGCTTCGTCGGGTCGCGAGAAGTCGACGGCGTCGACCGAGGACGCGAACACGTCCTTGATGATGTCCCTGTACTTCTGGCTGACGTTCAGACCCTTCTGGGCGAACAGAAAGTTGCCCAGCTCCAACGAGAAGCCCCGGTCCGAACCGCTGGCCACCTTGCCTGCTGTCGCGATACCGCGCAGTGGCTCCACTAGTGTGTCGGCATTAAGCCCAAATTCGTCGTAGTGCAACGCACGGGACAGCTCTTTCATCGTGTTGCCGGCCGATGCAAAGTAGAGCATACTGAGGGCGATGGACAACGACAGTGGCGCCATAATCGTGTTCTGATTTTCCTTTATCAGAAACTTCATCAGGTTCAGGCCAAACTTGTTACCTGCGTTAATGACGTTCCGCGCATTCAGGAGCCTCTGAAAAGTCAACACAGCTTGTAATTACCGTTAACAATAAGAATAGGAACATTTTTATTAACAACATTTGGATTTAACAGGTTATACGTGCCTAGTATCGACATATTATGCATCCCGGTGGAATTAAAGCCACGACAAACAAAATCAGTGTCTTAGGCCAGTAGTGAGTGTCCCACCGTTATTATTACTACTTCTAGTATTATTATTATTTGTGTTGCTCTCATTATAGACACGCAACTACAAGGGAGGATAACGCATTGGCAGGAATACTTTAACCTGGAACACCAAAAGTACCGGGCCAGCAAAAATAGAAAGAGTTCCTTTTCAAGAGAAAGTGGATTACAGTATTGGCGGGTGTTGGCTATGACTATTCTGGAGCAACCAGTTATGTTCATGTCGGCATTATCGCGCCCCCTTGCTTGCTTTGATAAATTGCGGATCTCAACACTCGCGTTAAAGCACGCGTTTCAGGCTCTCCTTCGCTCTCTCTGCACGTGATGCGCCTTCGCCGGCTTCACGTTATCTTTCTCACGTTATCACGAAATCTTTAAACGCTCTTCTTCTTCTACTCAATGTTAGCTCAGTTTATACGCGTTTATTGATATTATATTACTCAATATATTTGATATAACAATATTTAATATAATACATAATGTGGTTATGGTTGTTACGCTTAAAGCAAATGCAACGACTATCCGTTGTATCTCGTAGGAGCGGTGGTCATCTACACTAGACACTTGCTTGAACTAGACAGGGCAAATACATACACGCGCGTGATTCTCTCTCGCTTCTTCAATTTGACGTGTAAAGAAAGCCGTCTCTCTACGACCTTCGTGCGACCTTCGCGAGAGCGAGAGCGTAAAAATGATCATCAACCAGCCAGCATACTTACGCTTACTAACGCACTACACCCTACCAGGCGTTGCACGGCTTTTGTATCATCTCGTCTATATCTGTTTTATTATGTATTCATATATGTGACAAGGACATGGACAGGACTAGATAGATAACTGCGTACCTTGCGTTGTTGCTCGAAAACGCCCGCGCCAGTTCCTGCAGCGGACCCTGCGGCTACGGCTGATAGCGGACGTCCAGCGGGTCGGGCCGGACCACTGTCCTCGCGGCGAGACGATGACGACGACGACGACGAAAAGCTTGGTTTGAACGAGGCACTGCCATGTCTGGTCCCGTAGCGCGACCCACTGCTATGTGGCGCTCTCGTGTGATCACCTTTTAAGGACGACGGCGAGCTCTTCGACGGGCGACCATCTGAAGCTGGTGGCAATACTGGCGACGGCCGCGAATCGTCTGTACCGTTGCTTTTGGTGCTGGTGCCGTCGTCGTCATCGCCGACACTGGCGTCCATGGCATACATGGCGGGATTCCACGAGAACGAAGGCCCGTAGTAGCCATGTGTTGTCGGCCCTATCGGCAGGCTAGGCACTCGCGGACCTCGCTGGAGACGCAGAAATTACACATCGTTTTTGAGCTCAATGGGCTTTCTCTCACTATATATATATATATATATATATATATATATATATATATAACCTTACATTATTTTTGACATATTCTGTACTCATAATAGTAAAGTCATACTGAAAATAAATGTGGCATTCGAAAAAAATTAAATTAGGTTTAAAACACGACCAGAAGGTTGAAGCGATACGTTCCATTATTTTCAACCCTACACGTACGTGAACTGGAAAAATGCTCGGATATTTTTAATTTTGTTTAACTAGTTTAATATAATAAAAAGAAAAAATATCTCACGGAGTTAGCCGCTTCCGTTCTATTTGTAGGTGTCTCACATAAACACGTAACGAAGTATCTAGTTAAATGTTTCCCGTCAGTAGGCCAGCGATATCATTCATCATTGAAAGAGCCTACACTGAGTGCGGAAGAGTGGACAACACATCCCGCTTAGTGCCTTATGAGGGCTGTAGGTGCTAACTTCATCTTCACGCACGACAATGCTAGGCAGTGCGCCGCTGTACGTTATTGGGGGTACCTCTCAGAAGCTGGAATTAAGTTCCGACCAACTGAACTCTAGCGTATATGCGAGGAATAAGCAGAAACGACGAGATAGAACCAGAACTTCGGCTCTAGCAACACTTCCGGAACTCATAAAGGCTATGTCCGTGAAGTGAGAAATATCCCACAGAAATTTATTTGTGAGTCGTTTAGATCAATGCCAAGTCGCAGGACTGCCGTTACAAGAGCGCGCGGGAGTAATACGCACTAGTACATTACATTCGTCTTTAAACCGAATTGTTTTCATTGTAATATAGCCACTTCTTGACACATTCAACTTACGTATTTAAAACATCAAGGAACACAAATTCTTAAGCAACGTTCGAGTCACATTTTGAAGCTGACTTAAATTTTTGTTTTTTGAAAGCTGCACGCACTATTGTTTACGACATGTCTATTGTAAGTACAAAATATGCCGAAGTAAAATGTGATAGGTATTGCAATTTTTGTTCCGAAGTGTATATATAAATTGATCAGTAATTATCTTAGAGTCACCCTTAGCCTTCAAAAATCAGTAGCGTTATTGCGGCCGGGAACTCGACTGTAGAGCCGAAATGTAACCAATTGTACCAATGTAACCACCCTCTTCCCTAATTTACCTCTTTCAAAGCTACATCTACCCTACCGGAAACAAGTACGTACAAGTAGGTTCATAACTTAGAAGTAACAATGTATCCAATGCGCGCGCTTGCTCCTCTTATATTGTATATATATATATATATATATATATATATATATATATATATATATATATATATATTTATATATATATATAGAAAATATTGTGATGATTTATTAATCATTTACAATACGTTTGCACACTTGGCAGTGCTCGCCTTAATAAAAATTGTGGTAAAAAGGTGTCACGTGAAGTTAAGAGTCAGTTGTCCGTGTCCTTGCTTGATGGTAGCCCCCGCTCTTATGGACCCGGTGCGAGCGGTATATCCTCAAGGTTCCTTGCAAAGTTAAAACGGTGAGATCCATAAGATTCCTCTTCGTGACGCCGAGCCCCAAGAGCGTCCTCGCAGATTCGGAGTCCCATACACCACTCATAGAGATAGTGATGGATCCGAATCTGCGAGGTTTTTGCGGGTCGGGGAGCGCCGCTCTTAGGAACTCGACGTCATATTTGGCGATCTTGTCTTGCCGTGCTTTTGCCAGGTCCCGGTTCGGGCCGCAAACCTCGGCATCTAAAACCCAGACCTCGGTAGGTGTTGTTATTACGAGGTCGGGCTTTAGACCCGGTGCGCCCGGTCGACGGAATACTCGCTCACGAACCACCTCATGACCCCTTTCGCGGAGAAGACGCGCCACGCGATCACAGACGTCGTCATGTCTCTTTATGGTTTGTTTGTGTGTTGTATCGCACATCTGAGCGACATGAGCCAACGTCTCAGGCGCATGACACCCGTGCCTACAACGTTTGTTGTAGCCCGGGCGTCCCCTGGCCAATCTGGCACGCGTTGGTAGTGCGTTGATCCTGAGCTTTAGTAGGTTTAAATACTCCTTACCAGATAGGTAGGGCATACCCTTAATCCAGTAATGTACAAAGGGCGTTTCGTGTGCTTTTTTAAAATGTGCCCCATCGAACGTGTTGTGTAGTTGTTGAGACCAGTAGTCGGTCTCTTGCGTAGCGGTCTCAATGGAGGTTCCCAAGCGCTCGCAAAGAAGTCTTGTTTTCGCAAGATCTTTTTTAAAGTGCTCGGTGGTTAGCATCCATTGGACCCCAAGGTGCGTGGAGTGTTGTAGTGCTGTCAGGCGGGAGAGGCGGAGTCTGGGAATGAATGTTTGGAGGCAGGGGATGTCCAGACCGCCGTGTGCTGTGTGCGTGTACAGGTAGGCGTTCGGCACCGAGTTTTTGAGCTTAAGCCATTTCGACTTAACAACCTTTCTGATCTCTTTATCTAGGTCACTAAGGAGTGCGTAAGATAGTCTGGGACTGGAGACCAGTTTATATAGGAGACGGGGAATGAGAAAGTCTTTCAAAAATATGAGTCTTTGGTGGGGTTTAAGGGGAGCTATCGTGAGTCTGTTGAGTAAATTAAGGAGTATATCCCTGGTGGAGTCAACTCTGCCATTGCTGTCAAAGTCGACTCCAAGATATCTCCATCGATCGCTCATACCTTTAGCTAGCAATTGCCGATCTCCAACGTTAAATTCTGGTACGGTATTGATAAAACCTTTACCTTCCTTCCTATTAAATAGGTGGGAGATAGTAAAGCTTTTATTAGTATTAATTTCAAGGCCTCGGGATTTCAAAAGTGGGTCCGCAATATTAAGGAGCCGTTGGAGAGTGGATTTCGTGGAGGCTAGGAGGATGAGATCATCCGCAAAGGCTAAGCCCATAAGGCGGAAGTCATCAGTAAGTTGGTACCCGATATTAGTTTTGTCTAATTGTGAAAGAATGTCGTCGAGAACTAGATTAAATAAGAGGGGGACAGAGGATCTCCCTGTCTAACACCCCTAGTTGGCCGAAATGTGCGACATTCTTGTCCAAATTCTATGAGAGTTTTAGATGAGAGGTACAAGCGTTCGATATAGTTAATGAATACCTCCGGGTATCCGCGAGTCCGGAGTGACCACAGGACGGAGTCATGACTCACCATGTCGAACGCCTTACGGAGGTCGATTGAGGCGAGTCTGGGCTCACGTCCTGCAGACTTGGCATCGTTAAGGATACCATCCAGAACCGCAAGATTTTTGAAGGTACCATTATAGGGGAGAAACGCTCGCTGGATTGGGAGAAGCTTAATAGAGTTCTGGAGGCGTCTAGAGAGAATTTTGTTAAGCGTTCGTTGTAAGTATGAACTAATAGATAGGGGTCGCAAATCGCTTGGGGATGTGGCATTGTTAATTTTAGGGATGAACGCTAAGCGAGCAGTTTCATGGGCTGAGGCAATATCGCTAATTAATAGTATGTTAAGAATACAACAGACTACTTCTAACGGGAGTTTACGGAGGGACGAAAGACAAATCCCGTCCAAGCCTAGTGCTTTAGAAGGTCCGCGGAGAGCTACGTGGGTTTCCTTTAGGGAGATAGGGAGGGAAACCTCAAAGAGATCAGAGTTGGGAGTGTATACGGGGCAAGGGAGTGGTTCAGGGGGTGGTTGTGTCATCGTGTTGGCCCAGTGTTCTACAACCTCGGTGGCCTGCATGTTGTGTATGGTGTGTTTGCCGTCCAGCACCTCATAAGCGCATTTGGATCGGTTTTGGCTAAAAAGTTTTTGAGTGGTTGCGTAGTCTTGACGTCGCTGTTGCCTTTTAGATACTCGCGCTTCAGTGGAAGGTGTTTCTCTAAAGGCACGACGTCGGACAGTGTGTGTAAAATGTTTGTTCAGAAATCGTTTAAGGCGATAGTGTGATTCTCACCTGAGCAAATTATATTTGACAGATGAGTAAGGTCTGTTGAAATTATGTTGCGTTTGGGAAATGTGTTTGTGAGGGCTTGTATTTTAGATATAATAATATATTTTGGGATGGATTGATATATATATATATATATATATATATATATATTATATATAATATATATATAATATATATATATATATATATATATATTTATATATATATATATATATATATATATATATCAGGGTATGTTTAACACTCCCCTAATGCTACATCAGTGTCCACTTGTTGCTCCCGCATTAATTTTCTAATATTTTGTTTGTTCCTCTTTGTATTTTATCTCTACAATCCTAGTAAGTAAATCGTCTCGAACAGTGATGCATCACCAAAACGTTTTACAAAACAAAGCTTAGCAAGTTTTGTCGTACAGCGTAATGGCTATATTTCATACAATATTCCGAGTATATAAATATATATATATATATATATATATAAAGACTCTTGTCCGACATACAGGTCCTTCAATACTGACTAGTGCATGACAGAAAATGTTGAGAGCGAGCTAAAAATATAAATTACCCCAAAGATGTAGGATGCCCAAGGGCCTGTATGTAGGCTAGTAGCTATTGATGCAAGCTCTCAGAAGTTCGTGAGCGCTGTGCTTCTGTCATTCGTTTATTATGCACCCTATGCCGAGAATCAAGTGTATATTTTATAGTAGCAGGCATAGTCATTTAGTCAGTCAATACTTGCTCAAACGACGACAATTCTCTTAAAAGCCCCAATTGATGTCAGCGGTAGTTTTACAACCATGATAATTTCCACAATATTTTTTCGGGCTGACTCTTAGCCAACTTTTAATGTCCACGGACTCGCTTTCGCATTGCTTCGTAAGCCGACGTCATAAATACAAATGTGCAACAGCGGGGATCACGGGCTTGACAATTATAGTAGTGCAAGTGATACCAAAGTGAATCTTCTCCTTTACTAGACTCTTTGTTGGATACGCTGCTGCTGCTTGAGAAGTAGGCATCTCGATGTTGCTGCAAAGCAACACTAAAGATGGCTCAGCACGGGATGCCGCCGCCATATATGGCCTTTGATCACCTCAGACTCGGTCATCCCAACGTGTTACAGCTGAGCCATGCAACTGGCTCAACTGACGCCGGGATGTATGTATAGAATGTACCAATAATTTCAATCTCACTGGTTTCCTGATAAGCGCAAGGCAAGATGTATCTTCAAGCGACGTGTGACGGGTTTTTGTCAGGATGGTTTGTTACTTGTCTCTACCGGTTAGGATATCAGTGGGCCAGTCCGTCATGAACAAGCGTTAGACATATGACGCAAAGTTTCCACCTTGCACGCGCAGGCTTCACATTACAAGACGGGGTGCGCTGGTCGACGGGTTGTATCTTAAGTTCTACCCCCCCCCCCCCCAAAAGCATAAGTAAACGTTGCGAAACGAAGTGGCGATCTATGGTTGTTGGTAGCGTATTATGTAAAAGATATTTTACTGGATAAGCTACGACAAACAATCGTAGCAAATCTATGTCGTGAACGCTGACACATATTCACCGTAGTGCAGACTCGGTATCCTTGCATATCTGAACCAAAAATTAATGATACAGCTGACATAATCTATGGCGTTGCATGGTAGCACTCTTTTAAACGTGCACCGCTCGTATATGTTGCATGCGTGTAGCTTATGAATCATAGTGTCAGTTCATTCGATGGCCTGGATGGCTTCGTCTCCTAAGTGCCGGTATAAGAAAATGTCAGACACACCGATAGGGATTTGCAGTGCTGCTGTGGCGTTTTCATATGTGCGCACCAATGCATCTTAAGGCTTATTAGAGCATCTTAGGCAATTTAAGCTATCGTCATGTCCAGATCGAATTGCATCTTCCCTAATCATTCTATAATACTATACTCTAGGCGACTTTGCATCTACACTTCATGCTTCATCTGTGTGCTCAAACAGTCAGGATAACGCTACTAATTAGCCACCTGTAGACTAAAAAAGCTAAGCTCTACAGCACGTTTCATACATTCACGACTACTATGCGATGATATGAGGTATACATGATACATGACCCCTCTTCTGTTTTCAAGATCAGCTGCCATATCATGTATTTAGCAGTGTAGGATTATTAATTATTATGTTAGTTACTAAACTTGTTTGTTATTTACTTAGTTATGTGTTGCGTTAACTTATGATCTTGTCTATTGATGAATTATGCCGCAAAAGAGTCCGTTCATTTTGCTATACACTGTCACGATTGTATTACGGCACGTGTGGGCGAAATAAAGAGAACAACAGCAACAACAACAACAACAACAACAGCCACAGCAGCAACAACAACAGCAACAACAGCAGCCGCAACAGCATCAACAACAATAGCAACGATAACAACAGAAACAACAACAGAAACAGAAACAACAACAACAACAACTACCGGCTCTATTTGTCAGAGATGTTTGGTAAACGAGTTCGTCGTTCAGCGCGATTGGCCGGTTTTGTCACTGTATGGCGTGATGATGTCACTGTGATGTCGTCACCTACCTCTTCGTGGCGTCGCCGAACAAACTCTCGCGTGCGTTCGGGCAACGTCTGGCCCTCGGCGATCGCGCACGCCAACAGGACGGCCGTGACGCCTACGGCGACATCGATGCAACGCCGGGTCCACAGCATTGCTGCACAGGCTGCTACCGAGCGCCGATATCGTCTTTACTACAACGGGTACAACAGCCACAACAATAACGACAATAATCACACTTCTGTGACGGGCACCACGGGCGTTATTACTATTACCACTATTAAAGTCAAGTTTTCGGGCTGACCCTCAGCCAAGATTTAACGTCCACGGAACTGTTTTTCACATTGCTTCATAGACGGATCCCCATATATACAAATGTGCAACGGTGGGGTTCGAACCCGCGCACCTATACGAGTGTCTCCTCCGGTTGCGAGGCGCAGACTTAAGCCACCACGCCACCGGGCTCGACACGGGCGTTATTACTATTATCACTATTACTACTACTACTCTTACCACCACTTCTATACAACGAAATTACTCAGTTTAAGCCGTCGGCGATCATGTCTTTATCATCTAAACTGTAGGCTCTATTCCATTCAGTTCTCATTCAACAGACAGTCGGGAACTGACGGTGACTATCTAGGGACACCCTGTTCGCGAAAGGGCACCCGATGCTGTGGTGATGCTGCGAGTGCATTTGCAAGAACTCAGTAAACGATGTCACAGTAGCAGTAATTCAGTGTATGTATATACGTAATGAACGTCTCACGTGTCGTCACACTTTTGGGACTTTTCCGAGCAGCGCTAATCATACATTCATTCGTTCTACAGTCGCTACAGACAAGCGACTACTTTCTGTTTGTCCTACGAGCGCTATATCTGTACCTAATGCCCGATGGTGACCGATCGCCGCAGGAACAGAAGAACACACTCATTCAGACGTATGTAGGACAGCTGCACTTTCTTTCTGTCGCTGACCACTGGCTGTACACCAGCTGAACACCCGTTTGCACACTTCTGCACACAGAGACACGCAAGCACACAAACTTACTTCTGCACACAGAGACACGCAAGCACACACACTTATTTTTGCACACAGAGACACACCGTACCAGTACTTGACGACGGTGTACTACTATTGGCTCTGACACTCCTACTGACCGTTGATTGATCTCTCTGGTCTTCTGTACGGTGAGCGCCGGCGCTTCCCGGGTCGCACTCAGGTCCGGTTCGCCGTAGAGGATCAACCAGCCAGCAATCAGTGGCGGTTGGTGAAATGTTGCCGAATGGAGTCTGGATGGAGCTACACAGTCGCCGACGACGGTAGTGGCACTACGACAGCAATAGATGTGTCGTATACTATACACCACTACAGTCCAGGCATATACCCGCGCAATACCCACCCGCGAGAACGACGCGACCCGTTCGTTCAGCTATACAGCGTCAGTTTGTTAGCTACCCAGTCAGCTTGCCGGTCTTGGCTTTCCTTGCTGCTGCTGTTGTTGCTGCTGCTGCTGCTGCCTTTCCTACGATTGTTGCTGTTAATCCAGCTGCTCCCGGTACTCCTGGTGTTGCTAATGGTGGTGGTGGCGATTTCGCCGCTGTCGCAGTCGTTGTCGTCTTTGTGCCGATCTGCCGATAACGTACGCTGTAGACAGGCCGAATCGCAGCGCAGCGCACGGTCACCAGCCACCTCTCTCGCGGTCTTCTCGGTTCTGTTCCTTGCTCGATCGAATGAATGGCTCGCCGACCTGCTGCTGTTGCTGGTGCTGGTGCAACCCGCCCGCGCCGGTCGATGGTCAACTCGCCGCCGCTCGCAACCCCTACGAAGACAAACACAGCAACAGCAGCAGCAACAACAACAACAACAACAACAACAAAAATGACAACAACGGCAACAGCAACAACAATAACCACAACAACAACAACAAAAACAGCAACAACAATAACATCAACAAACAACAACAACGACAACGACAAGAGTCAACAACAGCAACAACAACAACAAGAGTCAACAACAGCAACAACAACAAGAGTCAACAACAACAAGAGTCAACAACAACAACAACAACAACAAACTACAAAACGACAACAACGAGTCGTTGGTAACAAAGAAAACTAGTCCAACCAAAACGACAATGAAGCTGATCAAGGAGGAGATGATGCCCGCAAATGGTGCGCCGGTTGACCAGCCACCAGGATGATGACCAAGAAGGTGACGGTGAGCGAACGCTAAGAGGCACCTTGAATATCATCATCATCATCACCATCATTCTCAACATTATCGCCATCATCATTATCATCCTATTCATCGCCATCATCATCATTATTGACCACCATCACCGTTGTTGTTGTTGTTGTTGTTGTAGAATCCGTGTATTGCTTGAATGCGTCAGTTTTTGTATATGTATGCCTTCTAGCAGCGCACGGTATAAACGTTGTTGCCGATACGTCGAGGCGACTGGCTCTCGGTTTGGCGAGGACAGAGCAACCGCCCTGCTTGCTACGTTTCTTCGTTAGTCCTCCGCTCTCTGGCCGCTGGTTGGCTGGACAGTACTTCTTGACAGCAGCAGCAGCAACAACAACAACAACAACAACAGCAATAACAATGAATACTACTAGTACAACAACAACAACAACAATTATAGTAACAATAGCACCAACAGCCACAACAACAACAACAACAACAACAGCGAGAAGAACACTCACAGACAGATCTTCTTCGCTGGCCGCCGACGTCATCGCAGGCGCCAGCGCGTAGCGCGCTTCGGAAATCCCCAAAAGTGTATTCATTCCAACGTTCATTCCATACGTTATATATACGTATATATATATATATATATATATATATATATACATGTATATATATATATATTTTTTTTTTATATGTATGTATATATACAGACATAAATACACGTGTGTGTATGCGTACGCACGGAAAGAAACGTGCTGGTTGGTGGAGGAGAGAAGGCCAACAGAAGAGGTGGTACCCTCTTTCCTCCGTCTGGAAAGCTGCGCCAGTAGTAATGGCTGGTGTTGATGATTGCCATCACTGACGATGACGACGTCCAGAAACGTCAAGAAGGCCAGCGGAGGCTGCGGCGCCGGCTGCGGCGCCGGAGGGTTGCCTCTACAGGCAATTGGTAGCGCTGTGCTGTCGCCGTTCGCCGTGCGTACCACCAACGAAGGAGACGGTTGATCGGCAGTGAAACAGATCGAATTAATTCAATTCGCTGCAGAAGTGCCGCACCAGGAGACCAGGCTCGACCGTGATGTCGCCATGCGAACGCTGCTGCTGACTTAGCTGACGGGCCTCGTTCGGGCTTTTCGGGCTGACCTAAGAAAAACTTCGGGCTGACCTAAGAAAAACTTCGGGCTGACCCAAGAAGAACTTCGGGCTGACCTAAGAAAAACTTCGGGCTGACCTAAGAAAAACTTCGGGCTGACCCTCAGTCAAGCTTTAAAGCCCACGGTACTGCTTTTTGCACTGCTTCATAGACGGACCCCCATAAACACAAATGTGGGGCAACGGTGGGGTTCAGACCCGCGCGCACCTATGTGTTGTCTCCTCCGGTCGCGAGGCGCAGGCGAATGCACCCACCACGCCATCGGGCTCGACACCGAAACGCTGACCTAGCTGAACCTAGGGTACCCGAATAAGAAGGAACAAAACCGGCTCAGGTGAAACGGCAGTTCAAGTAGATAGTCATAGATAGGGATCTATCGCTATCTATTGCTATTATATCTATGGGTATACAACGTGAATTTAGACATTCGGAGATGGGCGACTAACGCGATCAAGAAGCAGTTGAGAGAGCGAGCGAGACCCGGGGCACAAAATGTGAAAATTATCGAAGGAACAGAAGACAGCTGTTCATCCATCGCGCCTCTGGCTGGTATTGTCAGAAAGTACAATCTTGGCTCAATAATTATTTCTGTGATCTATTCTCGTCCGTATCTGAGCTCCAGAGGGAAAGTGCGACGAACTTGACAGAACACGCAGTCATTGTTAGCCTCCAGTTTGGTCCTCTGAAACTGCTCATTATAACCTGCTTGCTTTTGCCGCTAATCTGCTTAATCAACGAGCCAGCATGGAACACAGAGACAGAAAAAAGGCCAGATTCTCACTGCCTCGTAGGCATCGCAAAAACTATGATGATTTTCTGATCGTCGTATGTATGGCATTACGTGACGGTAACTGACAGCGCTTAGAAATTCAAACAGTTGGAACAGCGATCATTCAATCATACCACAAATGACACAGTCGCTCGTTTGAACTTGATGACGCGCTTTATCATTAGTCCTATTAGTAGTAGTACTCTGCTACGACAGTTAGGCAATTTCTGGTGGTGGCCACGAGCACCCGCCACAGCATCACCAACCGGCCTAAGCCTTTGCTGAGTGCGACGAAGGTCAAATGCCTGCGCGCACACAGAGGCAGATACATACGGCGAGGTACAAATATAAATACATAGATGGGTGAGCATCTTGGTGGACCACTTGCGTGTCACCACGACGCCACCAAGGGAGAAGAGGCTGATGGGGAGAGGCCAGGGCTCCTGAGGCAAAGCTCACACAGACATTGATCCGAGTCGTCATCGTTGTTCGTTGTGGCGGCACAATATGGCGTCATCATACGTACGTCACTGGGGAAGCCCGACTGTGCAGCTTGCCACGGACAGATAGACAGACAGACCATCAAACAGGCAGACCTGGACCAAAGACCCAGCAGCTCACGCAAGGGCGAAGACTTGAAGGGTCACCCGGGGGTGATAGCACTTCCGAGTCATAACAGCACATGACGTACAACAACAGCAGCAACAAAAACAACAACAACAACAACAACAACAGCAACAGCAGAAACAAAACAACAACAACAGCGCCGGTTGCTCTGCTCAATTACTGCCCACAGCAAGTAAAGCAGTGTCCATGGTACATTGCTACGAGGAAGGATAGTGCTGTACCACAGAAAGTCGTCACTGGCCGCTACTGGCAACAGCTGATATCAAAGGATCATTGTTTGTTGAATTTTCTACAGGACGATCCTTCAACTAGTGTTCTCCGTTTATCTTGTGTTACCCCGTAGTTAGATTTGGCAGCCTCATGGACTTGACAGTAACTGCACAAGAAACGTCATTCGTGGCTGCTATGGACCTTACACAGCATACGTCGTTTCTTTTCATTCTAGGCTATACCTAAGACAGGTGAAATGTAATAAAAGTATAAGCAGTATAAAATGTACATGAAGAATGCAAGATGTTTCTAATGACGCAATTCCATTTGTTTTTCATTTTTAAATGTGCATTCGAACATTGGGCGCAGATAGCACCTAAAGTGTGTTGCCAAAAATTAGCAACTTATGTTTTTTGGTGATAATTTCGGCTTGGTTTATTTGAATGGCTTGAAATTTTAAGCGCATGATGTACATACGAAACACGAGTATGATGTCAATTTCGTTGCAATCTTACAATCGGTTCATACAAAAAATAAAAAACGTGTGAAAAACCGTGTTGCAAAATATTAGCAACAATAACATGCTAACAACACAACTCTTGTTTGTAGAGGATAGTTGATACTACAGCTGATATTCGATCCCGGGGATCAAATGTCAGGAATATTGTCTAGCTATTATAAATCAATCGTTCTATAGCTGCAAAATATTCTACAGCTCAGTCGTTGTTCCAAACTAACGGCGAAGCGATGTTTAAACCATGGGTCGTACAAAGGATCTCTCGGATAACGAAAAGACAAGAATTGAGGCATATTCTGAGCTCGGCTATACAGTAACTGCTATAGCAACCAGATTAGGACGGCATAAGAGCACCATCAGCAGGTTTTTACACCCTGGAGTGAACCAAAGGTGCAGATCTAACAGTAAGCGTAAGCCAGTTTTGACTATTCGAGATCGGCGAAGGATCATACAGTTGGCTACTCTTGACCAAATGTCTTCTTCCAGGATCAGGATTACTTTGGTAGTGCCAGTGCACCGATCTACAGTCTACCGAGTGTCAAGTTCTGACAAAAACGTGCAATACGCGGAAGCCTATGCCGCGACTGCAAACGAAGCACATTGTTGCACGGCGTGCATTTTCGCATAGATACCAAACTTGGGATAACGAGTGGAAAAACATCGTCTTCTCGGATGAAAAGAAATTTAATCTCGATGGCCCTGACGGCTGTCAGTACTATTGGCACAACTTACGGAAGGAACCTAAATGGTTCTCGAAACGTGTGGCCGGTGGTGGTTCTGTGAAATAATAGGGCGCGTTTGGATATAATGGGAAGTCTGATCTAGTCGCGATTGTGGGCCGAAACAATTCCGACAAGTACCAGCGTATCGTCGGCTCCCAGTTAGAAGCCCATTTCAGGACCTGACGCAGCTTTTCAACAAGACAGCGTCACGTTTCGTACCTCGGCTAGCACTATAGCCCTTTTTCAAGAACAAGGAGTGCCACTTTTTGACTGGCCGGCATTGAGTCAAGACCTGAATCCCATCGAAAATCTTTGGGGACATTTGGTGAAGCAGATTTACGCAAATGGTCGACAATATGATAATTTGTCGGACCACAAAGAAGCTGTCCAGCAAGCATGGACTAAAATTCCTACAGCTCATTAACTCCATGAAAGACCAAGTTTACGATTTGATTCAGAACAAGGGACGAAAACCCCGTTTCAAGAATAGAATATGTAGTATCAAATAAGTCATACAGCCCTGCTAAGAATCGAATACGCCGTAAGGCGTTATTGTTGCTAATATTTTGCAACACTGTTTTTTCACTTTTTTTTTGTATGAACCGATTGTGAGATTGCAACGAAATTAATATCATACTCGTGTTTCGTCATGTACATCATGCGCTTAAAATTTCAAGCCATTCAAATAAACCAAAATTATCACCAAAAACATGAGTTGCTAATTTTTTGCAGCACACTTTATATCTACTCTAAAAACATTAGAGCTTTACAGGACCGAAGAGTATTAGACTCTAGTACTCTTCGTCCCAGTGCGTAAGACAGGTTCACATAGAGTTGAAAAATGTGCCGCTATTGAATAATAATAATAATAATAATAATAATAATAATAATAATAATAATAATAAAATAATAATAATAATACAGGTCTCTTAGGATTCCGCTAGTTAGCAATTATGACCCAACTAATTTTCGCTGCCACGTTGTGACGTCATGATTTCGCCCCTGTTCTTAGTAGCAATTGTGACATCATCGTTCAGCTCCACTCAATCAAGACACCGTAGTAACGCTTGCGATACGTACTGCCGTTGAGGCTAATATGCCGCAGTAGTACTGCCAGCAGAAAACCGGGGAGAGAAACCCCAGACCCCCCATTAGAGAACTCAGTTAACATGGCGACCGACGGTGGTCGGCAATGAGCTCCGTAACCCCTCGTTCCGTATTTCAGTTTCGTTTCAGTGCCCTTTTCGAACGCGCCTTTCCTTTTCCGTGTCCCATACACCTCATTTCCATCGAGGTTTTCAAACTACACAACCTCTAGTTGATGGCGTTACTTTACAGTTCTTTTAAATGTATATCAATTAAAGCGCTAATTAACCATTCCCACATTGGTCGGTCAAAGTAAACGGCATAACAACCCAGATCGTTTTTAAACGCGTAAGCCGATGAAACATAGCAGAGAGATACTTCTCAGCGAGTACTCGTCGTGAATGTGTGTATTATTTTTCGAGAAGAAAACTCTTAACTTATTAAAAATATCATACAAAATATCATCTCCAAGGTGCTACAATAAAAACGTTAAATAAAATTATTTCTGCTGAAATACGAATATAAAAAAAAATCAATACTTTACATTTCGATAGCTCATTAACAGAGAGATTCCACTCATCAAACAGATCACGCTGTTGTATCTCTTTCCGTGGTCAACTTTTTGTCTAAAGTAAAACGGTTATTATCGCTGTCAATACAGAATGAATGATTGTAAGAAACATCCACGTTAAATGGACACTTCTAGATTTAACTAAATTTGACACATGTGCGGCATTTTTTGCTGACAGGAAACTGAACTTATTAACAAAATCTAATTATAATAAACAAATTATATTTGAACGAAGCTTCGCGAGAAGGTAGTATCCAGTAAACCACGGTGATATGTGTATTTTCACTGGCGAATCTAACAAACGAAAAACCTATATATTTTAGATTTCGACTAAAACTGGCACGGAGCATCACGCGTATATGCCGGACGGGCCTAAAGGGGCTGGTTAGTACCCGTATGATTAATACTAGTCTTCGTTGTCAGGGAATTCTGCAATAGACTACTATCGTAAGTTTCACACGAACATGTGTGTTTAAACACTAGGAGATACTGTCGGTCGTCGGCTTTGTAGGTAGCTCATCTTACTCTCTACTTTTTACACGCTTGCATTGCACATTGTTTTTACACCTAATCAATATAATTGACACCCGAACAAGAAGGGCGAACCTAAGGTGCGAGGCAATGCCACCACCATTACTAGTGGGCCAAGTGCGCTTTCAGATGTGGCGGCATGGCCTAGTGCGCTAGTAATGACTGTCATCTGTCACCGGGGTGTCAATCCGGGCGCGACTTCAATTCCCGAAGCTGTTATTGACTGAATTTTCTAAGACTTATACTCATTGAAAGTAGATGATAAACCATACTGCTGAGAGTCAGCATCCAACGGCTGCCGCATAGACTGCTGGGAGAACCCTAGATACCTCAACATGCTCGGTCCTTGGTGTATTAGCGATATGTCTTACGGCGATTCCAAGCCCATAGGGATGGATGATGGTCTAGCATTATAAAGATTAAAAGTAGAGAGAGTAGCCTTCTCTAAACGTGAGTGGAGTATGTAGAGGATACACCAGCCTGCTCTCGCGCAAGTTCGCTTTGTCTTTCGTTTCCCCTGCGGGAATGCGTATATAACGCCTTTTTCCGTCGATAAAAGGGGCGTTTCCGAAGGAACCTTCAATGTTATAACATAGTATGGACTCCAGTTTAGAATAGTCGAAATAAGATACGCAGCTACATATTCTCCTTAGTCAGAGATTTGACAGCCTTTAAAATATTACCCTAAACTTACGTAGCATTACATATAAGGGGGCAAAAACGCATTACATATCAAATCAACAAAAAAATCTCATTAACTCAATTCAAGTCGTATCTTTTGGTAAATCTCAACTGTTCGATGCAAGTGAATCATGCAGATATGGATGTCGTCTTCAATTAGTTAACGTTGTGTTGTATAGGAAATACTCTATCGCATTTTCCGGTTTAGCACATATTAACGTATCATTCCCAGTGGTTTAGCCGCCAGCTGACCAGGTAACCTGAATCTGCACATTTAAAAAAGCAGCTTTGGTAAAAGATGTCTTTAGGAGCTTCAAACCGCTGCAGATGGCAGCCGGGTACGAAACCTGTGCGAGCATTCACTCGCCACACGTTTTCCCAGAAGGGCCGACGACTGAAGCTTCCCGAAAAGGAAGTTTCTGTATTGAAATGTCTTCGTAATAAATGGCTTTTTACGGAGTGTGCACGTAATGAATTTGGGAGTGTGAAGATTAAATTAAATTGCCTCCAATAGACACGTGCAAGCTGTGCTCAAGATCCGTTCTCTATTTGGTTAATTGTGTTTTCCGAATACCCTTGCTCCTGAGCGTTCTTTTTTTATATGTATCAATATTAATGATGTGCTCTTGCTCTTAGTGGATCTGTAGACGTTTGTGACATTTTACATACTTGCGCAATCTGTCAGCGGACCCCTTACTTGCGGCTGAAACAACAATCTCCGGAATACTCTTTCAGTGGCATTGAATGACTGACTAACGACCTTTCAAACTGATGTATTTTTGCAGCAACCTTGGACCTCAAAATATCCCAGATGAGGGAGAGGGGGGCAGTATATTGTCCCCAAAAATGTGCCTAGGCACATTATCGCCATTGTTGTGTTTGCTTTGCTCTATATACGTTGGATAGACAAGACTCAGTACCAGTTGGCACTTAAGTAAATTCAGTTTTGTTTCGTGCGGGTATAATGCGAGCACGGTAGCTCGACCTGAGGCATTTTCCCAAGCGCAAACCATCACAGATCCGCCCTTTGGGTCTGAGTGGCTTTTACTTAGAACTGGCCATCGGCATTATCATGCTGTTATTGTTTCTGAGCCAAACACGGTCGTTTCGTCAGTGTTTTCCGCTCGTTTGATTATAAAGAGGCTCTCATCACTGACAATTGTACTCTATGTAGTTGATCACCATTCAGCATTTCAAGGCGTATTTAAGCTACGATAGCGTATATTTCATGTTTAGGTCAGACTTGCCAATAAGAACCGCTATTGGCCTCTACGCAAAGAGGTAGCCGTAACGGAGCCATCTTTATCGAACAGACACTTACGTATATCACCGCCCAGCAACGACCAGCATAAGCAGCACACTTGTATGCTGCATGGATAATTTTTGTAATTCTATTATGTGTACATATACATATACATGATTACATAACTACGCTTATACATAATTATTACATCTAGACGACGTCGACTAAATAATACTTATAGGAAATACCAGCTAACGCGTTTCTAAGTAAACACACGCAGACGCGCTTTTTCGCTCGATACTTTACGTTTTGCTTCGTCTTTATTCTCTGCTTCACCGACAGGATGAAATTGCTCAGTATTAACATTTAATAATATTCTTCTACTTTATTATAAGGGCAGCAAAGGTGAGCATTCACGGTCCTTGCTAGGTGCGCAATCTGTACAGGAGAACGACGCCGATAACCACTACGCCACAAACTTCGAAATGCCGCTTTAGTCGTGTTGTTATTACGGCGACTATCGTTGTTAATTTTATTGATCTGCATATTTCTTCTTTCACTACTGCCCTATTTTTGTAATTGTTACTATTGTCTTCATCGTCTCCATTTGCTGCTGTTGCTGTTGTTGTTGTTGTCGTCGCTGTCCTTGTTGCAGTAGTATACATTGTAAGGTCTTTATTCCTATTGTAGGTAATTCAGTATCTCCCTACGTCGCTAGTTGGGCCGTCATTATTTTCGTGGTCTCTGCTGCTACCGTTATTCCTCTTTGTATGTAATTACTTGTTTTTGTTGTTGCTGTTGTTGTATTACCGTGCCATTGTACCAGTCGGTTGCTATGTGTATCATCGGTCTAGTGATATCCTTGGTGTTATCGTTACAGATGTTCCTCCGAACTACTTATAGTATACAAGCCACACATTCGTGCGTAAATAACGGACTCACACTACGTTTGCAACCAATGTGAACTATTCAAGTGTGATACAGGTAGACCCAACACCCACAGGTCAATCACGGCCCGGGCTACGCAATACAGATATTTGTAGTATCTTAGTACGTTTATTGCAGCGTCGCTGAAAGGTGTGCGTCAGTATCGATATTAGTTAGCGGCTAAAGTTTGCCACATGCCTCTTAATGCACCCAAGCATACCGGAAGAGTATGTCAATTTAGCTCCGTGTAAATCATAAGCCATTGGCCCTTGCCAATTCAACATATACATTCCGCAGATTCCGATGCTTACATATATATATATATATATATATGTTTGTATCCCATTTAACAGCAGTAACAGAGGCCATGATCTACGAAAACGTCTCCTAACGAAGAGTTAGATCCTGTCTGGGAAATTTATTCGTTTCACATGCGGTCAGGCACTGCGATCGTGTTCAAGTCATCGCGCCCTGCCAATAGTTTGACACATGACACGTTAAACGTTTTACTCAAAGAAAAGGAGCCAAATAAGCTTAACAACTTGCGCCGTGAATTCAATAGGCCGTAGCTTAAATTTAAATAATACTTATCTCACTGCACAACCGTAACTAGCTAAAGTATGCAGACAGTGTTGCAATGCAGACAGTCGATATGCATCTGCAGGATAGTAAGACAAGCGAAGCTTGAATCAGCGAATATTGCGCGCGCATGAACGACATAAATCGCAGTGGCAAGAAGCAAACGTAGCCACATCAGGATCACATTATGATGAGAATTTAGCAAAAAATCGGCTAAATTAATAAATTAAACAGTTCTCCGTATACAACAGCTCTAGTTGATATATATATATATATATATATATATATATATGTGAATGAACACGAGCGCTCATTTTCAACGAATACATTCTTGATGAGAGCAGGACACGCTAGCATTCAGCCATCTACACTGAATCAACATAGGCAAAGCAACCAAATATATGACGCAGCTCAAATAATGTCTGCCCTAGCTGCTGGTAGGGTATGTGCCAATGTCGACATCAATCGTGCATGATACGACAATAATTCGTTTCTCTCTTATCTAGTCCCTCACTCTCTGCCTTTATATACATATCTGTGTCCCCATGGCGAAGATGATTCGTTTCAATCCGTTCTCGCATTAGACGCAGATGTGCTTCGGTACTAACAAGATATTTCGGAACGCCCACCTTGCCGTAATTGCGGTTGCTTGGAACACTCATTCAGTGGTAATCAATCACGTACATCGCCATGTTCGGGGGAGGGAGAGCGGAGGGAGCAAATTAATCACAAGTCGATAGCTGAACAGGCATCGAGCCAATGTTGTTATTGTTGCTTGCAGTAGCCTACGTAAGCTGCAATATCTTTGCTGCTACTGCTGGTGGCAGGCCGGGGTTACTGGCTACAATCACCTCAGTTTCTTTACAGTACGGTTGAAGGTGGCCTACTTGCTTATTCTATACATATTCATTTCTACCTAGGACCGGCCTTCATCGGGGATCATGACCGGTAGTATTCCTCCTGTTAACATCGGTCGGCAGGTTGCATCGTGTTGCTGTGGCAAACACACGGAAGATGTAAAGCATGATCTTCGACACCCGAAGTCGGCGCAGTCGGAATCCAATTGTATGCTTAATACCATCTGTAGGGCCAACGGTAGGCTTAAAAGCTGAACGGCCTGACCCATCTTTACCCGGACTCGATCGGTACGTCAACGACGTCATGTCCACTAGATCAAAGCGAACAAATAGATTACACCATATATATATATACTTCCTGCACACATACTTTATATAGCTAAAAATCTCTCTATACTGCATCTATATGTGCAGATACATCAGTAACATTATATGAATTTACGCCATCTTATTTCCCCATAAGATCCCTTCCTCGCTTTTGCCGCTTCTTCTTAAGCCAGTTGATGCAGTGCCCCCGAGAATAGAGTTAACGAACCATTCCACCGCATCCCATTAGCAATCTGCATAGCATGGCACCGATCCAGACATTTAAATGTTTATACACGTTTTCTTTAATATCGCGTTCATGCTGACAAAAGCTTTTTAATTACTAATTTTCTTACAAGCATACGCCAAAGCATAACAGCTGCAACGTATACAATAAGATCGTACTATCCAAGAGTGAACTGCTGTTGGTTTGAATCAGAAACCACCGTCCGAGATCGAATGACGAACGCTTTTGTCAAAGTTCCGACGTGTACATCAGATAACTATACGTGATCGACAGAATAAGTTAGTTTAAATAAGATTAGAACATCTACAAGGTCATATATTTCGTGTCAGTAAGTGGTATCGTCCCTGATAATATATATATATATATATATAGATATATATATATATATATATATAATACATATATATATATACATATATATATATATATATATATATATATACATATATATATACATATATATATATATATATATATATATACATATATATATATATATATATATATATATATATATATATATACATATATATATCGCAAACACAAAGCACGATCCAATGAGACGGATCAACGGGGTCACAGCCCAGGTGTATTCAGGATAGTGCGTACAAGAGTATGAGCACAATAAGAGGTCAACAATTGGAGTAATTCGGACTCAGAAGTCATAGTATGGAAGAACAAAGCACTAGACAATTCAGTGCGAAGTGAATACGATGTGTCGACGGTGAAGCGGTTCCTAGACCCCACTCTGGCATCCAGCTGCAAATGATCTGCCAAGTCGGACTCTACAGCGTGACTGTCTGCGCCTTGGCATTTTCCAGCTTAACAGTCATAAGACCACTTCGTCGTGCCATACTGGCTCGTTCTACAAAAATGTTGGGCACTGAAATCCTGTAGCGAGAACGCAGGCAATCGCGTGCATGAACTGATGATAAACTGAACTAATGCACCGCAAGCCCTCCAAACACTTATCGATTCCACGGTATCAACCCACAGTCAAATTAACAACGCCCGGATATCAGGATTACTGTTGAACGGCTCTTCAGACGATGTGGTGTTTCTGTCCGTTCAGCAGGTAGGAATGCGCCTCAGGGCAAAGCTTGGTAGGGTCTTTAATAAATAGGCCGAGTCCCGGAAGCGCACAATGGGACAGTGCCTAATCTGGTCGCTAAATTTTGAATAGCTACCACAGGAGGAACATTCCAACGTTGCGTCTAGCCGGGTCCACTTTAGTGAGGAATCTGTAGGCAGGCAGACAGCCACGATGAGATCGTTGTCGTGTTAACACCAGACATTGGCCACATCGAGCGGAACACTGACTCGGTTTCTCGCTTTTCGGGTTCGTTCTACGTCGTACATCGTATACGCGCACGCTAGTGAAACAAGCCAGAAACTCTTTCTACAGACCCATTCGATTAAGCGACCGGTTCATGCATACATTTCGTGGCCCTCCTGTTCGCAGGAAGAAGAAAGAGCATCGATCGACATCGATACAAATTCTTCATCAATACGATGATACAAGTTGAAACGGCTAGATGATTTCATTGTCTACATGTTTATATATATATATATATATATATATATATATATATATATAAAGGAATATGATAGGGACACTTTCTCCGTATGTGGGTCACATTTGTACTCCGTCCGTCCACTGTTGAACTGCGCTCATCTTCATACGGGATCATTTGTTGTCTCGTCAGGAACGTAAATAGTCTTTCGGCGGTTTGGCACCTCACATCACTGGAGCCACTACGGAGATCGCAGCCCCATCCATCACACTGGTAACGGCTTACAGTCAGAAGACATCCAGATTCGCTTTCTGGTGGCGTCTAGTCTTACTTGTCCTGGCTAGTCCCAGATAGGCCGAACTGCAATCTGAGTATTTTTGTACTACCCCCCCCCCCCCCCCCAGGCTAACCTTTGCAAGCATGCCTGCTTGTCAACTTGCTTTCTGCCAACCCCCCCCCTAGAACATAGCTCACCCTAGATATATGACAACTTGGTTCAATTACGCGCTTTAAATAATCAAGTATGCTGCCAGTGCTAGAGTTTCTTTGTCTGTTTACTGTATGGGGGTGTTTGCTATTAGTCCTTGGGTGACGTAGACTTCGCGTCCTTTCTTCCTCTCTCTCTCTCTCTCTCCTTCTTCGGAGTGGCTGGACTATATCAGTAGCAACTGCAGCAGCAGCGGCGGCGGCGTTAAGAAAGCATCCCGGTACTCGTTTTGAACTTACACTTGATTCTAATAATCGTATCGACGACTTCGGCACTATCGTTAGATTGTGTGGTGTCTGTCGATGCTGACTTCGCGCTCTCTCTCTCTATGTGTGGCGATCGCCAGCACCTGCCGGTGCCGTCTTCTGGGGCGGTGGTGGCGGGGGCGGTGGAGGCGAGGACGTCGCACCTCCTCCTCCTCCTGCAGCTTTCATCGACACAAATACGCTCTGGAAGTTCTTGATCTCGCTGTCCAGCGTGTCATGTGAGCTGGCCACGTTCATGGCTGCTCCCACAGGAGCACCATGAGATGGTTGCGCAGACGCTGCTGCCGCTGCCACTGTTGTTGCTGCGGTCGACGCGATGATATGTGTTCCGGTAGCAGCACATCCACCTCCAGCGGTCAGGTGCGCCGGCTTCCGAAGAATAGCAGGCTTGTTGGGTGGGATCGGCGGAGGTGCTGGTCGTCCACTCGAACGAGGCTCGTCGCCTTCGGAATAAAGAAAACATGTTCACAACACAACACGTCAATGAGCGGAACGAGTAGTCAGATTAGAAAGCGAAGGAGCAAGCTGCAGGTGGGCAAACGTCCCGAGCGACTGGCTGCGTCCATGTGTTGAGTGTGTGTGTGACGCAAATCATTTTGCTCTATCTGAGAAGAAATCTATTTGGTCCTCTACTAGATTACGGCGTTTCTACCGCAAATAGCCAGTCTATGTGGACATCCAAAAACAACAACAAAACGACAAATGAATGAAGCATACAGCAGAACCTATTGATGATGCAGTTGTATACGGACTTTGTGCTTGTGTAACCGTGACGTTATGCACACGCAAAATGTACTAAGACAACCAGGCAGCCGCCATAAACTGGTATAAGACCCACTCAAATCGATTAGCGCAACTGTATAAGTCTGCAAAACATACGCGACATCAAAGGACTGTCCCTGCTCATTTTCAAACAGCCAACCCAGAGGTTATCTGTATGCAGTTATTACTGACTGCGTCAAGGCGTTTAACAAAGCCCCTCTTCATCTGCTGGTTGAATTATTCCAACAGGAACCATGTGGGTGGTTCTCTTGCGAGAGCAAAATCTGTTTATTTGATGTGCAAAACCTGTTTATTTGATGAGGATATCTTATAGAGGATGGTGAGCGCAATATATTGGAGATTAAGCAAAATGTGGGAACTCCGCTAAGCGGTGTCCTCTAAGCTGCGTCTCGTTTACCCTTTACTCGCTGACCTTGGCGGTAGTGAGTTATGAATATAATGTCGCGACCTAGGCGCAATTAAGTGCATAATTTCTATTTTATCTATTCCGGGGCTGATGTACGGTCTTGGCAGGGTATGGAACCACCTCACGTGGGCGAATTTCAACCAGCTTGAGAGGTGTTTTTCATTATATAGGCAAGTGCTTTGTTTATCGATGCGAGTATGAATGCCCTATGAATGTTGTGTTTCGGAGTGGGAACCTAAAATCAAAAAGGCCAGACGAGAGGTCGGAGGTTTGGACGCATTCAATACCTTGTACCTTAGGCCGCCGTTCGCGACGGGTACGGTTGTGCATCTGCCGGCTCTGCCTGCAGAGTTCTACTGCATGCATGGTACTGCAGTGTACCATGCACCATGCAGTGGAATACGCAGCACTGGAGCATGGATCATTGTTGTCCTATTTCGCTCGCCAGAAGGGTGAAAATAGATGACAGTGAATTAAACAGAATTGATTTTTTTTTCAGACGCAGCTATCGTATATATTTTCGAGCAGTAAAGTCGAAAAGCAACGGCTTTTCCACGTACACAGGCCTCCTGGCTGGCACAAAGTCTAGCGACTACATCAATGACTACCTAGTTGAGTAGATTGAGCAGTAAGTGCGCCTCTTACCAGACTTGCCACTACTGAACATTGTCGGGGGGCCACCGGCGCCACTCGACAAAGAAGACGGAGAAGGCGCAGACCCTGTTGCCGCTGCCATAGGTGGTGTTATCGTCGTCGTCGTCGTCGCTGCCGGCGCCGACGCCATAGCCGCTGGTGCCCCCGTGGCCGCGACCGCGGCCGACACAATCGGGGCGTGGGCAACGCCCCTCTGGGCAAGGACGGCAGGTGCGATGGCGGGCGCTGCCGCCGAATGGTGTGCCGGACCCGGCGGGGGCCCGCTGATCAGCTGGCTTCGTACGCCTGACCCGGTAGCTCGCTCAAGTTCGGCTCGCAACCGTTCGATTTCGGCTTTCTGGCGGGCGTTCGCCTCGCGCAACGACTCAACCTCCTGCCGACACTGCGAGCGGTAGGCGGCATGCTGTCGACCGGCTGCCTCGGCCTGCTCCTCGAGCAGCAGGCTCCGTTTGCTCTCCTCTTCGAGGCCGTCGACGATCTCGGCGTTGCGCGCCTTTTCCTCGCGGAGCGCGCGCAGCAGCTCGACGCAGTTCTGTCGGGCCGTTTCGAGCTTGCTCAATAGCCGCTGCCGTTCGGCGAGCAAAAGTAGGACCATCTGCTTTTCGCGCTCGCGAACCCTGTTCAGGACGAGGCTCGCCGTCGTCTCTGCGTTCACGCATACGATCCCCGATGGAGGCCAGATAATGATGATAATGACGACGGCGACGACGACAACACCAACAAAAACAGCAACGACAACAACAACAGCAACACACGAGAACCACAAAAACAAAGAAAATGTAGTTTAGAAAAGCACAAGCAATCATAATAAAAAGTATACCGTGGTGTACATTCGAAGTTTCAGTGAACCAAAGAAAAATAACCCACAGAAAACAAGTCCATATATATCGGCCCATAACGGCTTGTTGTTTAAGTCGCACAGTTTGGAAGACAGACACATCAACATATAAATGAACATGTGACACTACGGCTCACGAAGCTGTTCGATTAGGCCCTGGAAAAACAAGGATTTTATATATATATATATATATATATATATATATATATATTCGATTGGATAGGGAGTGACTGGATTTTTTATGTGTTTTTGGAAATTACCGCATGTGACAAATCTGCTATGTTTACAAAACAGATAGACAGCGAAAGGATTTACTGCTGCGGAAACTGTACGAAATGTTTAAAGCGTATTCGGTGCGAACAGCATTTCAAAGATTTCGTGCTACAATTGGTTCGCCAAGCTCCATTTCAATAACTTAAGCCTTCTGAAAGAACCCATTCTGGAAGGCCTATTACAGTCAAGGAAGACCGCTTGCGCGAAACAGAATCTCCAAGTGACTACGCGTGAATTAGCCATGGGCTTCAGCGTGTGTCACATAAACATCGTTACTCGCCTTCGCGACCATGGTTTAGTGCAAAAGTTTAACTAATATGTTTCATGATTTGAGCGAGCGCAACAAATTGGATTACCTAGGGGCAAAAAGGCTAGCCAGACATAGCAGACCGAGTGTCCGATCTTGGATCGAATTATTTCCTGTAATGAGAAATGGGTAATTTACGACGATGTGAAACGTGAAAGATCCTAGTGCGGCCCAGGCCGATCTCGCCAAAAGACGCCAAAGAGGCTCACCCATTCGCGCCAGATTTTGCTCTATGTTTGGTGGCATAGACCCGGCTGTCTACTGTGATCAGGTCGACCAATCTACTCGATCAACTGTTTGCCGGCCTCCAAAGGAAGAGACACAGCCCCTTGTATGTAGCCTCGATTGGGCTTGAATTTTGCCGCATCCCCAGTACTCACAGGACATCGCACTGCCGAGCCACTAGCTATTCAGATGTTTGCCAAACGTTCGAAAGGGAAAGAAACTTACTCCACCAGAAGAGTGTGAAAACACACGTGGAAACATTCCTCGAGCTGCAGAAACCAGAAATGTTTGCCATGGAAGACGATAGTTTGGTCCAGAGATGGGGGAGGGATGTGGCTAACAATTTAGAGTACAATTTGAATGAATAAAACCGGTGAAGTTGCTAATGTTTAGGACTGATGTTAAAGTGGAAAGTTATGTCACTTTCTATCCAACCTGATAAATATTCATATGTATATAGAAGGGAGTTCAAATAAAAAGGTATGAAAGGCCGTAGCAACCAAACCGCTCGCTCGCTGTTGTGTGCATAGGTTGGGCGAAGGAGAGAAGCAGGCAGCTGTAGGACGCGTGGGAGGACCTTATGGCATTCCCATTGCAAAAGTACGACGATTGAGAAGCAGTGAGGTTTTTTTGAGCAATCTGACTGCGAAAGGTGCTCAACTGGCTGATATTTTTTGCCGGATGGTGACCGTATGCGGGGGTGAGTGTGTGAATGCTCTGTGGGAAAGTGGAGTGCCCGTTTTCGTGACAGCCAGGAGTGTTTGAGTGATAACCCGAGATCAGGCTAGGCAAACACGGTTGTCACGGCCAAACGACAAGATGAACGACCTGGTCAGAAGGGGTCCAAGTGGGGGCCAGGGATGGAATAGTGTGAACAGTACGGTTTGCGCAGTGTGTTCAAAGAAGCTCAGCGAACCGCAAAAGAAACTACGTATTGGGCCAGCAACATCTCTTCCAATGTCGTAAAGACCCCGCTTGTTTGAAGCAGATTGTCATTGGTGCCATCACTTCGAGCCAGAAACAAAGCGGGACATCATGTAATGCAGGCATGCGTCGACACTTTCTCTCTGAAATAATTAATACCACAGCAATTATGTGCCCTCAACAGGCAAGGTAATGTCATCGTCTTTTTCGATTCGTCCGAGGTTCAATACTTATCGAATTTTTTGAGCGCGGAAAAATCATTGACAGTGGCGTGTACTGCGAGACACTTCGTAGCATATGCAACCCCATGAACTGCTCACGATAGGAGTGATTTTGATCTAATGCTACGTACAAGCCAAATTCAGGTGGGAGCAGCTTGAACATCCGCCTTGCAGCCCGGACATATTGTCCTGCGACCTCCATTAGTTTGGTCGGCTAAAGAGATCTCAAAGGGAGGCGCTTTAACTCGGACGACGAACTAAAGGCCACAGTGGAGGACTAGCTATAGCCACGGTCGCAGGAATTCTAGAAACATGGAATCCTTCGGCATGTGAAACGGTATGATAGTTATTCTCAGGCATTCAGTAATCACTTCTGAAAAAATACTTCCATATTAGCCCACAGTGTTGTTCCCTAGTTTTTCATTTAAACATCCCTCATAGATAGACAAGCAAAGACCGCATGTATATTCGGCATGTATGTTACTTCGTTGCGCTGCTAATGGCAACGACATCAGCCGTCGTTTACTGTCAACGTCGTTAGACACATGCTCGATCACTTGGGCTACTGACTATTTGAATTACTGTACAAATATTTTTATTGGCACCATTCGTATAGACTGACCTGCTTCAAGAATTCGCTTAGCCTCCTCCTTGGCTTCTTCCTTGACCTCATCTTCGCGATCCCGCCCTCGAACGAACGTTCTATCTTGCATAAAGCCCGGCCCCAGGATGGTACCCGCACCCTGGCACTGACAACCGCCACAGCAGCGCTCCTTGACCTTCGACAGGAGTTCGTTGTTTTGCGATATCATATTTTCCAATAGTTTAGCCTGGACCTGTTCATAACATGAGGGGCCGCAATAAAATTAAAACAAAATAATTACGTCATAGGCACTACTCTAGGTCGAGCTGACTCGTTAATGTAGCGTTTCCGGATATATATTTTGTGGGCCTGTAAACAGATTGGCGCGTTACCCGTTGGTCACACAGCCTACGAACATCAATTTCAGATACAAAGACAACATGTAGTCCAAACAAGAACACTTTAAAAACGATTAATTATTAAAACCTTGTATTCGTGGACTTTGACACGCTTCTTTGACGTGTACTCAAAGCAAGCCGTAAAAAAAAATATATATATATACCAATTTATATATACATGCAGTACTACTAGAAGCGGTAGGGTAGTCATTGTTGTTGTTACTGTTGTTGTTGCTGTTGTTGTTGTTGTTGTTGTTGTTGTTGTTGTTGTTGTTGTTGTTGTTGTTGTTGTTGTTGTTGTTGTTGTTGTTGTTGTTGTTGTTGTTGTTGTTGTTGTTGTTGTTGTTGTTGTTGTTGTTGTTGTTGTTGTTGTTGTTGTTGTTGTTGTTGTTGTTGTTGTTGTTGTTGTTGTTGTTGTTGTTGTTGTTGTTGTTGTTGTTGTTGTTGTTGTTGTTGTTGTTGTTGTTGTTGTTGTTGTTGTTGTTGTGTTGTTGTTGTTGTTGTTGTTGTTGTTGTTGTTGTTGTGTTGTTGTTGTTGTTGTTGCTTGCTGTTGTGTTGTTGTTGTTGTTGTTGTTGTTGTTGTTGTTGTTGCTGTTGCTGTTGTTGTTGTTCGTGTTGTTGTTGTTAGTGTTGTTGTTGCTGTTGCTGTACGTACCTCTTGCAGACTGTGGATGGCGTTCACATCGACGCGGTGATTAATACTGGCCGGTGAGGGAAACTGCGATATCGTGGCCGTACTCAATCCACTGATGAGGCCGGCCAAACAATTGGCAGTCGTCGTTAACCTGCCATTACTCGGCGGCATCGTTGAAGACACCGGAGCAGAGCCTGTTATCGTAGTCAGCCCTGCTGCTGCTGTTGTTGTTGTTGCCGCCGCCGCGGTGGCTCCATTTGGTGGCGGCGAGGATGAAGATGATACAGATGTCGTTGATGCTGCCGATATCGATGACGAGGAAGACCGACACACTGCGGTTGTTGTTGTTGCTGCTGCTGTTGTTGCTACGGCTGTCGCTGAACTATGTTCGCTACCAGAAACACCGTTATGGTAATGAATTGCCGCGCCATTCGTCGTACAGTGATGACCGGAATTGGTCACCGCTCCCGGCAGGTTTTCGGTGGCAGCCAGCGCGTCCTGCCAAAGCTGGGTGAGCGGATTTCGCGGACCGGGTCGCGCCAGCCGTGGTCCTACCGGATAGACGAGCTGTTTGACACGCTCGCTCTTCAGGACAGCGATCACCACCTCGCGTGCCTGCAGCTCACCTACCGCACGCGAACACAGGCAGTCAATTCACACACACAGATCGACACAGGAAGACACATCGTCAGATAAGGAAATACAGCTTACTTACACCACTGCACATCTTCTTGTATTCACTCTATTTGGGTGAAATACATATGACTGGAAAAGTAACTTAGTTAAGTACAGCCGCAGATCAGCTAGACACCCTAATCACCTTGCAAACCCTCCATCTAATAGACTTGCTGGGCGACAATGCCAATTACCTGTGGCCAACGGGGGCCTTGGTTTGTCAGAGATGGTCACAATGACGCAATCGTGGCAGCACGCACCAGGTATTTTCTGGTGCGTTCTACTCACGAACAGTCTCATCGTGACCTGCTTGCTAATATATAAAAATATATTTATTTTTCGTATATTACAATATGTATGCGGGACACATATTACAGAAGATTAGTTAGCTATGCCAATGAGCCTAGCCGGTGTGTACTGTGACTGTCACGTGTCCGCTTCGTCTAGGCTAGGGGCCGAGACCACTTCAGAAGTGTGCCCCGAACGGAGACCGCGTTTCCACGTATGTCATGATCGTATGTCAAGATCCAGACGTTATTTAAAAAAGGTCGACGATTTGTTATCACCGGTTGACATATTTAACATAGTGCCGACATTGCGGATCAGCTGTCTGGTTCGGCTCAGCTGCCAGGAGCACCCAAGGTCTCAAACGCGAGAGGCCAGAATTCGTGGGGATACCCAACTGATGAGTATTTTCTTAGCTTGTTGGTGTCCGCAAGGTGGACTGCATAACCAGCTTCGGATGCCCCGCCACCGACCATAGAAGGTGCTTGGGAGTCGGTAACGGTTGCATCCCAAACCAGCATTTTGCCTCGCTCGAATAGTGTAAGTGTCATCCCATCTGGACGCTTGCCGTCCTCCGCACAGAGGCCCGGGTGTTCAAGGATGCACAAACGACCGCGTGACCTAAGGGATCTGCTGAAGGTCTCATTGATAACGGCATGTCTAGGGCGTCGGCCTGCGCTGATGAGGATACTCGATAGGCCGTAATGTCCCAGTTTGTCGACGGGGTGACCACATTGACACCTATTAGGACTAACTAGGTCTGTCCCTAGTCGTAGGCCTACTGCTATGCGAATCGTCGCGTCATCAGGAAGGGTATCTATGAGTGCACTGCGAAGCGCGTGTAACCAGGCGCCTGAATCCTTGGCAGACACGGCGTTTAGGCGAGCTCTGGTCGTGTCGTCGGCAGCTTCATTAAGGAGACGTCGTTGTACCTCAGCGTGCAAAGGGGCGCTCCAGTCACGTTTTCTCGGGCGTCGGGCGTCTCGGGCGTCCAGTCACACTTGCTAATTAATGAGACCAAGAGTGACTTCACCAGTTCGAGACTCCGGCCAACCTCCCTACAAAAATACAAGTACTTGGCTACAGGATTTACCCCACGATTCACTAAACCCATTACTGGACGACTCGAGCACAAGGCTTGGTGTCAGCTTGCGCGTTGGGGTTGACCCCTCGTCCACCCCAACTTATGCCAATGGATGCCTAAGGAAGACACTTGAGGGTAGCGCGCAACCCTGACAGGCACTCTAGAGCCAACAGATGGTAAAAGACAGGACGGGATGGCTCTTAATCCTTTCGAACGCAGCCGACCCCGTTGTCTGAGACCAACTCACTCTCGCCTTTAGCGGTCAGTTACGGAACGGCCAAAGCAGGCCATGTTGCCTCGGCGGCCAAAGGCAATAAGATTTGCAAAGATGCAGAAAAATACAATATGGCCGCCCAGTTCCTTTATCAGAGGCTCCCAATCGATGTGCACAAAGGAAACGCAATTTTCGTGTTGTGCTCGCTGGCAAACTACACTCGACCATGCTTAATTTAGGTTAAATTCTCGTTCTCCTCCGCCTGTCTATACACATGTACACGTAGACGGAGACAAGTTGGAAGAGGTTCAAACACACAACTTTGCCAGTATAATTATGGAATCCTCATGGTTGTAGCTGTAAACTTTGAACGCGCCGATAATGGATTAATTGCGACCACTGTTATCTATGCTCGTATTTACTTTAACGGCGGAGTATACTCCTAAATAATAAACATGTTCTTAATCGCTCAATTTCCAGATATGCTAAGTCGACATAGCAGAAATAGAGCAATCTCAAGGGTCTGCGCCTCTATATATATATTGGTGTGTACCAGCCCGTATCTGAAGGTTGCCGTTTGCACTCAATTATTCACCATGTATCATTAGAGTAATAGTTGATACTGGATTGAGTCGCGTCGAGTACAAGTACACGCGGTCTCTATGTAAGGCACGACCCCCACCCCGCTTCAGTTGCCCACTATTCCCGCTACGCCATTGTCTGTAAGCATTCGTGTTGTCTTTATGCTTGCGCTCAAATCGTGACCAAGACAAACCTTCAAGCACGCCCAGCAGTTTAATGAGATCATTGCGGTCGAGGTGGGCTGCTGCTACCCCGCTGTTCTTCAGGTTGTTTGGCGGCGCTCCATTGTTAGCGTTGTTGTTGCTGCTGCTGTTGTTGTTATTATTGTTGTTGTTATTGTTATTGTTGTTGTTATTATTGTTGTTGTTGTTATTGTTGTTATTATTGTTAGCCATCGTAATGTTGCTGCCGTTTCCACCGCTGCCTGCGGCCGTTGTGCTGCTGCTGCAGGTGGTTGACGTGCTGTTCTTTCCCTGATGAGTCGTTCCCTGTCCCACACTGCTGCCCGACGAAGGATAACTCATCTGAAAAAACAAAACCAACAACAGCAACAACAAAACGAAAATCCAAGCACATTAAAGTGAAAACGTGTCCAGCTATTACAGTGGCCTCTAGTTGATCAATACTCAGTCACTCATGTATATAGATGCCTTTGTCAATACCGCCTACGACCTAAAATTATAAAACAATTTTAAGGAGGTTTTTATAATTCTAGAGCATTCTCCGTTCCCTACGGGCTTGGAACTTAATCTGAACCGCCTAGGACCTGCACTGAACGATGTGGCGCCAATAGAATATATATATATTTATGTATATTCTACGCGGTTGGCGCCACATCGTCCAGCTATATATATATATATATATATATATATATATATATGCATATATATATATAAATATATATATATATATATATATATATATGTATATTGTTGCATTTCAAGATGGCACATACTAATGATATAATCGTCATTATGTACAATTTGAACACTTCGACGACCGACGACCGCAGGGTGAAAAAGTACAGAGACCGCCGATGCGTGTGGCAGCTAGTATTTAGCGCACGTCTGCGAGCAGAACCGGCAAAGATTGGCATTGATTGTCAACTCGGTGAAATCCTCGGGTCGAAAATACCAAGTGATGTTAGCCATGCACAATGTACCTTGTGTACACGTGCCGACTAGTGCATACCATTCCATCCCGAAGCTCCCTGACGACGTATACATCTAGCCGCGCTACCCCTTTCGAAGCCTCGACCACTTTTCATGCCACTCCAACAAAAAACATGTTTAAGCACTTAAAAACACAAGCTTAATTGAATTATGTAAATAAACATAGACACATATGTGGGACATGTGGGATATAGTAATAGTAAATATAAACGTATATTTATACTAACGACGTATCAATAGATGATTACATGAAAATAAACAATGCTACTTAAATAAATTTTATTCGCTCAATATTTATATCATTAAAAGTTTGAGTTGAGCATTTTTACTGAAGTTTAATAAAAGGAAATATAATTTTATGCTCTATAATTGAATTCATATAAATCATATTTCTATCGGTAATGTCGTTATTTGTGATACGATACTATTAAAACAAAGAGAGACATTTGATGCATTTCATTTCGTTGATACTAAATATAAATACGAGAGGGAGAAAGAGAGACCCGCTTGAAAGCGCGATGTTTGAACCTTTTGAAACAACGGTGTGTATCAGGAAACAATGGTATATAAAAGCTTTTTCATTTTCATTCACTAAAATCAACAACGCTTTTTATTATGCACCTGATCAAAGAGGCTTTCATTGTGAATACATAATAGTTGGGTTCAAAATCATGTATTCGTGGCGCCTCTGGTTAAGAAAGCCACATCCTAAAACAATTTTATATATATATATATATGGTGGGAAGCAAATAATAACCCTTTTGGCAGCCTGCTGCGGACTTGACTATAAGTGAAGAGAAAAGGAAAATACGTCGTACCTTTGTCGCCGCTTTGTTGTAGTGGTTAATGTTATCGTTGTTTTTGTTGTACATGTTGTTTTTGGGGCTGTTGCCAGAGTTGCTGCATATATGTATATATATATATATATATATATATATATAGATTTAGACTGAAGTATAAACAGTTGTATGTGTAGTGAAGTATATATAGGAGTGATATCTATATGCGACTCTGTGCTACTTGTCCTTGTTCAAAAAGAGCAGATTCCCAACCGGCCATTGTCAAAACGGAAGCAATCTTGTGCCTGCGAATTGCTGCGAATCAACGCGACCAAAACCCGAGTCGTTCCTTTGCGCAAAGTTCATTTCGATATCACGTCATCTATGTGCGATTCAGTTATGAATAGTTTTGCTCTTAAATTCTCATTGGAGATCACCTGTAATAATGATCTTGTTTATGATGAGGGATTACCGCTAATCACGCTTACCTATTGCAACGCAAATGTGTTTGCCCTCCCGCGTACTGGCGCTCGTTCGGCGGCGGTGTGCTTCAGGTTGCCATCCTCACATCCTGATATAAAAGGCCTTACTTAGTTAAGCCCCACCAGCGCTATTGTAGTACATAGCCTGGGGTGGAACGTACCAGAATATAATCAACACACTACAGACGCTACAGAATAACGCCGCCCGCGTAGCTTTTGGTCAGGTTAAACTCAGGCAATCGTTTAACTTTATCCTAGTAGCATGGGCTACTTTTTACTAGTACTACTACGACGACTACTACTACAAGCACTGTTTTGATGACAAAAACAGTTTATCTGCGTCAGAGCCGAGCTTTCGTATTTGAACGGTTACGTGGCCTCGCTAAGTCCATTGACATGTTCCAGGCGCCCACTGCCACCACGCCATCTCATATGCTGCACGACATAAAATACCTTCATTATTACTTCCATCTTCTATAGTAGGCGTTTTTTTACTAGAGAATGAGTCGCGCGAGCACGTCCTCACCGTCTGCAATTGTCTTCCATATATATATATATATATATATATATATATATATATATATATATATATATATATATATATATAGTTTATTTTCCGTATAATACAATTGTCTTCCATAAGACATTGCTGCGCGTGCTACGTCCGCCTCCTTTATATAACATAGATTCGTACCCCTGTCGGCACCGCTGCTCTGTGTGTTTTGAAAGGCTTCTGCCTGGTGAATTGTCTCTTGACGTGCCGTTGGCTATTACGATTAATATTATTCTTCTGGCGCGCACTGCCACACCATTGATTGTCTACGACAACGTGAGCCTGCCGCCATATTGGGCGACTTCCTCAATACATATGCCGTAGGCTTTCGAATGTACTTGCAAGTACTCAATAAACTAACTATGTAATTCATTCATAGTAGTGGTAGTACAGCAACAGAATTTCACCAATCGTTAATTACTCAGCGTTCATTGCATACGAAAAATCACTTGTCTTCTTCACTGATACTTTAGTCAATATTTATTCAATTTTTGATTCGTTCAACCTGGAATGATGCCCTGGATTAGTATGCTGTGTAATATAGCCCATAGTTAGACAAGCCGCGCATATTAAATGCGAATGGCCTTACTTCTAAACAATCGTCGTCGTTATAGTTAATAGCATTATCTTTTGACTAATGAATCGGGCCGCTGTAATGTCAAATTTGAACACCTAGTCGAAATTGTCGGCATAATTGAGTAGAGTGGGAGGGCTATGTCGCTGACATTCACGGGCACCCTAAAAACTGTACGCACTTTTGCATGATAATAAAACTCAAATTGGAGGAGAGACCCAAAAAACTTGCCTTAATCGGATAATAAAGCTTTCGGAAACTCCACTCGACATGCCATCATTGACTACACGCACAGACCATTTGGTATGTGTCGCCTTGAAATCGAACCATCGAGTCCTAGAGTCGATATATATATATATATATATAGATATATATTGTGTGTATAAAATCAATATACTTTAGAAATTACCTTTCAGAACTCCAAAATTCACTGGACAACTTAATATTAGCTAGCCTCAATTGGGTTTGCCCGACCTCTTCTAGAGCCTATCAACAAAAGTCTTAAGTTTGTTGCAGCTTCGATAACTGAGTGAGCCATGTTCTCCCAAGAAGCAGCTAAGATACAACAATGACCAGTCAGTTGACGTCCTCACTCAGGGGCTACGTATTTTATAAGAGCCGAGGTGAGAACTTGATCAAATGCTTCTCTCTCCATCCGGATCTTGCCCTATATCAAATGATAGTTCTGGCGCATTCTGAAGTTTAGCAGCGTCCAGTCTCCGATTCTTTAGACTGGGCCTGACCAACTCTTTAGCGCTAGACTCGTACGGAAAAACGAGCATTATATTGAGCACAATAGGTACGTGCCAGCGCAATACACCATCGTCTTGGAGCGGGTCTTATAGCCTGTATACTGAACTTCTGTTTCGGGGAAATGTATTGTAAGCAGTTCTATAATGACGTCTTCATATGCCCATAAGCATCGGGGCCCTCCATTAATAGTCTTTAAAAAAACTCTCCGGACGGTCATTCTAGTAAATGCTACAGTTCACTATTTGCATATTTGCACTCCTTGTGAGTTGTGACACTATTATTGCCGATATAAGATAGCCAGGTTGTTTCCCGCTAAAGTAAGCAGGGAAGCTAGAAGCTAATCCTTCTTCAACTCCCTATACTTACTCGTCGTTCAACGTATACCTATCGTAGCCAGCTTGAGGGTTAGAAATCGACGGGCTGAGTATCCGCTTCAATAATATTTCTACGCTCCTTGGTGGTGAAGCTAACGGAAGCTTTCTATCGGCGCCCACCTTCGAAACTGGGCGTAACGGCATAAAGTTCCTTTACGAGTAAGAGCGAGAGAAACTCTTTTTCCGCGGCAATAAAAATATGTTATTCCCTGCTGCAAGAACGGTCTTTTCTGTAGCATATTACGCGAGACTGTCTTAGAGCTTTGACTATTTATTGCGTAAGCTAAAAAAAAAAAAACAACTTTATTGTCTCGGCCTTAGCTTAGACTCGATATATCTATATATATAAATATATATATATATATATAATATATATATATATATATATATATATATATATGTCAAGCGTGTGACAATAAACGGGCGCAGCCGCAGTCACAACAACAACGCCGATAACAATAGCCGCCACAGCCGGCTGGGGTGTTTGGAACAGTTTCATTTAAAGGCTACCTTGAATAGAAGCAGCTTCAGTCTCATTCAAGTAAAGCGGCTGCAGTAGCGGCATCAGCAGCAACAGCAACAACAACACGAGCACGCTAAGCAATAATGGTGATGTGATGCTCATGACGAGATGCTGCCCTATTTCAGTACGAACACGCCCACGAACGGACGGCCGCCAGGCAATAATAGCGCCGCTACCACCGCCGCTGCTGCTGACGACGACGACGACAACAAAACAACAACAGCAACAACAACAACAACAACAACAACAACAACAACATCAACAACAACAACAGCAACAACAACAACTACGACAATGACTGTGGGGGCGGTGGCAATGGCAATGGCGACGCGGTCATTGGGACCACAACAGTGATCGGTAGGAGAATATCAGAGAAAAACGAAGCAACCCGAAAGGAAATCAATTATTCAGTTGGCGAAAAGTATACGCTAACTCTAACTAGCTGGTCGACTGGCTGGCTGGCTAGCTGGATGATTGCTTGGTTAGTTATCCTTACTTGGTTAGCGCACGACGGACTGTCAGTCAACATCACACGTGAGGAAGTACGTCATGAAGTACTTGTATCAATGGCGAAGTAAAACGAAAATTGCCCCGATGGAAATTCCGATGTCTGTTATTGTAGTAGTAGCAGTAGTTGTTATAGTAGTAGTTAGTAGTAGTAGTAGTAGTAGTTATAGTAGCAGTCGTCGTCGTTAGTCATAGTAAGAGTTTTAGCAGCAAACAAAACGGTGGCGTGGTGGCTAAAGTCTGCGCCTCGCAACCGCAGGAGACACATAGGTGCGCGGGTTCGAGCCCCCCACCTTTGCACATTTGTATTTATGGGGGTGATCCGCCTATGAAGCAATGTGAAAAACAGCTCCGTGGACGTTAAAGCTTGGCTGAGAGTCAGCCCGAAAACATTACTTTGGTAGCAAACAAAAGTAGTTAGTAATAGTTAACAGCTGACGCTTTCCGACTATCACGCCACAGCTAGCAGTGACCGTAGGTCGTTGGCGACACCGATGCCGACACTACAAGACTGAGTCTAACTACTCAGTCCCCGTGTCACATTGCGCAGGCAGATCTAGAGACGAGACGTTCAGGCGAGAGGAGAATCCTGATAGAGCATCACATATGCACGCCAGATCTCATCTACGTCAGGAGTCGATGATCGAGTTCCGCTCTACCCTACCCAGTGCCGACATCATGTTCGTGATGAATGGTTAACAATAGTAACAATGTTAACAGTTATAACAACAACAACCGCAGCAAGAATACCAACAACAGCAACCACATCGTTATCGTTGTCGTCAACATCATACATAAACAGTAACTGAAGTGATGAAACCGAATCAAGAAACGAATCACGCCCATTCTCCACGGACGTCCACCACCCATTCATAGGCAGACACAACCACCAACAACAGTAGGTACTGTCGAGAGATAAGCCAATGATGCAATAAACAACAAGAAAGATCACGCAAGTTCAGAAAAAGTTCAATCACAATCAGCCTCTAAAAAAGCGGGAACACACTGTCAGCTATCTCCCCTATAAGCCAGGAGGAGCCTCTTATCTTTTCGCACGGCCACAAGGAAAATATACGAGCTAATGGAGCGACCTCTCAGTCAAAGTTGCTCGCCTGTAAACACAGAGCTTGGGATGTGACAGCCTTTTTTACAGCTGCCTTGGCAAGATCTGCATAGCAGGTCAACGGAGCCCGTAAGCCCGCAGACAGTAACAACGGGCGGGCCAAGAGTGGGTCTCTCTCGCATGCCTGCTACATTGGGCGGAGATACGGTGGGCCCCACAAGCCCGGATGATAATGAGAGGTTTCTGATATGTTCCTCCCAAAACGCACGCAGGAGATCACGAGTGATCGAAAATAGAAACGACGGTCAAATGGCATTGATGGACGCATTGCTAGCGTCTGTAGAGAGAATCCGCCAACCTTCTCTTCAGAGCGCTGTGGACTTACTGTAATGCGTAATGAATGAGAAGATGATGCACACAAACCCGGTAATACACATTCAGAACTCACAATTGTAGGTCGTATGTACGGAGTGAGGATGTAGATTTATATCCAGATTCTTGAATTGGCGGACCGCGCCAGTATGATATCGCCCGACCTAACCGGATCTTGGTATCCTTGGCGCCTAAGCAAATTGTTGTTTCTCGTTCAGATTTTTAGAACCCAATCATCATCGCACGAAATCGTGCTCTCAACCAGTAAATCCACGTTGCATCGTGCGTCCATGCGTTTCTACTACATGATTTAGGGCCATATCGGACGGTCGCTGAAGTGTTTAATTTGTACATAATGACGACTATATAATTTGTATATAATGACGACTGTATAATGCACCACCATCTTGAAATGGAAAGTTATTGCGAAACAAAACAATGTGTGTTTAGGACCATTCCGTACGTTGCTAGGCTTTACCTGTCGCCGCGGTATCTTATCGCGGTACAGCATTTGTTTTTCAGCGTCCTTGTCACTGATTGACCCGCTGTGGTTGTTGTTGTTGTCGTCGTCGTTGTTGTTGTTATTGCGGCGGCAATTGAAATCAACATTGCGGCTAGTCACGGACAATACTACGCAACGCACCGCGTGACAAAGTCTCTACAGACACGAGACCGTTCGGATTTCGTTTAGCTTGACACAACGGGACAATACCGTTCCGCACACACACATACACAATCGATGTGCCTGTCTATTATAGATTTTTACATCCGTGACTGAAATCAATAGCATCATCGATTGCTATGCGACTCGCTTGTTTCACGGCAGTGGGTGGTGGCGGCCCTTGCTTCAAGGTTCGCCAGGAGACCGATCGATTTAGGCATAATTGAACCCAGTTCTCGTAGCTCAGTTTTCCACTGGTCGGAGACACCAACATATGCCATATCCCTATTTGACTATCTCTACCTTTGACTTTGAGATCCACGCTTTTTCATACTGGGCGTTTTCTATGTGCGTTCTCTTTTAGCCGAGAAACGATGCTGGACAACGCTCAATTACACAAAAATCCAACAGAACCAGCAAGAAAAGCGAAACTTTACCCACACGCCGGATTTGATTCCACGCTGCTGTATCGTTTCGAACCACCGCCATGGCACCATCCCAGCTTGTTCTAATTAATAGCCGCTAAAACCACATGTTCTATATAATTAGCAAGCAAGCCGCTAAAACCACAACCGATACATACGCTCTGTATTGCGAATGTATTGCATGTATTTTGTGACCCAATCATTCAATGCAGCTTTGATTACACAAAATCATTGCGTCTCGCCTCACCACGGTGGCTAGCGCGTTGCTGGCTTACAACATATTCGGTCGTCCGTCGTCTAGTAACTAGTCCGTTACTCAAGTATCACCATCATCATCATTATGGTCATTTAATAGAGCAAACTAAGCCGACTAAACCGCATGAAGGTATTCTTGATTACTTATTAGCCTATATGTGTTGAGTCTAAGGTAGCGCACCAAAAGCGCTCAAGTAGTGCCAAAGCACAACCGCAGCTGAGCTGCCGAGCATGAATGTCTAGTGTCTTCTCGAGAAAGCGGTGTATTTTCTGGAGACATTGCAATGAGTTACGAGTTATTGCTATGGCTAAAGCTAAACAGTACACGTTGGAGGGCATATCCTTCGGTCACGAGTTGAGTAACACAACATCTGTACGGAAACGAAATGCAAACTTTCTAACAGAGGACAGCTTCGTGTGCCTAAATACCTGCAGAGGCCGCGGCAGAGAACGCAGTGGCTTCTCGTGAACTCGCAAACGTAACACCGTTTGCAGCTTACACAGACGCTGCCAAGCAGTTAGCTCTTAGCTCAGATGTTGATGCAGTTCATTTGACCTGACCCGAGTCAGTGCGGTTCACATCTGGCCGTCGTCTCAACGCCGGGTTTCTCCACGATTACGGTTCAATAACATCGTATAAACAAATCGAATTCGCTCGGCAGATCTAGTTCATGGTAACGCTAATCAATAGAGCCGGAATAATAAAAAAAAAGGAACCGATGTTAAGCTGATGCTGATAATTGTTATTATTATTAATATTATTATTATTATTATTATTAATGCTGTGTCAAGTCATTGAACACATGTTTAACCTTCATATACATCTTAATATATACATATATATATATATATATATATATATATATATATATATATATATAATATATATATATATATTACGACTTGTGGACGACTCTGTGTCTAACATCTGTAAACCGTCGGAGAGAATATTACATACCCCAAGGTCGATAATAACAACAAAAACAACAAAGAAGACGACGACGATCCTATATATATACGCCATTTTCATTATCATTACCATATAAATCGCTAGTTGTCACAACAAAGCGTTCTTATCGTTAAACATGAATCTAAATGTGTAATTGAACAACAGCAAGTCATAATTATGCCAAATCATGGTTGAAAGTTTTGTAAAACACAAACGTGCCCGCAAAGTCGAGCAGGACATTTTTCAGATGTGAGACTCCTTACATAATTTCCACATGTTTACTTTACAAATAAATCAAAATGTTGATAAATTCAAAAATGTCTGTTTTTATCTGAAATTTGCCTTTCCGCTCTTGAGAGCATGGAGTTTTAAATTATTTATGGTTTCTAAACCGCTATAAAGCTGGGTATGTAGCGTAGACCGTAAGACTATGCCCAGCCACGCCTTCGAGTTCGTCCTTCAATGCAAACGCGAGAATCAGGAATCAGCTGATCCGAAATCAGGACACAACAACACGACGCATAAGTCCTAAATGACAACTGACTACTATTGATACTGGATAACCAACGCTAACCCGAGAATCCGACGTGCAGCAGCTAAATATTAAGATGCCTCTATTTTTAATTGGGTTAATAATCATTATATATATATATATATATATATATATATATATATATATATATATATATATATATATATATATATACTAGAAATACCAGAAATCGCATTACTTCTAGTAAGCTTAAGCGTGCGATTGTTATTTTAGTTGCAACGAACGAATTTAGTAAACAACTTTTTTGACATTAAACCAAACTCTCTACGAAGCCGGTGCTCCGTCTACCCGAAGGCAGTTGCACGCACTGAATACATAAGCAATATGTTTGTTTGGCGTATGTCAAGGTGGATACACAAGAAAGCTTTCCAACCAGTTTTGCTGTCAAATACGTTGCACTTACTTAGTCTATCATTTTGCGTATGAAACAACCCAATGTGTGCAAATAAAGGCGTTTTCAACTCTATTCTACATACAGCTGAGAGAATAGCTAAGCATTCATGACGTGGCTCAATTTGATCTTCAGGCTACTCCTGGCTTGGTGTCGGCACCACCTTGATTTGAATATAGAAGGTCGTCTGTGGCTTGACGAGAGCCCCGCTCGCTCTAACCATTCAACTATGTGTGTTAAGGCTTCTACCCACGCGCTGAATCAACTTTAGTGTAAGCGGGCCTGGTCCTCCTATTGTTTCAAAGGCCAACGGACAAAATTGATGCGGATAACTAACGCCTGAGTATTTTCTACATTTGTTAGCTTCTGCTAACCTAGACGCATGACCTGCCTGGTCCGCACCTGCACCGACCATCGAAGTGGCTAATGAGTCGGTTACAGTTGCGTCAAGAAGCCTTAAACTCTCCACGGGAGACTCAAGAGCATCGGAATTTTTGCGTCAGAGGCTGTCGCTTGACATCCAACGAGGAAACGCAGCATCTGTTCGGAGCACATTGTTGAACTGGGCTAATCCCGGGTTAGATAACCCGTAACCACACGTTAACGCGGAGACAATTGTTCACTCCAAAGTGCTAACATAAAAAGTAATTTAATAAATTAAAACTATGTGTGTAGCAGTTCACTTTCTCTTCTTTACCACTACAATGTTGTTATTGTTAGTAGTAACCGTCTTCTCCCAGAAGCAACCCAGACTGGCTAATGTGACTAGAAGTCAATCTATGTCTAGACTTCGAGGCATAGATAGACCTCTGGAAGCCTAGTCGGTAGCTAGTACCATATTTCTTGTGCTTGCTGTTAAAATAAGTAGCTCGTCCAACTTGTCACTTGGTTACAGGGTCTTCGACAGATTTTGCTAATGGTCGCGTACAAGTGATATGGGACGGACTCTAATAAATAAATATGTATGTTTATATCCAGCTATATAACTAAAATAGATAGTATTCGTTATCTTGTACTATATATATATATATATATATATATATATATATATATCAAGCGATTTAATGCTGGTGTTCGCTTGCCTCACACGGACGGAGCAGGAGGCTGCCCTGCTGAAGACATGAACGTGCTTCCTGTTGTTGTCCGATTTTGATTGAACTCATTATATCGAGACGCCTATTCATGTTGTGCACCTTAAAGGTGCGACCGTTGATTAAAACGCAAACAAATGTAATAATATAACAATGGTAATAATAATAATAATAAAAATATTAATAATAATAATAATAATAATAATAATAATAATAATAATAATAATAATAATAATAATAATAATTCACTAGAAGCGGGATGGGTTGCCGAGCGCGCAAATAATGGGAAAAAACGCAAGTACCAAGAACTGGAGTCAAGTCATATCGTAGTGCCAATATCTATGGAAACAATGGGTCCGGTAAGCAAGGAAACCAAGAGATTCATCAGTGAGCGGGGCCAACGGATTACAGATCTCACAGGGAATCGGCGCGAAGGCGAGTTTTTAGGGCAACTGCTGTCGCTTGCAGTGTGCCGAGGAAACGCCGGCTGTATTGTCGGTTCCATGGAATAATATTTAGGAGCTAGGAGAAGACAAGGAGTACACGTTCACACCTCACAATTGTAACAATAATAATAATAATAATAATAATAATAATAATAATAATAATAATAATAATAATAATATAATTATTATTATTATTATTATTATTATTATTATTATAGCGAGATGTGGGAGTGTATTGAGAAGCCCCGCTGTGCGAATTGTGATAGTAGCCACACCTCTAACAGTGGCAATTGTGCGCCACAAAGGATCCTGAAGCTGAAGCCCAGAGAGCGCACTTAAACTAAAAAAGTATTCATATGTCTCCCTGAAGCAATAATTAAAGAGGAGTTCCCGCCACTGACACAGACGGAAAAAACGTTATTCCAACACCTGGCAAAACATGAAAGTCATACGCGGAAATGGTACGACCAGCTACACCACAGGGTCTCAGACCTGTAGTGTTCCCAAATGGTGAAACTATTCTATGTCATCTTCCGCCGTTCTCTGCTCAGACGCGTTCAACCAACAATAAACCGAAACGTACTCGCAACGGTGACCGAACTAAAGCTCAGAGACAACTGCAGAAACACGATCATTTGGGGTCACAACTTATGACTAGACTCCTAAGGATATGGAACGCTATTAAAGCATTCCCGCCAATATGGCTTGAGCCGAATCCAGCCCTCAAAAGAGTGTTTTAATATTTAGAATCCGATGAACCTGGTCATTTTTGATGTCGAGCCCGGTGGCGTGGTGGCTTAAGTCTGCGCCTCGCAACCAGAGGAGACACATAGGTGCGCGGGTTCGAGCCCCACCGTTGCACATTTGTATTTATGGGGGTCCGTTCATGAACCAATGTGGAGAACAGTTCCCTCAATGTTAAATCTTGGCTGAGGGACAGCCCGAAAACTTTACTTTAGGTCATTTTTGATATCTGTTCTAGATGGTCCCAAAGACGCTCCCCCGGCGGCTCTTATGATTTGATAGACCACCTTAACTACAGGGACACAACGGTTGAATAATCTACAATACAATTTTAAATAGAGTACTCTGCACATACTGTGGTCGTGTACTCACAAGTGCACAGAGACTGCGAACCCACACAAAGCGGCTGCATTCCCCCGCCATTTAACGCATCAGATCTGGTAGGTATAGATACCCACCAGAAATGTACATAATGCATGTATGATCCTATATAACTAATCAAAACTCCGTCAACTGCTCGCAGAAACTAAAACTGGCTGAAATTGTACCTGGAGAAGCAAAGGAGGGTTGTGCTGAAGTATACCGTGTCAAAGACTTAACTAAATGCAACTCAAAATTGGACGAGGCCTCATGAACAAATCTATTGAAAAAAGTAAGACCCACTATCCTCAATAAACTTAACAAACAATATTGCGGAACTGAAACAGAAGGTTCTGCAGGATCTCAAAAGTACAACGTCGCTTCTTCCCGCCGGCGCTTGTCGCAGCTTAGCCGGAGATCGGTTAAACGTGGTTCATGGACAGAGGAAGCTAGCTGAAGGAGACAGGCTCTGCTGAATCGGCAGTGTTGTCCTGTAATGTCCTAGCCCCATAA
>QVRM01004954.1:0-41762 GCA_003439945.1 Dermanyssus gallinae | reverse complement strand
TTTTTCGCCGGTAGAACCTGCATCTCGTGAGGCAGTTGCACAGTAAGGGGCCGGGCATTTCTAGTGTCTCGACTGCTGGAGGAACAAAGTTGTGCATGCGATGGAGTTCCGAGTACTTGCTCAAATTGTTGACTTTTCGTTTCGGCGAGAGTAACAGCGTAGCCAGGACGGCAGTGCGGATACGGGGGCCTTGAGAGAGCTAATCATAGGTCTGTCCTAAACAAGTCCGCCCGGTCGTCGTTTCTGAGAAGTCGAGTTGGTTCCTGAAAGCATGGAAGCCGCGCTGAATGTCAGGCGCGTACGAAGCTATCATTGATAATCCCGTTTTGATTTAAGAACAATCGTTCGTTAGAGCACACGATGTATCCACTTAGATTTTTCTCTCAACAGCAGTAAATTATATACTTCAATTTAATTTACTGCTGTTGAGAGAAAAATCTAAGTGGATACATCGTGTGCTCTAACGAACGATTGTTCTTAAATCAAAGGGGTTTTTACTGTTCTATTGGCTCTCTTTAGGATGTTAACTACTAGAGGAGATTGTCACGAAGGCTAACGAAGTAAGCTTCGCCAGGCAGCACAGCGGGACCTATAACGGCCGACAATTTTTTGGGACACCGTTCGTGTTGAATACGGCCTGACGCTTAGCATTCGGGCAATGATCTCCAAACTCTACGGCAAGCAACTTTAAAGTAGATCTGCCATTAAACACTGCGTGACCGTAGCGCCTGTTCGCGGATACAGTGGTGGGAGGTTAACAGAAACGCGACACGCAGCCGCTGAGCGTCTTTCTCCGAGCGTCTTCTCCAGTGGCAATCACTGAGTCACTGTGGGGAACGCCTAAAGTCGAAGGAGCGTATCGAAAATAGCAGTTTCCATTCCTTTCAGTCATTAGCCACTGAATCAACTGATAAAGGCCAAATGCATCGGTTGTGAGCCTCCCTATGCATGCATATGGATAGTACTCATACACGTATGCAGCAGCGTGAGCAACAGAGAGAGCAGAGGGTTCGCACAACGCAGCCTTCCAACGCAAAATACGCAACATGTAAATGTTTGTTAAAAATGTAAATCAAAACGCACAGCATCTGTATTTTCTTTAGGTATTTTATTAAATATATTCATTAATAAATCAAGTGTTGTTGTTGTCGTCGTCGTCTTCGTCGCCGCCGCCGACTTAGTATAGCAAACAATCAAGCCAAATAGTTTATGAAAAGAGCTCTCCACAAGGACTCGTGCTGTATGAACATCACCAGAGTAACAGTCGAAGTAGCACTGGCTCCAGTTGTAGTTCTAGTAGTGGTAGGCTAGTAGATAAAACAGCTAACGCCCTAAGTATCACCATCAGCCACCGAATTATTGTCATTGTCGTTGTTGATGTTGTTGTTGTTGTTGTTGTCGTCGTCATCGTCATCATCATCATCATCATCATCATTATCGCCGCCGCCGATGCCATAACCACTCCTATTTCTCATCTGGTAACCGTAAATTGTAAGCCATTCTGCTACTACAACTACTATTACTAACAGCTTCCGGCGGTTTGTCTCTGTAGTCCTGTGCCCGTTTTTTTCTTCATATCTCCTACAGCTACGAGCGATGGAACATCATTGGCGCCCCTGCCTCCACCCCCGCTCTCGCCGCAGCAGCAGCAGCGGCAAAGGAAACGACACTTCAGGGGCCCCCCAGAGAGCATTGGCGGCCGCCCTCGGCCCTCAGGTCCACATCCACAGAGGCGGGCGGACGTTTTTTACTGCCCTACAAACATATACAAAAACGCCGTGAGATGACGACGACTACGACGTCGACAACAACGACGACGATGACGTTTGTGTGCAGGCCGGTGTGTAAGTGTGTGTGGGTCAATCTCTCTCTCGTTGTTACGTGTCCTATTGCCCCTGCGCCTCCCACGCAATAACTAGCGGCGGCGACGCGACGACGACGACGATGACTTATGATTGCACGTTTAGTATCAGCGTCAGCGTTGTCGCTGTCGTCGTCATCGCTGCTCGACTCAACCATTTTTTGGCTATATAACAACTTGTTCAGTATGAGTACTAATTAAAATTACTATAACTATTACTATTCATTCGTATTATTATCATTATTATTATTATTATAATACACGGTAACTAAGTGATCGCGTCACTTAAAGCATGACATTCTCTCACTCCGGCTCACATGTTTTTGCGTTCTCTTCTCTTGTTCTTCTTCTTCTTCTCGTTTTAGGCATACGATTGTGGATTCATGATGCATGTGTAGCTGCTTGTTTAACTTACGATTCCTTGTTGTCATGTCTCCTGCTTTTGTTGTTCTGTTGGTGTTGTTGCTCATGCTGTTGTTGTTGTTGTTGTAAATAGTCATCAAGTAATAGTAGCAAACTGTGTTCGCTTTCCTTTTTGCTGTGCTTTTGTCGTGTGTTCTCTTACTGTCACTTTGTCATTCATGCGTCGACTGGTGGGCACTCCATGTAATATTCAGCGTCATTATGTAACACTCTAATCGCTCCTTCAGTAATTGTTGTGTGTTGGAATTGTTTCACTTCTATCTATCGTGGCAATTGTTTTCGAACAACAAAATGCTACGTTATTTCACGCGAGACTGGCTCCCCAACTCGTCGTTGTTGACTTGTGATGCCACCTGATTGAGCTCGCCTAATTTGTGGACTTGCTCAGCTATGATAATGTTGCGCGGTTCGTCGTTTTTAAATTATATATATATATATATATATATATATATATATATATATATATATATATATATATATATATATATAAGTTAACTGATTTTTGAGAAGTTTGATCACAACACAATTGCGCATTGACCCGTTCACACACATTCTACCTTTGCACAGTCTAGCTACTCCTTTCTCTATCACGTATGGCGTTAGCTAAGGTTTTTATCGCTACGGTTAGAACGGCTTGATCCCTCATAACAGTAATCGCGAAACATGAAAACAATCATATTAATATTAAAGCTAAGTAATATTTGACGTGTTGCTTTCATTGAAAATGATTTAAATAAAACTTATTCACTTGAGTATTGTTCCAAAAAAAAATATGTGACTTGCCACAAAGAGCAACAAATACTTTGAATTAGCGTATGTCAAGAGAAATCTAAGAAAACGACCTGGTACGACGATATCGAAGACGGCAGTCGATCCAACAAAGGTGGTGTACCTTTTCCTTTGATACAGCACGTAATTGGCATACGTTTGGTAGGTGTTTCTTGTGTTGTCGCTGTTATTATCGTTACTTCTCGCTGGTGTTGTCTGTGGTTTGCAATGCTAGTTGCAGTTGCTATTGCTGTTTGCAATTTGTTTGAACCGCACGCTTGAGCTGGATTGACAACAGTCGTGCAGTCGATATCGTTGAGCAATGCCGTTGTTGACTACCAAATTGCTGACTAGAAAGAAAACACGCGCAGCATCTCAACTAAATCGACTACTACTACTACTCTTGCCATCCACAATCTACTCGAATGGTCACAGGACGTCCTCTCGTAAACAGTCGTTGGGTTAGCGTCATTGTTGTTATGGTTGTTGTTGTCTGTTGCTTCTACTAACTAGTTATGTTTGTCCTTATCGTTTTCTTTTCTTTAATTTATTTCCACATATTGTTATCATTCTGCCTAGTGTTTCTTTGTTGTTGTTGTTGTTGTTGCTGTTGTTGTTTGGATTACTGCTATTCTTACTAACATATAAATCACTCCTCCTTTACTAATATGGTTCACGTTATTGCTAAAAAAAACATTTTCCACTCTTCACAATATTGCTGTAGTTGTTGTTGTTGTTGTTGCTAGTGCTGATACAGAATTCCAGGAAAAAAGCCGTATGCAATTTACAGAAAATCGTTTTTCCTATCGCCTGACGTATTCAGTTCAGACGGCAACCGTTAGTTGTTAAGCTAATCGTTTTTAGTGTATCCGAGAGATTAGTACAGCAGGCACCTACTGCACCTGCTGTAGTACCTTGTATTGTTACTATCATACTGAAGCGTAAACGCCTGCAGCAACAGCAGCACAGCAGCAGCAACAACTTTAACAACATTTCAAGCTTATTAAATTAATAGTTATGTTGCCCAATCGCTCTCAAACTCCTTTTGGCACATTCACAAGTTGAGATATAATTTACCCGTTCCGGGCCGCTTAATATGACTACCAAACAAACAGGAGTCTTCACCATATACTAGCCTGAACAGAATATTAACTTAACCCAACACTTAGTATTATTGTTATGATTAGTGACTGTGTAGGTAGGACCCAAATAAAGTTATTGGTCGACGAACGCTTCTAGGCAAAACACTACCAACTGAATGCAAAAAGCAAACAACAACAACCATAACAGTAGTCTCATTATCAACAACCGCGGTAATGTATATATGTGAGAGGATATTTTAAGCAGCTTCAAGTCTATAATGTTGTACGTGCAATGCTGAATTGAATGAACAGCAATCACCGAGCGGCATATGTCGACGCAACATCATCAGCAGAAAAACAGCCAGCGACGCCAACTATGAGAATGATATTACCAGCTAGCCAAAACATTTACCAAATAAACAACAATCATGAAGTGGCCGAGAAACTACTCCGTTTCTTCATCGTCATAACAACATGCCTTATGATGACGAAGATTTTACCTTCAGACATTCAAAACCTTCCTAGCGCCACCGAGGACGGCTGTCTGGCTGGTTAGCTGGCGAAAACCTAATGAACTACTAAACTGGACGAAAGGCAAAAAGACGGATCTAAAATAGAAGGTCTAACGACCACTAGGAGACGGCGTTACGCGGAGAAAGACGGAACAAACCAACGTGCAGTGTGCGCGCATATAGGACGCTCAGTCCCTCGGATTTGCTTGCCTCTGTGTGCAAGAATAAATTGTTACGTGTCGATACGCCGACGGCGGGAGACAACCAATTTGCCTAGCCAACACAATTCGCACGTTGCTAGAGGAGCTCTAGTAGTTATGGCATGGGCTGGGCGTGATGCGGCGCGACGTTGGTGTTCTGGTACTCATGCAGAACACGACCGATCTACTGCTTGCCGGTGGTCACAATGTTGCTGCTATTCTGAAGAGCAGGTAAAAGCCGAAAACTCGAGAACAAGATCAGGTGCACACAGTCACTCTACAAGACAGATGCGTGTTTCCATACACACAGAGCCACAAACACTCACTCACTGACTCACAGAGTTTTCGTCGGGAAAATGAGTCGGGCGTTTTTGTTCGGTGGTATGCCGTCTACTCACAGACGGAGCTGCTGCCCATATGACTAGATTACGTTTCGTCCTTGTGTGCGGTGTGTTTTGCGAGTGTCATCTATATCATGTGTGAACGCAATCGTTGCAAATGTGCCGTGTTTGCAACCCGCATATATATATATATATATATATTAGTTGCTGTGATTCATGAAACAAGTCCGTCGTCTGTAGGTCTGTTATTTAGCGCAGCATGAACTTCGACGATCTGGGTGTGGGGGTACCTTTTGTGCATCCGTTTCTATATATGCGCTTATGGGCCCGTATCAGTGGTGTACCGTTATTGCGATAGCCGTTGCTGCTCTATACCACGGTATTTGCCACCACGATAAAGTTGTCATCTCTCTTTCGTAGCATAGTAATTGTAGTAGTTATTATTAACTAGACGTAGTAATAGTAACAGTTAGCAGTAGTAGTTAGTGGTCGTGTAGCGCTAGTGGCGGTACTAGCAGTAGTTTGTAGAAAAGATGAAATATTGGGTACCTTCCCACAACTACCGGAAGGCGGACACCCATGCTACCAGAGCTTTCTCGTACACAAAACAGCCAAAACACCTCAGCCTCAACGTTTCACTCAACGACAAAACCCTTAATCACGACTGCATTCATATCCTGCTAATACAGCGACGATGACTACTGTCACTAATAAATTAATGACATTAGTACTATTATTACTAAGAGTAATAACAATAGCTTGCGCAGCAATACAGACAATATTCTAACAATTGGTCATCATTCACATTCAACATGTAAATTTACACAACGCTTATAGACAAAACATTCGCTGTGACCTAACGGGGCGGTCAAATTTCTAGTCTATATATATATATATATCAAGTACTATCGACACTACAATTGTAACTGATGTTAATAAAAGTCTTACACAAGCAGCTCTTCACCCAACTTGTTCACATAAAACTAGAACAGGACCTCCTGCTCCTGCTGCTCAGTAACCTCAAATATAATAACGAGAATAACAAGGGAACCTTCGATAGATCTCTACGAGTCGTCGGTGCAACAAGCAACATAAAACGATTGTTGCCACAGACGACAACATATATATATATATATATATATATATATATATATATATATATATATATATATATATCTAAAGCCGGCGGGAGACAGTTTATTTGCTCAGACTAGAATTCGCGTTCAGCCGTCTGACTTCGGACAGCAATGAAAGGAACCAACGACGATCCGCCGTGCCCCCTCTAGCCAGTGTTCTTCAAGCTTGCTCTATGCATCGGGAACTATTTCCCTCTCTGCTGTTAGTGGTGGTAACGCTGGTCCTTGCTGAAGCTGACACGCTGACCACCGTCGGTCATCAATCAGCAGCGGTGTAGTCGTGTTGTATGCACAAAATGTTTGTCGTATTGGCATACTACTACAACGCCGCATACGGCCACTACCTATCACTTGCGATCGGCTTCGTCAAGTTTCAAGTGTTGACAAACTACACATAAAGGAATACTACTGTGCGCGGTATGTAGTGGGTCGGTAAGCGGTTGGTTGGGTTTTTCCTCAGCAGTAACCTGGATTGGGTCAGCGCCACTTGGCGGCCAGCAGCAGCAGTAGCAGCAGCAGCTCATTACGGCCGCCGGTGGTCATAGAGAGGAACTGAGGACACTTCGAATGCAGCCAGTGACCAGTGTGAATCCTATCACATCACGTTGGCTGGCTGGCTGCTCCGGCATCGCACCGCTGCTGAGACAAGCAGGGGCAGGCAGGCAGGCACGCAGGCCATTACGCACCATAACAGCATCGAGTCGTCGTGCAGGCAGGGATAGGTAGTTTTTAAGAGTAGGTAAGTTCGTATATTCGACATCCGACTGATCGTTCTCTAGGTAAGATCGGACCTTCGGACGCTGATCCGACGGGCACTTAAGCCCCATTGCTATCAGATGGGTCAGTTACGTCTGGTCACATTGCGAGACGACTGTTACGATCGCCTTCCCAGCAGTAGCAGTAATAGCAGTAGTAGTAGTAGTAGTAGGTAGTGCAACAGTTCCGTGGACGTTAGATCTTGGCTGAGGGTGAGCCCGAAAACTTTACTTTTTTGTAGCGGTAGCAGTGAGAAGAGTACTAGTACTTTACTATGTAGTAACTTTTTAAGGCGACGGTAGTGCAATAGTTCTGTAGACGTTAGATCTTGGCTGAGGGTGAGCCCGAAAACTTTACTTTTTAGTAGTGGTAGCAGTGAGAAGAGTATTAGTACTTTACTATGTAGTAACTAAAGAGAGGCGCCGACGACAAACAAGAAAACTGTCCGACGAGAAACGACAACAAGCGCACTCGAGATGAATCGCTTGATTTATAAAGCCGTTTTGTGTCGGCCTTTCGTCCCTATATGGTAGGGTCGTCAACAACGCCGGCGACAGCAACACTAAAAAAATAAAACAACAATAAAAAACTCGACGATAGCAACACTAACCCCTAGCGGTAGTAGACACGCCGGTGGTTCGAACACCCGGCACAAGGTTCTCGCGTCGTCGACCAGAGGTGTCGACAAGAATTTATTACAATTTATTACTACTATTACTCCTACAACTACTACTTGGCTACTACGACTCCTATCTATCGAAGCGCTGGTTGGATGGCCCCAACCAATGCAAGGCCGGTGTCAGCGCACAAATGCCTAATGCCGGCAATATGCTCGTCGAATCAGTTCACTCTAGCAGCACGAATAACAAAAACAATTAGCATTATCATCATCATCATCATCACTATCGTCATCATCATCATCACCGTCAAAGCAATAATAAGCAATAACAATACTCGTAATCACAACAACGACGACGACGACAGCAACAACAACATCAATGGCTAAGACCACTAATCATAATAATAATAATAATATTAATAATAAAGACAGAGTAGTAATAATAAGAATTATTATTATTATAACAATAATAATAGTAGTAGTACAAATGGTGATGAGCGTCTGGTCGTCGAGTGTAGTGTTCTGCGTAGAAACAGTTCTTGGTAATTTCATCTTCGTCGTCATCGTCTTTCACGAACTGCAGCTGCTTACGCGTGGAGCTTCGATTTCGACTATTGACTTCACATGATGATGATACTGATGATACGGATGGTGATGTGGTGACACACAAGCGCACAGGCCCATTGCAATGCACGCGGATGATGAGAGTAATTGTAGGAAGAAGATGGAGAGTATTGATTGTTTGATTGGTTAAGAAAATGCTAAAAAAGGCGTCATGCAAGGCGTCATTATGTTCATTCTTCGTGCTCGCTGGAGAGAGAGAGGGGGGGGGGGGAGAAATGCCGATAGATAGACAATGAAACCAACGACGGCAGAGTCTGGGCACAGCTGGTGAGAAAGCACACAAAAGCCGCAGCCAGCTGCAGCAGCAGGTCACGGCCACGTGACAATGGACGTGCGTCGACACCTAGACGACGAAGAAGAAGAAGAAGGCAGCCTAACAATCCGTATGCGTACACGTTAGCACGTGTGGGCGCGGGGGGGGGGGGGGGGGGGGGGTAGCCTGTCCGTCTGTCTGTTTGGCTGGCGCTTTCACTTCATGCATTCCGGCCAGTACTGTATGTAGTAACGCTTGGTGGTGCCCTCGAAGAGCTTGTCGAGCCACGACGAAAGCCCGTCGAGGAGGTGCTCCTCGAACAGTATCGATCCGTACAGATCTCCGCTACCGTGGTCCGATGATGCCGATTCTTTTCGGCCACCGCCTGTGCTCGTACTGCCTCCGCCTCGTGAGCCGCCTGCCGGGTTAATTGGTAGGTGTGTGCAATGGCATGTGGCACAGAGAGACAGATAGAGAGAGAGAAAGAAAGAATAACGACGGACGTCAAAAACCGGTACGACAACATCATGACATGACGATATTGTTGGACAATATACATTAGTATACAAGCAACATTGAGCAAAATTGTTGGACAAGAGGTACGTACTCGGTTGATGTTCAACCAGCCATCCAAAAAGATCCCAACGAGGTATATCCGAATATATATATATATATATATATATATATATATAATAAATCAAGCTATTCTACTCTAATTCAGAGCAGCTTTCCTTCTAAGGGAAGTGTAAATGCCGGAGAATTGTTTAGTGTGGGTTTACCTCATCGGACTCTCGATCAGCTATGCTCATTAGATAGACAAATAGTTGATAAACCATACCGCTAAGAGTCGGCGGCCATGCTGCCACAAGAACTGGAACAAGAATGGTCTATTAAAAACAACCTCCGTAAAAAAAGTGTTTTTAATTCTACCTCGTCGGATACCTAATAAAGACGATTTTCTTTTCTAAGCGATAGACATATTTATGAACTCTGAATTTTAGCCAAAAAGTACGTGTCAATTCTTAATATTTAGTCTGGAGGAAGTCTGAAACAAAATAGCCCACCGGGAAAACAGTGTCAAACGAGAGTAGATGTAACCAATATACATCATCATGGCAATCGACTAGAACGGAATGGTTTACTGCAGGAAGCACAGCATAAATTAGATATAAATAAATACAATTTTTTGAGGCAATGTCCGTTATTTAGAACAAATAGATGGTCGCAGGCATAGATGCATAAAGGAGCATAATCCTTCTAATAGGGTTTGCAATTTCATTAGTTTTTCCAATTTTTGAATTAATTAGGTAAGCAAAAACTCTTAGATATATACATTAAATGTGTATAAAAGACTAAGTTAACAAAACTGCAAGTAAAGTCAGTTACTTCACAAATAACGCCTTTGATTGCGTGCGTTACTAGATACTGTGCTAAGTTGCGGCTTTAACCTCTTTCAGTAAACAACGAACGCTTACTGAAGGACGTGTGAGCTAGCTAAGGTACGGATGCCCACCTTTAATCAATCTTCCGCTTTCTACGTCGGAGTCGGCCTCCGAGTCGGAGGAATCGAACCCGAGAAAAGCGCCGTGCGCACCCGCGTTCCCATGGTGATGCTGGCCCGATGTTAGCGAGGGCCCTGTTGACGTCCCACGCCGTTCCCGCTCTTTATCGCGGTCTCTTCGGGGCTCATCCTCGCGATGCTTGGCGTGGTATACGCAAAAGTATTTTCGGTGACCGTTTAATGACAGCACCTAGAACGACACAACAGTAGGTCGTAACATTATATATATGTATGTATATATATATATATATATATATATGTATAAATATATATAAATATATATATATATATATATATATATATATATATATATATATGTATAAATATATATATATATATATATATATATATATATTTATACATATATATGTATGTATGTATGTATATATATATATATATATATATATATGTATAAATATAGATATATATATATATATATATATATATATTACTATGCACAACAGACGAGGATGTTTGTAAAAATACATAATGATGCCATAGTATATGCCATAATAATATAAAACTGTACGAAGCCAGCAGCAAGCTGTACGACATTCTGCACAGCAAGCGCATCTGATTCAAAATATATTCCACAAGGAATGGTAAGTGAAACTTGAATGCTCTCAGAAGTGCTACCCATCTGCATGTTGATACTATTTAGCAGGTACTTACCGTCCCAATGCAATTCTTAGGGTTAATGTTGAGCGGACGGTGGGACGACTCGCCAAGGGTCTGCAGAAGTAGGCGCCGGTACCATTCGAGGTTCTTTTCGAGCATCATAAAGGCGAACATGAGCGTCTTATTCTTGCGGTAGGGAAACACGGCCTTGAAGAACTGAGGAAGGAGCTTTGGCCTCGATTCAGCGTCCACTAGAAGTACGACCGTTCTGCAACCTGGCTTCAACAGCCGAACCAGGCCTGCCGGTGGGAAGTAAAATCACCGTGAACATTGCGCATCATAGTAAGAGCTCATTGTTTTTTGTATCTGTGCATCCAATAATAATAATAATAATAATATTATTATTAATCTGCAGTAATTACTGTCCCTCTTTGGGTTTCAGAATCTTATAATGTATAGGGTCAAATACGAGTTAGCTGGTAATTATTGCTCAACAAAAAAGAATCAAACTAAATTGATAACACACGTTGTTGAACATTTGTTAGGACGCCTAAGTACCAAGCATAACAGCATATGCCTGCTGAACAACTTATATTAGACTTGAAGCTCGTTAGTTGAAGCTAACCTAATCCCCTCCCGTTGAGCTAGTAAGTTTCCAATCCATCACGTGCATTGTCACATAAGCTGCAGAGAGTGTGTCAGCCGTTCGTGAAAGCTGTTCGAGCAGGTAGAATCCGATTCGCGATTCTTCTATCTAGTCTCAGAGCGACCGAGGTACCAAACCCAACAGCCAACCAACCAAAGCCACCTACCGTTGTACGTCTCTCCGCGAAGTTCATGTATGCTGAGTTTACACTCGGTACGTGGCCGTTGGCCGGCCGGCACGTGCACGCTCTTGCCCTGCTGGCGAATCTTGTTCTCCTCGAGCTGCACGAGGTACGACATGAGGTAACCGATGAGTATGATGAAGACGAATGACACGACCACGGAAATGACCGGCAACACCTGGTACTTGGACACGTTGTCGGCGATGGCGTCGGCCATCAGCGCCAGCCGCTTCAGGATGCGCGTCAGCAGGCCCTGCGCTCGTTCGTCGGTCAGCGTGCGTAGGCGTGCCCGGCCACAGGCCAAGCTCTCCGTCGTGTGCAGTAGGCGGGCCAGTACGTTGTTCAGCTCCTCTTTGCTGGCGTTCATCTGCGTCGCGTCGCCCGACCACGGCTTCGAGATCCACTGATACTCGACGAACAGGTCGTTGCGTCGCCAGATGATGACGAAGTGCTCCGAAGGATCGGCCGGAACTCCGTGGCCGTCCATTAGGCTGGCGACGAAGTCGACCTGCTTGTCCTTCTGCATGTACATGAAAGACACGCGCTCCTTCCACTGCGCGCTCAGGCCCTTGATGTACAGCCGCAGCTGTACGCGCCGATCCTCGGGCGGCGCGCTCGGCGATGCGACCGTCACCCAGATGACGCAGAGATGCCGCCGATTGACTTTCGCCGACGCCTCGTTGGGGCACAGCTGGTTGAACACCGGCTGCGAGCTCACCCGCGGCAGGATGAGGAACTTGTTCGCGTTGAGGGCGTCGTGCAGCGTCTGCATGCTCAACTCGGGCATCGACACCGTCGCAAACGGCGCCGACGAATACTCGTTGAAGAGGAGCAGCGACTCCTTCTTGGGCAGGACGTTGAGCTTGCGACGGATTGCCTCGCCCGTCGGCTTGTTCTCGATGCACACGAAGCCAAAGTGGATGTACTCGCGGAACTTGAACGCCGCAAGCATGTAGCGCAGCTTGATCTGTTTCGTCTGCGAGAAGAAGATCGCGCGCACTTTGTAGTCTGACTTCCAGCCCGACAGAAAGCCGCTCAGCTGATTGCGCTCCTCGAGCCGCTCGATAATCTTCAGCTCAAACGTCCGACGAACAAAGTTCACGACGTTGCTCAGCGACAGGTGCTCGTCTCGGAAGTGCACGGCACGACCCTCGATAATTGCGACTAGATAGGGAAGAGACGCCACCCCGAGCTTCTTGCGAATCTCCTCCTCGTGTTCGGCATGCACTGCGCCGAACTCGATGCCGATTGGCTCCAGTTCCTGCACGATGCAGCATCACAGCACACGTTAATACAGATGGTGGGTAGGTGCTAAGTTCCGGAGCAAACTATTGCCAAGACGAGATAAACGTGTCGTATCTATCAAAACCACGTTCATACGTAGTTTTTGTATCACATACGATGAATCCTTAACGTTTTCGTTTGATTGCACGTCCACTCGTTGTTGGAGTTAATAATAGATAATATAAATGATTATTCAACCATTAATACCTACCATAAAACCCGTCTGGCGCGCGTCATCTTTTTGTAAATTGACGTTAAAATCTCCTGCTATTATAACGTTCTTACGCAAGTCTTTTCGCAAGACCCAAAGTCATACCGAGGCATCTCCTTAACAAGCGTGATATACAAAGTACTCACTTCACTCATAGCCTCGAGGCTCTACGAGCACACAATTGAACAACTTCCGACGGAACAATACGGATTTCTTCGAAAACGCTCAACTGCAGACGCTCTGAAGTTTGTACTGGACCATGTAGAAGAACGACAGGCTCAAAGTGAAATGACTTAAGCAGCATTTGTTGACTTCAAAACCGCCTTCGACTGCGTACCCAGGGATCGCCTTTTGCAAGTCATTCACAGCAGATACGCAATCACGGGCCCGATGTACAACCTCATACATGACATGTTAGTCCATAACTGCATCTTTATTAAGAACGGCGATCATTATGTCAGGGACCCAATCATACAGAGAACCGGCGTCGCCCAAGGAGACTCCCTAAGCCCATTTTTATTTATCCTATACGTGGCAGGTCTAACGGAAGTTCTACGAGAAGTAAAAGCACCGCATGCTTTCTATGCCGATGATCTGGTGGTTCTCGCAAAATCCCGAGACCACTTACAGTTCTATCTTAGCGAATCGGCAAAATGGTGCAATGAAAATAAACTGACAATGAATATAAACAAGACAAAAGTCCTGCGCTTTAGTCGTGGAGGAGCATACGCCATCGCAGATCGCCATATAAAAATAAACGGCACTCCTATAGAGATAGTAAGTTATTTCCCATATTTGGGAGTGACTCTAACTTCACGACTCTCGTTTGGGAGGCACATAGAAGAAAAACGAGCCAAAGCAACGGCAGTCATAATGCTTCTTGGAGAACTCCGTGACACCGACCTTAAGATTGCCGTCAACCTATTCAAGATAAAGATCGCACCAATCGTCCAATATTGCTTACAAGTAATTGCGCCTCACCTTAGCCTGACAGATCTTAAGAACATCGACCGAGTTAAAACCTGCTTTATACAGCGTGTACTTGGACTACCTAGGAACGCATCGGCGACACTAGCGCTAGCGCTTTGCCGAGAAAGAACCTTCACGGAGGACCTCATATCTGATGGAATATTATTTAATGCAGATGTGTTGGACCGATACCTAGAGTTTAGAGAGGAAAGAAATATTAATTTTGTAATGCAGAACTATACATAAGGACCAGCGTTCATCACAGATAAGTGGAAGAAGGCTCTCCAAACAAATCGGACTCTGTTGTGTAGGATAACCTGGCATGGTTATCACCATTTTATATGTCTGAAGGGAGCGTGCTACGAAATTGACGAATGTGTGTGCAGATTTTGTGGAGAATGTAACATCAGCCGCTACCACTTGACACGATGCGCGTCAATCGACGCACAATCACTGCAGGAACGTGTGAATTACCTGCTTAATTGCAGCACTGAATTATAGGACATACGGATTTATTGTAACTACCAATCTTATGGTGAATAAACTGAACTGATATTCAACCATGATAGTGCTAGCCCGTCGCTACAAAAGAGGTGCCTTTGCAAGTATATATGTATATATACAGGGTGTTGCAGAAATTTTTCATAATAGAATATACAAATTGTAGAGCTCGTTAAAGCAAATATTTTTTCCAATGACGTTCATGCACTTAACCTGGACATGCCCTCTGAAAAATCGTAATTACTCCGCAACCACAGCTCGCATTGCCATAAGTTTGGTACCAAAATGATCGCCATGAAATGCGCATTTGCTGAATATGTTAGCTTTGAACACGTGGGTGGTCGTAGGGTTATGATTCTGAAGTATTTGGCGTGAAAGCTAATAAAAAACTTATTTTTTGACGAATTCTCTTCTAAACGACCGTGTCGCATCTTCTGACCGGTCTTGTATATTCTTCGGAAGAAGCAGAATTTTCTCACGAACCCGACAGTGTGTTTAGTTTCTGTATAGGAGGACTGGATGTCGCAACAGCACATTTTATGCTCCTATGTCGGGCAAAAACACTAGTGTCACAAATTGTAGTAATTTCGCTCTCACTCCGAAACAAGACTTCTCAGAGACCATGTTCCATTGGAAAAAATATTTGCTTTAACGAGCTCTACAATTTGTATATTCTATTATGAAAAATTTCTGCAACACCCTGTATATATATATATATATATATATATATATATATATATAGGAATCATTATCGTTTTATTTCATTTTGAAGTTACAGTGGAATATGAATATCTAACTACTCTATATCATCGTTTATTAAGGAATAAAAATGGAGCTACAATTGTCTCCAGAGAAAGTGTGCACAGGCAATATTACTCTATCTCGTATAGAGTCGGCTGGGACCACTTCAGCAGCGTGCCCCGGACGGATGCCGCGTTCCCGCGTTGGACGTCAAGGTCGAGGCGCTGTCTTAAGAAAGCCGCAGATCTTTTGTCTCCAGTTGCAAGGTTCAGCTGCTCACCGACTCTGTGGAGGAGCTTGCGAGTCAAGTTGCCAGGACCGCCCAAGGTTTCGAATGCTAGGGGTTGAAACTCATGTGGGTAACCTATTGAGGCGTACTTTGCGAGCTTCCTTGCCTCGGCTAGATTACCAGCGTGGCCTGCTGAGATCGCCCCGCCACCGACCATTGAAGGTGCTAATGAGTCGGTGACAGTGGCGTCCCAGACGAGCATCCTGCCCCTACTAAAGGGGGTAAGAGTCATCCCATCCGGGCGCTTCCCATCGTCGGTGGAAAGGCCCTGGGGCTCTAAAATGCAGGGGAATCCACTTGATCGAAGCGCTCGGCCGAAGGTGTCGTTAATGCCGGCATGCCTGGCACGCCTTCCCGCACTCATAATGCACGATAACCCGTGATGGGCTAATTTGTCGACGGGGTGGCCGCATTTACATTGATGAGGGGACACAAGGTCACAGCCGAGGCGAAGACCTGCCCCGATTCGGGTCGTCTCGTTGTCCAGGAGGGTGCCTAGTGGGGCACTCGGAAGCGCATGCAGCCAGGCCCCAGATCCTTTAGCAGCGACCGCTCGAAGGCGAGCCCTTGTGGTGTCATCGACAGCGCTCGCTAGCAAGCCACGATATACTTCGTCGTGTAAGAATGTGCTCCAGTCATGTTGGCTTAGAGGGTTATCCGGGGCGCCTCTGCAAACGGTCTTTAACTCCTCGTACAGGCGTCTCTTAAGCTCAGTAAACTGAGAAATGCCGGCTTCGTCTAGCAGTGCGATGGCATTGTTCTCAGATCGGAAAAGGGAGGAGACTATCGCTGGCCCAGCAGAGACAAGCGGGTCAGGGATCCCCAGACCCCCCTTAGAGATCGGTAGTTGTGCCTGCTTCCGAGAGGAAGGCGCCAGCGATAGATTAAGAAGGGAATCGAGGGCGTTTAGAGTCAACTCGTTTAATGGACGCAGATCGTCCAACCGCCCTGTTAGATCAGCTCCGCGAAGAAGGTGGGTGACTCTCGTAGCAGAGAAGGAAGAACGAAGTAAAAAGAGGGCCCGGTGGGAGCCGAGCGGCGCGAGGTTGTCAGCGACTTCCTTAAGCTTCTTCTGCCATTTTTCGAGTGCGTGTGTGATCCCTTCCGGCCGGAGGGGAACTCCCAGAAGCTCTAAGTCGTTGTCGAGGGTAACCTTACATCCCGGCAATAAGGCTTGAAGGATGCGAAGGTCTGGGGTCTGTGCAGTATCGCCTGTGACGTAGATCTCACATTTCTCGGGATTCAGCTCTAAGCCCGAAGTCTTACGAAAATCAAGCACGCGCCGAACGTCGTCGGCAACCATATCTACGTCGCCCCCCAGCACGCCGTCATCCAGATACCATATGTTTAGTGGGCTTTTAAAAGAGTCAACTTGCTCTTTGATGCACAGGCAAAACAGAGGGGGGGCCAAAGGGTCACCCTGTTGCAGCCCCGTGGCCGAAGCTATCAGATCGTCCGGGAGGGCCAGGTAGGAAGCCGTACGGTACGCTTGACTGACGTGGTGCGTTAGTTGGGGGCAATGTGTCGCGACCGCCTTCAGGAGATGATCTCGTCTTACAGAGTTGAATGCGTTTTTGAAATCAAGCTTCACGAGGACCCCAGGAGACGTGCGTGAGTCAATGAAAGCTCGGGCAGCATGTACCGCGGCCTCGGCCCCGGCTGGTACAGCAAAGCCAAGCTGGTGAGGGCCCGTCGCCTCGCCTATGATATCCCTGGTTCGATTACAGGCAATCTTTGCGGCTAGCCTGCGTAAAGTGGAAGAGCAAGCAATCGGCCTCACTGACCCGTCCTTCTTCTGTAAGGCGAAAAGCCTCGCTCCAAAGATTATAGGCAGCAGCTGAGACGGAGGGGCGCCCCACAGAAGTAAGTCCACGACTTTCGCCAGTGCGCTCGCCAGCCGACCGGCTGTGTCCCCTAGAGTCGGAGATAGTAAGTCTATTAGCAGTCGGGGTCGTATAAAGTCAAGACCTCCGGCGGAACTTCGTGAAAAACTCTTAACCGCGGCTACAACTTCTTCCCCTGACGTGGTGCAGGAAAGCGGAAGGCTTGGAGGGGCTGGCCACTCTAGGTCTGGTGGGGCCGGGGGGTGTTTTTCGCGAAGGGCTGTCAGGTGATCCGTGCTGGGAGCCAGGACCTCTGACGATCCGATCAGCCTGGCGGCGCCTGACACGTCACCCTCGGTTAGCTTGAGAACGGTCTGGCGAACGCGATTATTCGTGAAAGTACGTTTTTTTGTGGGCGCTGGGGTCACGATCTCGGATAGACGTAATCCATTAGAGAATTCGCGTAGATTATGGCGAATAATAACTGAGAGTGATTGAATATCATTGCGGGTGGGCGGAAGACGGAGAACCACTGGGGCAAACGAGAAGAGCGCATACCATGCCTCGTCGTTGTTATCGGCTGAGACCCCCAAGAGGACATTTGCCAGGGCCTCTGCTACCTGCTTTCTTACCGGTTTCGGGAGGATCCTTAAAAGTCTTAACTTCTTTGCTGCACCCTGTATATCTTCGATTATGCGGGCGGGTTGCTGTCTGTTATTGTCGGTCGGTGTGGGCGTAGATGTAGATATGTTTGCAGAGGCCGATGGATGTTTGGCTGCTATATGCCTCGTGAGCCCTCTTCTCGTGTATTGCCCGTTGCATAGTGGACAAGCTATTCGCTGTGAGTGTACCGACGACTGCAACCCGCCACTGGCTATATTATTAGAATCCTGTTCCATCATTATTGCATTATTTGTTTAAGGCTTTCCAACACCGGCAATAGCTGCAGGAGGGGTTCTAAAACCACCACTAGGGTCTTAAGCTGACCCAACAGGTCGGATCCGCCCCCTGATACGACTTGCGACTATATATATATATATATATAGAAAACGTCTTTATTGACAGAATAAAGGGTGACGAATGCTGGGATTCAAAACAGCCTACCTTGCTGTGTGGCTTTCTGCTAATACGGCATAGATCTTACCGATTATCTGGCAATATGGAGAGCATACTATATTGATGAGTATAGGAATTAGTGAAGCACTGGACGCCACGCACCTGTTGTATACGATGCCACACAGGTGCTGCCTGAAGACATGGTGAGCACTCGTCGTTGTAGAACAGCAGCAGCCAGAAGCGAGAATACGAGTTTGGAATGACGCGATTCTCAAACGACTTTGTCGTCACCGTCATGTTGTGATAGATGGCCAGGAGGGGTCGTTCCGCCCCGAACATCGTCTCAAACGAATCGTAGTGGTAACTAAAAGAATGATACGAAAGCATACAAGTTAACTACTAAGCATAGTGACTAATACTAGATGGAACTGTCTCGTTTTGACTTGGAATATATATATATAATAGTTTAAATAGGGAGAGGGAAATATTTGTGTGGGTCTATCTACTTTGTTTTATATTCAAGTAGCAGCTTCCCCTGATAGTGCAACTGATTTCTTACATACATGCTAAAGCGCTTGTTCACACGTAGCACGTGTGCCAACATCGGTTGATGAATTTATTTTTCGCTTAACATGCGCTAACCTAAGTGCGCACCCATTTTTTTTTCAGGGACGCTTACAGCGGCAGCATAAGAGGACATTTTAAAATACCTAGGATTTTCCAAACAGCGCTTGTGGCAGCATGGCCGGCGGTATGAGTCTCAGCGGTATTGTTCATCATCCATTCTCAATGAGCATAGTTCAAAGAAATACGATCAATACAACAGGAATCGAATCGACGACACTCCGGTAGATGACACCCAGGACTAACTTACTAGCCCCCTATAGCACGCCGCCACTCTATTAGTGGAGTCAGTTACACCTGCTTTTAAAAAAAAAATCTTCACTGGCGGTAAAAAGATAATACTTGCTGATCGTTAATGCTATTTCACGAGTCGCCACTCTCAGGAAAGATGCAACGCTGCTCAAGCAGCTCTCTGCAGGACGGCTGCAAGATTGGACGTCTAACGTGCTTTAATTTCTAAACCAATGTTTAAATTCCAAATGTTTGCTAATTATCGATGCGTTGGGAAGCGTTATGCGACACCCTAAAACCCCTTAAACTTGCTGACTCTCTCTGCAGCGCTTAAAAAAAAAAAGTAATAACCTATGACTGGGTGCTCAAAGAGAATAAACAGCACCCTTCTTCGAAATATGTAAGAGTAAAATGCAGATTACTTTCTGCATCCCTAATACCATTATTAGGGATGCAGAATTTATTACATAGTATGACGAAAAAGAAATCCTATGTCTCTGGTACGATAAAAAAAAAGAGACCCAATGCAAACGACGACTACGAAACTGGAAGAAAAATGTGGGAGAGGGGTTCTAGGCATAATTAAACCCACTTCTTTGTTGCCTGATAGAAGACTACTACTATCGTATGCGATCACTTCATCTCTCTACACTTAGTCTTAGACCATCTCTCGTATATTTTGTATGTGAAGCGGCGCCAACTTCTGACTTCAGTCAACCACATATATCAAAATATCTACATAAACGTATTTCGTGATGCTCCCTGTTTCGCGCGCTTTTTCTCTACGTCGCTATGTACATGCACATACCGATGCGCATATTCAGCTCGTCTTCGGCGAAAGTTCGGCGTATCCTCGGTCCATCCATGCTTGTCATAGTCGCTTCGTCTTTGCGGGTCCATGAGAAGCTCATATGCCTGTTTAATCTCGATAAACCTCCCCTCGGCGGAGCTATCCTGCTTCTTTTTGTCCGGATGCCTGCAATTATTCACAGATTTCAGAGCGTTAGTCACGCCGCGTAACGACACGATAATGACTCATTATAATTGTACACAGTATAATTGATACAGTATAATTGTACATTATAAATGAATACTCTCCGGCGCCTGCTTTAAATCTAGCTTGAGTTACGTTTATATATCATCATCATGAGCACCATTATCATCATTATCAGTTGTTTCATTGACATGCTCTTTTACCGACAATCGGTCACAATTTTACGTCAAAGTCACATTTCGTTTTAAAACATGCCTATCGATGTAGCACCTGTAATTGTGCAGTGTAACTAGAAGATTATACACATTCACACATACCTATGTTACACAAACGTTTTTTGCTGTATGCCCATATCATAGGGCAATTTTGTCTTGTACAACGTCAACAATTTACATATTTAAAAACTAAATTGTTTTCTGCGTTTAGTTTCATGGTCAAACGTTTTTTTTCTAAGAACGCCGACCCGCTCCGTATTTCGAAGGTCCTGCGATAGCTCGTTCCATACATTTGGCAGCATGCAGGCTAGAGACTGCTGAGTTAAGGTCAACCTCAATCTGGGAACCCTCAGTTGACCCTCATATTGCTGAGACCTGAAGGAGGTCAATTGGAATATCAATTCACAATCTGAAAGTAGTTTGCATTTAACCACCTTATGGGCAAGCATGGCCAAATTTAAACGTGCCTGCTGATCGAGTTTGAGTAGTCCGAGTCTGCATAACGACACAGACCTACTCGAAGAGCTCGCACCGCATTGTTCCGGATCGCCCCTAACGAGTGCAGGGTTCCCGAGTAGGTTTCGCCCCACATAGTGAATCCGTAGGTGAGAATCGATTCCAAGAGCGCCCTGTAAACAAGGACCAGAACAACCCGGGAGACCTTGGCTTTCTTCAGACGGGCCAACGATGCCACGGCAGCACAACTGATCCTGACGCTCGACCGAACGTGACTATTCCATTTTATGTTCTCATGAAGCATAATACCGAGACATTTCACTTCTCGACTGAACTAGCTGTACCGCCCACTTGTGTCCAGTTTCAGCCTCGGGCCCGCGCTAAAGTGTGTAAAACAAGAAGAGTTTCGTCTTAGTCGGATTTATGACAAAGCCTTATGACAAATTTATGTTTAAAAGATGACATCGCCGTCTCGATACCGGTCTCCACATGCCTAAGATTAACCTGACCGTTTGAGAGCTGAGCAGGTTAGATGCGGAACAGAAGAGTTTTATCATCCGCATCTACGACTGGGCGACACTATCTATCTTTCAGTGCCACTCAAGACGAAATTTTAGTAGAATATGAAGATGAAATGGCCAAAAACCGACCCCCTGGGAAGCCCGGATCAGGACAATCCCAGAAGTGGAGCTCGAGCCCCCCACCGACAAAAACTGCTTAAATGGCCACTCTCTATTTTTCAAGGTGCTGCAAGAAATGGCCGATGCATCACCGCCTGGTGCGTCGGCCGTTTCTTGCCGCACCTTGACAAATATAGAGTGGTCTAGACAATCAAATGCCTTCGCTACGTCAAAGAATGAGCCGAAACACATTTTCCCGTTCTTAGCAGCTTTGACCATTTCCCACCAGATATGGTTTTGATCCAGTTCCGTTGATCACGACTCCTTGATGGAGATATTTTTGGTATTCCTCGAGCTGCTTCTTAATAAACCTCTCAAAAACCTTAGATATGAAAGACACATATATATATATATATATATATATATATATATATATATATATATATATATATATATATATATATATATATATATAGTGGCGATAATAACCAACCTGGAAACTATCGACTGATATGGCTGGTGTCATCTATATATAAGGTCTTTTAACCTTTCAAAGTTTAGGAAAGATCGTTTTGTAGGCCTCATGACGGGGGCCAACCCGCGACTCTTAGTGTCAGATTTACTGACCATCTGCTTCACTCCATCCCATCAACATATACTAGTATAAGGGTGTAAGGAAATTTTACCAGTGGCATAATTCAAGTTCTATAGGTGAGTAGCCTGGACGGCCTCAGAATAATATGCACAAAATATTTTAATGAAAAACTAAACATAAAAATGTAAGATTCACATTTTCTTGACAGCCATCAGCAGCTTATTACAGCAAAAATAACTTCTAAGAACTATAGATAATACTAACATATGTGAATAGATATGCGTATACCGCTCTCGAATAAGCTATCCTGCTTGAGAAGTGGAAGCACTCCATAACTCCCCGATAAGAAGGCAAGTAGGTATTTTATCAGAAATATGTCTTTTCTGCGAAGATGCCCTGGAAGACGGTCCAGAACACACACTTCTTAAGTGCCAGGCATGGGAGGAGGCCAGAACCGGAGCGATAAGACACATTCGCGAGAAATGGTCCAGAGCGGGAATAACCCACCCTGAAGTTCAAGATCCTCCACGAAACTGTCTGAAATGTTTTGTGGAGTACATCCTGGGTTCGGCTCAAGCATGGGAACTGGGAGCGGAAATAGCACAGGAGGTGCTATAGACAAAGCACATAAGATGCACGGAAAGGCAGAATCCTTTTGAAGCCAGCACGGCTGAAGAAAGCGCAACTTTGAATCAAACGGGTTCGCAAGGGCTGGGACAAAGTGCGCCTGACAGGTGGGGGAACCCGTGAGCGACCCCGGCCAATTGATCCGATAGGGCACTCGCCACTTCTCCTGATGGCTCATAGCACTGTTCTATGGAGACCTGGGCCATCAGAGAGTGAAGCTTAAGGGGGGAGGTGCGTTTAGTGGGTATGGGTCTCAGCGGCGTAACATCCATCCGCTGGGGTCGAGTCCCACACAAGCTCGAGATGGAAACCGAATGTTCCTACTCGTAGCAGTAGTGCGTAACTGCATTTAACCCTCCTCCACAAAAAAAAAAAAGTTTTTTATAGATAGAAGTATTCGAGTAGACAGTATATGTTTCCTCAATGTTGCTCGTGCTAATGTAACTATTGCTGCCCATCCAAACAGTAATTTTGCTTTAATTAGCTTTTAAATGTTACTTTCATATTTTTGTTTAATTGTTTGTTGATTATTCTTATAAGATAATTGCACATTCCGAACTCCATTAAGCATATAGCTTGTTAGAAGACCTTTTTATGAGATTACAATGTATAATTTATATTTGCTATTTTCGCCTATTTACATATGGTGTGGTTTGTATTACTGATATTACTCTGTCTGCCTGACGGAGACCTGTACTCGGTTCTGACTCTGTTGTGCTGACGAAACGGTATGCAGTTTTACTTCTATGTATTACTGGACCAGGATGAAACGTCGTGAATCATCTCTCGGATTACTAATAATTGCACACGTTGTCTTACCGGCTTGACAGCACTATATCAATATGTGCATGTTTCCTAATGCTGACACACAGCTACGTCTCTCAATGCTTAAGCGATGCCGTTATTGCCGAACAAATCCCTCTCAAAATAAATCTCAATGCACTTCAATGATTAGGAAGCGGTTAAACCTTAACGTTAAGGAAACGTTCTCAAATCCTGCAGTTTCTACCCCTGTCTACAAAGAGAACAACATTTGATGCATCCTAGTGGCAGTACGCACCCCACTTCCAGCGTTTCCGTTTTCTTGTTTGAGCGCTAACTTCAGCGAATTGTGCTCTCTACCAGCGCAGATATTACGTAACAGGTTTAAGCAATACGGTATTCTGTGTCGAGGTAGCCATGTGATAAAGGCACATGCCGATAAGTCGAGATCTCTTCGGGACCGGATAAAGCAATGTCGTATAGTCATTAGCGCAGAACATTACCACCTTTGTAATTAAATGGCAACCCCGGAAGCCAAAGCTGCGGAAAGTAGACGATTATTTGCTTAGTATTTGCGAACAGCCGCCAACGATGATGGAGTGATTCATCACGCTAATTGAACACCGCTTAAAACACATCTGTATAGCAATACTTATGCTGTCTTTGTATAAGATGCTGCAGACAATTTTCAGTATCCGATGCCACCTTACGCCCAATCACCTCGATTTACTACGCGAATGAAAGTGGGTGTGCTAGGCGATGCCTAGAAAATTACTCAAACATTTTCGTTAACTGAGCGACAAGTAAACGGATACGATATGCGAAATCATAGAAGATAGCGAGAAATCGCATAAACCAACTGTAATGGACCCTTTCTATCCTACTTTACTGAAATACGCTGTTACTGTGATCCGTGCGAGCAACAGCTGTGGGAATAGATATACAACTCCTCAGGTTGTTAGCTCTGTATGTAAATAGCCCGTTGTATTTAGGCTATTGATATTTTCGCCCTCTAATTTCTCCCCGAATGTATATATATATTGTTTAATTAGAACAATTGTGAGGTGTGAACTTTCATTGTTGACACATTGTTCAGCCCATGGTTTCCACAATGGAAGCAGCCTTTCCCCTGTGGACAGCCAAATACAGTCTTTATCCCTAATAATTTCCCAAAATGGGATAGCTACTTCATTAGGTAGCTTCACCGGTAGCTGGCCGAGTATCTTGGCTCCAGTGTGGATGGCACACCGGCCATTCGCAGAGCTCTTCAGATTATGCTGTTGAATCCTGCGCGTCTTGGAAGTCTATCGATGCTTTTACGGTAACTCAGTGGGTATAGGCCATGACTCGCACACCTCACATACATCTATTATTTATTAACGCTGTCTGCTGTGATCATTTGTGCCGGAAATTCCACCCGATGACAATGCAAGACTTATTTTTCTCATTGCCGTTAAACATGTGACAGCCCGCAACCCTAACAAATTTTACCTTCACCATCTGCTTAGATGCCCTTTCTTGAAATTCGAAGATTAAACTAAAGCTTATCTATCGCGGGTGCCAATGAATGCCTCAGTGATTAACATTTTCGTCACAAATATTAATGAGGAAGGGGTACGTTACGTTCGGCCAGAAAATTCGTTGAATGCAGGTGGTCTGTTAGTGTTGCACATTTATGTGGGCGTTGAAATAACGCTGACCGCCAAAGACACTCCTCCCTGTAAGTGACAATCTGAGAGCAGAAAACGGGACTCCAGAAAGCTGCAGAAGGCAGTGAGTGTCGTTTACCCGTACACAGAGAACCCCTCAGGTCGAGCCCTACCACAGGTTACTGACGATGACGCTGAGTGATTGTGTTATCCCTAAGCGACCACCCCTCTCCAGAACTTGGTGGTCCCGAGAGTGCTCGAGAACAAAATACGTCTCCCTTCAAGCTCGAGAACTGGTCAATTCTCAGCCGCTTCTGGCATCATTTGCAGCAAAGATAAGAAATAGTGCCGAAACTGTCTCAAGAACACGAAGTTGAAGTTTGAAGAGAAGTATGAAGTCAAACTCCTTAAACAAGCCGAACAATGTCCGTACATACGGCTCCGATAATCTAGAGTTATCCGCCTGTCCCGTCCGGTAGAGCTAAACTCAAAGCTCATTTTCGTGCGATTCTGAGCTCGAGCAATACAATCCCGGACGAAGTCTTTTGACTGCACTCGTGTTGGCTGCCCGAGAACGTCGAGTTCGTAAAGACTATTGGTAATTGTTCCCAAGGGTAAGGGGGACCCCCGGAGTACCATATAATATTTTAGGTCTCCTAAAAGATATCTTGCAGAAAAGCTCGATAATCGTGAATGATGGAATCGCTGCACGGGAGGGAGTCGGGCAAACGACGGGATTTGCTCAAAGGGACTCTCTATGTCCCCTGCTATTTTCTCTCCTCATAAGTGACCTCCCCTCGGGCACCAAACAACGACATCAATCCGTAAACATGATTCTGTATGCGGACGACCTCGTCATGTATTGCGAGAGCAAACTTAACTTATAACAAGCGCTTGCAACTCTCAGCTACTACGTTACGACGTCGAACTTGAAATCAACAAGTTTAAAACTGTATCCATGAAGTTTCGGAACGAGGACACTCTGTTGGTCCGACACGTTTCGTCTAGATGGTGAAAACCTGCAGGTGGTTAATTATTTTACTTACGTCGGCCTAACAATTTCAACTGCTAGAAGATCATTATTCTGCGCATATCAAGGAAAGGGCTAGAAAAGCAATCGTCACTGCCACTACAATTGAAAATCCGCAGAAGTTATCAGTGAAGACAGCACTCAAACTCTTCAACATAAAAATTGCACCGTCAGCTTCTTACGGGATCCAGATAATCTGGATAATAAATCTGGGAGAAGCTCTCTTTTCGGGACATGGCTACAATCGATACATTCAAGCCGGAATTTCTGAGGTTGGTTCTGGGCCTTCATATGTTGACCTGCAACAATCTCGTATACTTATTGCTCGACACGCCTCCTTTCGATGAGAAGACCCGCCAAATGTTTGGCCTTACATAAACTAAGTCCTGCCGCGAGTTCATTGGCACTTATAAAGCGAAGCTCAAGGAAGTCGGCCCGCCTTTGTTCACAACGCCAATCATGACCAACACTTATTGGAAACTTAGTGATAGGTCAAATTGACATTTTACCGCTAGGTTTGCGGTTCATAGGTTGTATTATGTTGTTTGAGAGACACAGGGATTTCACGCCAATTCTTAAACTCAAATGTGTAGCTAGATGACAAAATGACGTATGTGATTTATGTTTTTAGCAAAATTGAGATATTTCTTATATAGATATAGTAGGTATTTTACATGAGTGTTGTGAAATAAATTAAATCAAACACTAAAGGCGACAGAAGCGGGCCGTTGTAACCACGTTTTAGAAATTTCAATGAGTCAAAGTAATAGTACGATGATAAAACAATTAACATGCGGAAACACTGTGCCCGAGGAAAATTATCCTTCTGTTTTGGATACCCAATACTCTACGTAGATCGACATGCATCGGTATACTCGTAGAATGTTCTGTACGTTTTTTTCACGAACAGGTTTGTTGTTTAGGGGAAATGTAAGGGTTCTGGAAACCAGATATTAAAAAAAACTCTTCAAGGAGTATGTTCTGTCTATTTCACACTTAATAAGCAAAGGTCATCACAAAGCCATGGTGTTTGCAAGACATGTATGTTTTTGGGTTTGGATACACACTTGGTTCATAATAAGTCGTCTTCTCATAGAAAGTAAGCGCCCCCGCCGGGTCCGCTGGCCTACTGCCACAGGCTCGTGGCTAGGACAACCTCTTATCATGTGCAGCAGGGAGCTTGACAACATGCCGCTCAAGTACGACATATATCTGTGCGTATATGAACACATCGTTTATGTACAACATACGATTAAGAGAGAGAGAGAGAGAGCGCGATCATCAAGAGAGTGTTGGACTCGTTTGCCACTAATCCTTTTCGGGGCTGACTCTCAGCCAAGATTTAACGTCCATGGGACTGCTTTTCCATGCGTCATAGACGGACCCCTATAAAGACAAATGTGCAAACGGTGGGGCTCGAACCCGCGCACCTATCGTGTCTCCCCCGGTCGCGAGGCGCAGACGCACTGCACCCACCACGCCACCGGGCTCGACAGATTCTCTTGCACCTAAAGAAAAGTGGGCACAAGAAATGCACACGATGCCGAATCGACCTACCATTCTTTGACGAGCTCCTTGTAGGCCCGCCGAATCTGATCGGCGGACGCTGTGAGAGGCACATTGAGTATCCTGTAGGGGTCGCCCAGCAGGCCGCGTGCCCACTGTGAGCAGGTCACGAGCAGCAGAATCGCGACGAACGCGGGCCTCATACTGGTTGGCGAGGAACGCCGTCACCGAGGCCCGGTGGTTGGTGGTTGAGGAGGAGCGCTTCCCGCGCCTCGACGTCGCCGAAAACCAAACGACGCCAGTGAAATCGGCAGACGCGCACCCGGGTAGGAACGAGGTAAACTATCTCCGGTCACGCTACAAAATGCAGGACCACCACCACCACCACCGCCACCAATACCACGACCACCACCACAGCACAAAACGACCTCAAGCCGCAAGCAACTTCGGCACTTCACGATCTACGACCCGAAATTGTCCTGCACCGGATGAAGAAGACAGAGGCTGCCAACTCGACGCTAGACGCTTCCGAACGAACGCTAGACGACTTGATTAGACGTTGTGGAGGATCAGCACACAGCGACTGACGCAAGAAGACGTGGAGAGATGATGATGATGCCGCCGACGCTGGCAAAGCCGATGTCCGAGGATCAGAACGGAACGCGGAACCTGCAGTAGGACAACGAACGTCTGCAGGACAACACCAGGATAACTCCCGGCTGCTGGACTGATCAGACGCGAGATGTCAGCGGCGTGGCCGTTGTTGTTGTTGCTGCTATTTCTATCATTGTCGTCGTCGTTGTTGCTATTTCTGTTGTTGTTGTTGTCGTCGTCGTTGTTGCTGTTATCGTTGTCTTCCCCTGTCCTGTCTCGTTTTTTCTCAGAAGAGAACTTCTCAAGAGGAGAACACAGTGGTGCCTAATTGGTGTCGTCCTCGCAGTCGGCACCGCGACCCCCCAGCCCCTTGGGGGTGCGTTCGCAACCTTGTGGGGTGCGATCTTCTACCGCCCGTCTCCTATCGGTTGAGGGGGTCGGTCCGCGCAGTTGCTCATTCGAATTTCGAATTTTCGCGTTATCGAGCACGGTCGTCTTCGCCGCCACCACCACCACCACCTACCACAGCCCGTTACTCTTGCAATCGCTTCGACGTTCAATCTTCGTTATTTTTGCTTCAGTAGCTGAAGCTTCTGTCGGCACTCCGAATTTTGTATGCTCGTCATTATTGGTTGTACTAATTAGTCATAGTAGTGGAGTAGTGTTACGTTTACTGTGGCTGACTTCGCTTGGCCATGGCTATTTTCCGCGGCTCCTTCTATACGTTGTTGTTGGTGTTGTCGTTATTTTTATTCGCTCTTGGACAACAATTATAATCGCGGTTTCACCAGTTCTTGTCGTTGTTGTTGTAGTTGTTTAGTTGTTCATGACGGATGAAAGGCGACGACGATGACGATGATAATATTGATGCTCTCACTGTTGCTGTTGTTGTTGTTGTTTATGTTATCATTGCTGTTGCTCTCGTTGTTGTTATCTATTGATTTCAGACGTTACCACACGTATACACACACACCGATATACAGTTCGCATACACTCGCAGACAGCAACAACAACAACATCCATTCATCGTTACGGCCGAGAGATGTGACAGCCAGCCGGTGGGGGGAGCGTCCACTAGCTACAACAATGACGACGACGACGACGATAACGGCCACGGACGGCTTTGTTCGCGCGACCACGATCTATGCGAAGGCAATTTTGTTACTTCTGCTGCTGCGGCTGCTTCTGATGTTAATGTTGCTGCTCGGCACTGCTTTGTAGGCAGTAAAAACCACGGCTTCTGCTGCAACAGTAGCTGCTCCGAGCACAGGCTCGGCGCTAGCAGTACCAGTTTCAATAACGGTACCAATCAGAACAACAACAAAATAGTGGCAGGAGCAGCAGCGACAACAACAACAACAACCAGCAACAATTTTTCCACCTCCACCTCCGCCACCGCCAACGACCCCAGATAACGATGAGCTAAAGACTCGCACATAGCACGCAGGTGTACACTTCCCAGCAACATCAAACTCAACAACAACAGCAGCAACAGCAACAAAACACCACAACCATAACAGCAGCAACAACAACAACAACAACAACAAAACGCGATTGGTGTAACAATCGTAACGATAAGTAGTAGTTAGAGAACTGAATACGCCGATGATCGATTCACTCGTGAGCAGACCGAAGTACAGATGTGATGTAGGTGGTTTGATGGTGATACGAACGTATCACCAACGACTGTAGACCCCGCAGTGAAATACCGAATGTCGGTTCTTCACGGTGTTCTCCACCTGCAGCTGAAGCACAAGCATCTTCAAGCACGGCTCTTTGTTGCTATAATCATGTTCGGTCTCATCACGTAGGTTGCAGCCGTGGTCGTTGGCTGTTGAGGTTGTTACTGCTGCTGCTGATGCCATAGACAGCTTCATCATCATTAGCATTATGTCGAGTGTGTACTTTGTTTTGTTCCTGTTCGTTTTGTGGACCTTTACCCCAATTTGGAGATTCTCCAGAAGCTCGAAAGACACACTGAGAGAGAGATAGAGAGACGGGGGCAGAGAGACCTGCAGGTTGCAGAAGACTTTTGAAGAGGAGTCACACGTTTGAAGAACACGACGACGACGACAATAATAATAATAGTAATAGTGCAAATAACTTTATTATTTGCTATTACTTCCCCGAGCACATGATGGCGCCACTCAGTGACGGCCTGCTAAAACCGCGCTAAATTTGGCTGCGCGAATTTCATTCATCTCGATCTCATATCATCATCATTGGTTCTCTCGCGCAGCCAATCTTCGCGCCCCTACACTCCACGCTTTGGTGACGCGCCCTCCTCTTTACGCCCTCCTTTTTCTTCTGCGCTCCCCCTATCGCTGTATAACGAGAGAAGAAAAAGAACACCAACTACAACTGCGAACTGTGTGCGCTTTGTTCGCGCGCGCGAGTCTCACTTTCATTCTCGTTTTGTTGCGCTTTTCTCTCTATTTCTCTCTCTCTGTCTACCTATATTTCCCTATTGCCCCTTTTGTCGTTGCTGGTCTCACGCCGATAGGAAGTCGGAACTAAACCCGGTAGGACCCGACCCGGATTACAACATTGATGAGGGTCGGTCGCCGTTGCTCTCAGCCTGTTCAGCACCACCACCAAGCAATAATAGGTCTAGGTGTCGTGGGGGCTTCTGGGCCGATGTTCCGTCATCAAGATAGACTTCGGGGTCTTATCTTGGAGGTATTGATGGCGCTGATTTTTCTACTGTTGATGCTATCGTTGTTGTTGTTCTTGTTATCGTTGCTGTTGTTCTTGTTATCGTTGTTGTTGTTGTTGCTGCTGCTGTTGTTCTTGTTGGTTTTGTTGTCGTTGTCGTCGGTGATGCCGTCCGCGCGGATAGACGGAAATAGTTGAATTGGGTTGGGTCGGGTGAGGTTTGATGTGTGTATGTGTGTGTGATGATGATGCCGGCCTTCTTTGATCTTCAGCGCCTTCTGGCTGCCTGATAGGTTTCCTCAGCTACGGCTGATCCGCGCGACCAGTCGTAGACCAGGCTCGGCGACTGGTAATCCACCTCCAACAACTCTAACATCAACACCACCACGACCACATTCACGACTCTGCACTACCACCACCACCACCACCACCAGCAGCAGAACCATCAGCATTCATCATCATGAACGTCACAGGCACAACCGAATGAATGGCTTTGGCTCTAGTGGTGAGCAGAAGCAGCCAGCCTCCTCTCCAGTTGGTGTTGCGAGCGCCACCGGCTCGGTTGGTTGCTTGGTACATTGGCGGGTGGGCCTTGCTAGTAGAGATCTCTCGCGCATTGGCCCACTTTCTCCCTGCTTCCCTGGCTGCCTCTGAGGCCGATAATGACTGACTCGTTCGAGGCTATCTCGTATAGCTACCGATCCGGTGGCCACTGAGTCTACCACCGAGCTACTTCGACTTCGAACAGCGCAGCTCTGCCTGCTGCCTTCGGTAGCGAAAGGCACAGGCGGCAGCGACGACGACGACGACGATGAAGAAGTACCAACGAAGAAGACGAAGAAGAAAAAGACAGGAAATTCTTTAATCCTCGTTTACCATTGCTACTCATACTGCTGCTGCTAGAGAGCGCGATGATGGTGATGATGATTACGATGAGTCCATTTTCGTTCGCGAGGGAGAGGGAAAACGACTCAGCAGAGCACAGCGAGGGATGGTACCGCAACACACAGATCCGACGCGCACCCGGAAGTCGAGCGTGCCGATCAAGTTTGTTGACGTCGTCGTCTTTTTGTCTGCTTCTTCTTATTTGTTGGTCTTATTTTTTGGTAGACGCTAAATCTTGGCTGAGGGTCATCAGCCTGAAAACTTTACTTTTCTTATTTGTTGGTACTTCTCTAGTTTTGCTAGTTCTTCTTTCTTGGTCGTTAGTTTGTAGGTATGATGTAGGTGGTTGTCGTTGTCGTTCGTCAATGGACTTGCTTAATCAAGCTTGGCTTTAGCTGTCAGACAGTGTCTTGTCTCTTGTCGAGTCCGGTGGCGTGGTGGGTGCATTAGTCTGCGCCTCGCAACCGGAGCAGACACATAGCAGGTGCGCGGGTTCGAGCCCCACCGTTGCACCGATTTGTATTCATCATGGGGGTGCGTCTATGAAGCAATGCAAAAAGCAGTTCCGTCGACGTTAAATATTGGCTGAGGGCCAGCCCGAAAACTTTAGTCTCTTGACTCTTGACAAGCATGTAAGGTGACCGATTGCATTTAGTTATGGTTTATTGTTACCGAGTTATGGTTTGGCTGTGTGGATGACGCCTGCGCTAGTAATAGCTAACCCAACCTCGATCGACGACTTCCGGGCGCTCGTCTGAGCTGCTCGGCCAGTCTTCGCAGGGTCGGATGGCGCTCGTTCGGACTCACTCGATGTTCATGCTTAATTCTGCCCCGTACGGCCACATACAAACTGGTGCAATTCACGTTGTTTGTCGATTGCAGCGACTCGAGATGAATTTTGTAACTGAGACTGAGCTGAAAAATAACCCATGCCTTTTTTACATTCATACACTTGATTCGTGTTCATGCACTGGCAGTCTAGAATTCAAAACATAGCAGCTGTTTTCTAGTGGCCGCGATTGTCGTCTTTGTTATGCTTGTCTGGCTTTGTGGTGTGACAAATATCGTCTGCAATGTATACGCTTTCGCCGAGCGTACGACGCTGGCCGACGACCGCTGGCGTCTGCTAGCGCGTTATTCCCCTAGCGTTTGCATAAGACTCTCGCCTGCGTGTCTATGGTTCGTCTGCTATGCTGTGCTGTAATCAGCGGCGAACTGTTTGTTAGTTGTGTGGGTTTTCTTCTTCTTCTACTTCGTAGTACGTCGTCTCTATTCTCCTTCTCCGTCTACTCGCAGACGAAAAGTGAAACATAGTGAAGAAGTGCTTCGGCGCTACTGTTGAGCTAAACTGTTGTTGGTTCCGCAACAGCAGCAACAGCAGCAGCAGCAGGCGGCTGGTAGAGTTGGTGTTTCTTGGTAAAGCATTACTTCTAGTTGTGGTACGTTGTGGTTATTCCAGTTGTTGTTGTCGTCGTTGTTGTTGTTGTGTGTAGTCTTCGTTGAAGGTAGTTGTTGTGTTGTTGTCGTCGTCGGCAGCGGCAGTGCCTGACGCCTGAGACTTGATTATCTGGTGGCTTGGCTTTGGCTTAGTTAGCGGTTGCTGTGTGCAACAACAACAACAAGTTACAACAAGAACGACATCAGCAGCAGCAAAGACAATAAGGACAACAACAACGACGACGACGACGTATTTCGTACTGTTGTTGTTGATGTTGTTGCTGTCGTTGTTGGATACTGTGTTCTAGAAGTTTGAGCCTGTCTGGTTGCTTTGCTGGTGATGGTGTTGTTGATGGTGGTGATGGTGGCTGATGCCGCTTAGCGGGCCTTTGTTTGTTTGTTGTTCGTCGTTGGCTCCTCGGGCGTGCGCGTGAGCAGCGCTCGGTATTAAGCACTTTGAGTAGACAACAACATCGACAACAACACAACAACAATAATAACAACAACAACAACAACAGTGACTACGCCAACAGCAACATCGCCGCCACTCAGCCAGCCAGATCATCATTGCATGGTGGTGGTTAGGGATAAGGACACAATCGATCATCGTTGCGTTGCAGCATTGCTTGGCTGAATCGCGATATATCGACAATCATCAGCATCTCATCTTCATCATCGTCGTCGTCGTCATTGTTGTTGTCTCGTGGTCGACATTGTCATTGTCGTCGTCGTGGTCGAAGTCTTCGCCTTTCTCGCGTCGTCGACTGTGGATGGATTTAGCTGCGATTCGTCTCGCGAGGCATGTCTACGCTGGGACAGGACACCAACCTCAATTGCACCGGTAGGCGACTATCCGCTCCCCTTGCTCCCTCCTCCTCCCCGCCTCCCCACAAACACGCACTCACAAACAGCCAGGAAAGACCAGCTCACATTACTCAACATGAGTAATGTGTTTCTTACATGGTTGAGTAACACTCAACCAAGCAAGCAACGCAGCAAAGCAGCAACAAGATGTTGTTGATTTGGGAAAAAAAGGACTAGAAACTACTAGGCAGAGAAAACATGAAGGCAATGCTTTTGACCGGCTTGATCAGTCTGTTGGTTGGTCGTTCGATGGTGATGATGATGAGGATGATGGCGATGGTGATTTTGATTGCGTGTATAGTATGACGAAATTGATTATCTGTGGGCGTTATACTTATTGTTTCCTTATCACTGGTATTATTATTATTATTAGCACTATGATTTATTTTATGAATTGTTTAATATTTATTCCTCAAAAATGACAATTGATGTTGTGAAGTGCGTCGTTATCTCCCATCGGGAACCGGTTGGTGCTAATGCAGCGAGCGATGCTTGCAGACCATTGCTGCAAGAGACAGCTGCTGTCTCGAATATGCTCCCTCTCGTTAATAATACTCTATCAGTATTCTTAATATTATTCTGTTTCTTCTTCTTCTTCTTCTTATTCTTATTATTATTATGAACACCAACATTAGTACTGTTACTACTGTCGAGCAACCTTGTGTGACACTTCCAGCTATGCATATCGCGGACGATCATCGACTAGACAGGGGAAGAGCGAATCTATAATCATCATCATCACGTGGATCGTTTTATCTGTCTCAATAACTGCTGTCATATCTCATTTAGCATTGTAGCACGTCCATTAGACGATTCGATTTGATCACGATCTCTCAGATCGAGCCGATGTCTCTGTTAGTTGGCTCTCGACTTGTCCTTTCCTGCTGCGGCTGATGATGATGATGATACTGGAGTATGCTTGCTGGTAGAAAAATAGTCCTGCCTGGATAGGGAAACCTGCCTAGATCCATACATAGCTCAATGAGGCCCTCGGTGTCTCATTGAAGATATGCTTCACCAAGCCCAATTCCAAGTCCGTCTATGGGAACGGAGGACGGTGGATGAGGTCTAGATTGATGACAACCGCCTCCTTCAAAATTGTCTGCCTGTCAATACGGCTGTCTGGATCCCGGACTCGTGCAGGCCTTCATTGTAATTCGGCGTTTCTGAATCTCGGCGTTTCTGGATCTCGGCGTACCTGCTCTGATCGGGTTTGTGGACGCGACTGTGTACTGGCAGAGGGAGGGAGAGTAGAAGACAGAGACATGGCGAAACAAACAGAACTCTACAGAGAGACAGAAACACACTACTATATACTACAGTATAGTATATAGTAGCCTTAGTGTTCGTACTATTATTATTATTATTATTATTTATTCATATTAGACAAGATGGTAGTGAGATGTTGCATCGATGCGTATGATCGGTGTCATATAGTAGAATCATGGCAGTTAGGCTAGTTTCATCTATCTATCATTTTCATCATTATCATCATCATCATCGTCGTACAAAATGAAGAGAAACTTTGTAGAAGTAACCCGACTACGCAATCAATATCAGCAACATAGTTTTCACAACTTCAACGCAACCGACCGACCGACCGTCACGATATCTTGCCGGTAACCCAGCGTCCAGCGTGTACATCATACGTACATGTAACCGTATACATGGTATACGTACATCTGTTTGTATAGATCTGTGTGTCCAGGGCTGCTTGTGCAAGTGAGCATCGCACAGGTGACGTGACGCCATTTTGGCCCGCGTTCGCATGATATGCAACCTGTGGTGGTGTTTAATGTCATCTGCCGATAAAGTCGTTGTTGTCAATGTTGCTGTTATTGTTATTGTTGTCTCGCTGTTGTTATTATGAGAATGACTGCTTGCCAGGATGCCCATTTATCTGTCTTCCGCTCTCTCTCTCTCTCTCTCTCTCTCTATATATATATATATATACATTACATCTATCTGTTTGTCTAGCTAGCGTATTGAACACAAAGGTAAATATATATATATATATATATATATATATATGCACGTAGGGGTTCTGTACGTGCGTGCGGAATGAACTCGATCCAACCTAACTAGACGGGCTTCTCTTCCTTTTGGCGACAACGACGAAGCAGCAGCAGCACGAATTATGCTGTTTCACGATGAGCAACAACAACAACAACGATGCTTGTCTCGAGTCGCCGCTCAAGTTTGATTGAGACTACGAGTTAGTTTGGCGCTGCTGTTAGCCTTCGGATTTGCTTACCTCCCTTCCGACCCGACAGAAGAAGTGCGACATGTGTGTCGTCGATACGAATAACCGGTAGTCTACTGAATTTAGCTAACAAATTGCTCCGGTAGTCTATGTAGGCGTTTTTCATCCTCATATTTCGTACTACATGCGTCGCCTGACGCTGAGCCACCACCAACTTCAAGGACATGTTTCGGACACCGTTTCGAAGAGAGCGCAATTTGTGTCACGGGTTTTGTTTGTGCTGTTTGCTAACACACACAGTTGTGTGTGATACTGTGTTGTTGCTGTTGCTGGTGTCACTGATTTATGGAGGATATATATATATATATATATATATATATATTACGTTTCTACTGTGTGCGTCGTATATATTATGCTGATAGTTACATACTCTACATACATGTTACATTATATATATATATATATATGTATATATATAAATTGACAGAAAGAAGGAGAGAATGAGAGAGAGAGCTGTCACTGTAGTGTTTACCAACATGCTAACCGTCTGTCAAGTCGATCGATTAGTTAAGCTAGAATTAAACATTTTTTAAGGAGGTTGTTTTTAACGATTAGCGAAGCTAACGGCATCGATGTTGTTGTTGTTGTTGTTGTGTGTTGTATTGTTCATACGTATGTGGTGCCTCGCGTTACTACCGTGTTACTATCCCGCTCTTATGCTGGTACGTCAACGGCTGGCTGGAACCAACCACCGCTCGGGGACATGTGCTCGGCGTTTGGCTGCTGAATGGATGGTTTGAATACGCGCGGCGTTATCCCACTGCCATTACGCTGCTCTACTACCACCACCACCACGAACGAACGGTTACTGGCGCCGCACCGCAACACGCTTGGCTGGAACCGACCGCTGGAACCGACTGGATCTACTACGACAACAACAACAACAGCTGCAGTGACAACGCAGTCTACCGCGGCGACAACTACTGGAACATCAGCAGCAGCAGCGGCAGCGGCGGCCGGACCAACGTCACAGTCGGTTAACGGGCATAAACGCAGCCGACAAGACATGGCTTCGTCCGTGGCAGCACTTCAGAGTAAGAACACGCGCACGGCGGACAACGAATGGCCAACAGATGGTGGCTGTGGCCATGACCACTTGATTTCCTTTTTCCCCCCGGGTCGTTCAAAACCGCCAGTGACGTCGCAGAACCAGTGCTGGCTGCCTATGCTGCCTTAGTCGCTTCGTGCAAAGTCGTGTCGAATGATCATCATCATTGGATATACATTATCATATATATATATATATATATTTTTTTTTGTATTTATTATAACAAGTCTGCAAATCATTCGAGAAAGGTCCCCTCGAAATTCGTATGCGTCACGCCGGTATTGTATGCGCTTGATTTCTAGTATCAAAAGTTACCAGTGGTGCAGATGGCGCAGCTTTTTTTATTTATGTATGAATGCCATTCTTTCCCAGTGTCGTTCTCATGTTGTGCTCGCATATTTTGATGGAGGGGGATATCAGCTCTTATGTTTTTGGTTAATTTCATTGTTGTTGTTGTTGCTGTTTTTAGCACTGGCCGAACTAGCTCACAGAGAGTATACATCTGGAGACTATGACAACGCCGAACGCCACTGCATGCAGCTGTGGCGGCAAGACCCTGCCAACACTGGCGTTCTACTGCTTCTCAGCAGTATCCACTTCCAGTGCCGCAGACTAGACAAGTAAGTCGTTTAGTGGTTTACTGACCAGGTCTTCTAACCATTCGCTTGTTCACTAATCTCATACCAAAAAAAATATGCAATTAACAACTGCCATATATTTCTGTCTGTCGAGCCCGGTGGCGTGGTGGCATGCGTCTGCGCCTCGCGACCGGAGGAGACACATAGGTGCGCGGGTTCGAGCCCCACCGTTGCATATTTGTATTTATGGGAGTCCGTCTGTGAAGCAATGCGCAAAGAAGTTCCATGGACGTTAAATCTTGGCTGAGAGTCAGCCCCGAAACGATATCTTTCTGTCTCTCCCTCTTTCGTTATATAATCGCGCACATTAAGATGAAACTAGGTCTTAACCGGCTTGTTGTGTCGTCCTGTTCGTCAACCCGATGTAGATCTGCGCAGTTCAGCAGCTTAGCGATCAAGCAGAATCCGCTGTTGGCCGAAGCGTATTCAAATCTAGGCAACGTCCTGAAGGAGCGCGGTCTGCTCCAGGAGGCGCTCGACAACTACCGACAGGCTGTGCGACTGAAGCCGGATTTCATCGACGGCTATATCAATTTGGCAGCTGCCCTCGTTGCCGCCGGCGACATGGAACAGGCGGTGCAGGCCTATATCAGCGCTCTGCAGTACAATCCAGTGAGTACTAATGCTGCTATAATAGTAATACCACTAATCACAATATTAAGAATACTATATCAAGAAGCTTCCTTTTGTCCATGTTCGACCACTTACGTGTTTTTGTCTATGTTTTTTTTTCTCGCGTCGCTTACAGGACTTGTATTGCGTGCGCTCAGACCTTGGCAACCTTCTGAAGGCGTTAGGTAGGCTTGACGAGGCCAAGGTAAGTGAACTGTGGAGAATGCCTTGTGTCTGTCGAATCGTTTCTGGGGTGTGTTAGTAGTCCCGGAACAGCGGCGATCGAACACGTCTCAATATGTCTTTAGCAAGTCTGCTCTGTGATAAGTACGTCACATCGCGTCTATTCGTATTCGCTTGATTGAACTCTTAAGATACGCTGTCGGCCAGGCTCCGACTGGCCATTGCAACGTTCTATCTAGCAGCAAAGGCAGACGCCTTACTGAAACCAAACTCATTTACTGTTAGTTTGGAACGTCTTCTTGGGGGACTTGCACAGCGTGCATGCAGTAACGAATCGACTTTTATCTAGCACTGTATATTGCCTGACGCGTCGCGGTGCCTCACACAAAGCCATACACACATACACACAAATGATCCATCCACCTGTGTAGCAGAGCAGCGATCAAATGACATCATACTATCCTACCTATCGTAAGCATCTCCCCTAAGTCATAGTTATAGCCTGGCATTTGCTGTATGGTGTTTTTTAATGGGTGGCATTCTTTGCTAAAATCCATCGTTCGCATAAATCCAAACATTTGGCCAATACGGATATGATGTTGTTGACTAGAAAGACCAGGTGGAATAGTTGTCAAAGACAGAGAGACTCATGTAACAGGCGCCTGAAGCTGTATTTGTCTAAAGCGAATCCAGTTACCTTCAGATAGCCTGAGAGCAGGTGTGGCATCCTGCGTATCGATCAATCACTAATAATTCCTTATCCTGCTGTCTAAGGTGGTGCTTGCTTGCCGCTTGATAAATTTCTTAAGAGGTCGTTGGCGGATTAGTGAGGACATCGGGCAGACACGAAGCAGACACAGTGAAACAGTGAGAACACGCACATACACAACGGCGCGGAGGGCAAAATATTGAGTGATACGTGTAGAAAGAAACAGATACATTGTGCGCGGCACGCAGTACAGTGGGTGAGAGCGAGAGACAGCGTGAACAGTGCGCGGCGAGAGAGCGAGGAAAAGTAAAGCGCGGCATTCGAGCGACATGCGCGGCAGATTATTAAATAGCGAAACGCGGCTGAATTTCGAAATTAGGAGGCGCGGCAGAGCATTGATTTAACACTCACTGAGTGGGAGGCAACGACGAGCGGCGGCGCGGCGGCTATAGGAAATAAGGCGCGAAGCGCGGCAATTATTTGAGCATTACCATCATTATTATCATTCATCTGGCAACCAGGTGATGAATAGTTTAGTGCGCGCGCGCGAAGAGCTAGTAATTAGTCATTGCGGCAATGATAGATTTGAAGTGCAACGTATGTGTGCTAAGCCGGCCCTGCATTATTTGCAAGCAGACATCGTTCTTCTAAAAAGATGACTAAATTTAAATATAAACACGAGACGAGCTGTACAAACTCAATGCTGCGCATGTCACTGCGCATGGAACTCAACATGCATACAAATTAACAGTTAATATACAGTCGGCAGGACAATCGCCAAGTATTGCAGTGTCGGCAAATGCACACTCACGATGCCACACAAGTCTAATCTCTATTCTGCTCTGCATCCCTGTCACCGACATACATGTTGTGCTTTAAAAGCGATTGGATTGAGTCGAAACGTGATTGGGTCGTTCACAGGTAACACACTTTAATTGAACTTAATTAGAGCTTAGTGGCTCTGGCAATGGCTCCGAACCAGCGTATGGTTCCTTTGATGGAAAACGTTAAAATCGACTAGTCACTAAGAAGGTGGTTCACTCTGAAAGTTCATTCGTGCGATTTGGTCAATTTTTAACATAGGAGAGCGACCGAATTGCTTGTTGGGTTCGGGCCCCATGTACTTGGTGACAGGGATCGCAGCGGTCTTAGATAGTGGCGGCAAAGTGTGTGCACATATGTATATTGCGCATTGTCAAGCTTCAAGTCCCTCCAGAGACGACATGCATGTTTGTGCTGAGACGTGTTCGTTCGAATTGGTGTTGTCGAGAGACGGAACCCTATTGTAGTACATTGTGCTGTTGTTCCGCGTGTGCGAAGTTTTTGCGTATTGGATAGAATTTTTGTATTTCTTAAGGGAGGGAGGGAGGGGGTTTGTATATCGACAAACATTCTATGCCTATCCCCGTTTTAGGTGGTAAGCGAGAAATTGTATGATTACAAACAAAGCGTATGCGGTCATACCTAAGGCTTGCGGAATACGTACCACTATACTCCACAAGTGGCTGTTTTCCTCATTTTTAATTTTCATGCTCTCCCTATCCATAGAACACGCTACGAGCATTTCGTACATACACAGAAACAAATATCGACGAACACGTCAACAGGGATACACGCAAACTCTTTATTATTACATTGACTGTGTCTATCGCTACTCTCCCAGAGCATAAACTGAAACCGGCAACGGCAGATGCCAAGACCTACCTATTTGCAGACGAGTTCCGAATCGGCTTTTATTTGCTGATAACCGCTTTCATTAATGTCGTATCGTGTTAGTTTCTATACTGTGCAGATGCTTCCCTTGGTTGATGACAGACGTTTGTCAGTTTATATGGAGAGCTTTTTTTGCAGTCGAAATATTCGACAGCTAACTTCATTGTCTTCTTTGGGATTTTTGAGTTGTTTGGAGTTACTTCGTAGACTTAGCAAGCTTCTATTTGAGTAAAAATTGCGATTAACAACAACAGCAGCAGCTGCAGCAGTAATAGTAACAACACCAAAAAAAAACGCGTATTATAAGTCAGGCATGGTGGGTAGCCGGAGAGAGAGAAAGAACGAAACATCTAAAGCTCTGATTAAATAATCGGTAAAATTAATAACTTGATATAGA
>QVRM01004953.1:0-48921 GCA_003439945.1 Dermanyssus gallinae | reverse complement strand
GTCCAGCCTTTACTCTACTGGATGAATCATCACATCACCTGTGAGGTTTTACAAGGGAACCCTGCTGCTTTCTTCTGCCTAACGTTACAATAACTTATCAAAAACATAGGCGCACGGGTTGGATCCCCACCGTTGCACGTTTGTGTTTGTTGAGGTCCCTCTTATGGAGCAATGCAAGAGCGGTTCCGTGGCGTTAAATGCTGGCTGAGAGTCAGCCCGCAAAAAGTTCTTGATACGCCCTCCAGAATATTGGCTGATATCGGACTACAATTTGTTACAATTACAAATAATACGATTTGCGGCAGAAAGTGATTTGACATTGAACAGCCTCGAATGTGGGGTACATATCTGCTAAGAAGGAGCCTTACCTGCGGCAAAAATCCCTCAAGGTTCCTTCGTCACAAGCGCCTTAACCAAACCCATTTGTAACAGTTTTCGACACGCCGGATTTTCGCTAAACGAGAATCGCCTCACTTAGTCTTGGCGGGTGGAAAGCGGCTAGAAGGGGTAAAACTCCTGCTGTATAGGGAACAGAAGTGTTGTTTGAGACGCAATCACCTCTTGTAGGTTGCACGCCTCTGAGGTGACTCTTACGAGAGACTTTAAGATTCTAGTATTTCCTTATTTCCGCAGCAGCTATTTTGAGCTATTTCATTGAAAAAAGGCCATAGCGATAACTGCTTCAATCAAAGGAGAAGAAACGGAAGGCTATCGGAGGAAATGCCAAGAATATGAGGAATTCTTACTACTCGTAAAGTAGTTACCCTTTAGCAAAAATAAATACTTATTGAATATATATATATATACCTCCTATCCCTATTTACATACGAACATTCCTAAACAAACAAAGGTCTAAGAGCCGAGACTAAAACCTCCACTATTACTACGAAAGGGGATTTACTCAAGTACAACCTCTTGATTTATGCACATATCTTGACAATAGTCAAGCAAATATAGAATTCCATTTTAAAGGCGTATTTCCAAAGTGTTACATTAAATATCCTTCTAAGAGCGCAGCTCAAGCTTTTCAGAGGAGGGTCAAAGGACGGCGGCAAAACGGTAGCCGTCGCGAGATGACTACAAGAGCATTGACCTGACGTAAATATATATATTTTTGGGTGCTGTTTGCCAAATATATGCTGCTATTATATGCGTATCGTTGTGTCGTCTGTTTTGGTGAGGAGAGCTACGTAATAGCATTGTACTTTTCTAGAGCCTCAAAGTGGTCGTCGTCTATTCTTACACCTGCTAATATTTGTTGGACATCAATAAGCCTGCGTCTACAGAGCTAAAGGTACCGTAGTATTGCACTATTAAGTCGCACTTTGGCCCCTACCCAGAAAGCAAAATTAAGATGATCATACGTAGTTTTTCCCATAAGGAACGTAACGACGTGCTCCAGGGTGCTAGTGCGCTAGTCATGGTTGCCATTTACCAAGGTCTCGCCGGACTAATTCCCGTTGTTGATCGAATTTTCCCTGGGTGATTCCCATTGAGAGTTAACGATAAACCATACCGCAGCATTATATATGTGTGGCAAATTATTATTAATAATAATTTTATTATTATTGTGTGGCAAATTGTAAATTTGTGATGCAAGCACATGTGCACAGTCTGCTTGGGATATAACTCAAGGCGTTAGGTACAGGCTTGGACTGGTCCACTTAGCCAGAGCGCCTCTCACTGAAGCGGCCTTCTCTCTCTCTCTGAGCATCTAAAGATAAACGATGCAGTAAGTATACGCCCGACCTTCTGTTTCCTGTAGCACGTACTAAGCTTTCTTCCGACATCGTTGAGTAGTTTCTTCGTGAGCAACCCCCCCCCCCCCCCCCAATGTCTGGAACGCATGGTGTGAGAACAAATGCCGGTAAGCGACGCTTGAATACTTTTCTGCAGTTGGCTTCTAGAGGGCTGCGCCCGTACTGACCGTTGAAGGGGCTAAAGAGTCGGTTATGGTCGCATCCCACACCAGCACTTGGCTGCGCTCGAAGGGAATCGAGTCACGCCATCAAGTCTCCTTCCATCGTCTCTGACTAAACCAGGAGCTCCAAACTCCGTGGGTGGCCTGCCGATCGCAGCGCTCTGCTAAATGTCTCGTTCGAGGCTGAGAGGCGTGCGATTCTGCCTCAACTGGAGACAGGAAAGTTAATGGTGACCTAGGAAGTCGACCTCGTCACCGCATCTGCACCGGTGTGGAGAGACTAGCCCTGCCCTCAAACTCAACCCGAATAGTATTCGTGTAGACTCGTCTTCCAGAAGGGTATCCAGCTGAATGTTCGGGAGTGCGTGCACCCATGCACGTGCACTCGGCGGCGAAACTGCCTGTGAACCTCGCTTTTTTAGCGGCCGTAGTTCGATCCCATAAGCCGCTCTATCGACCGTCGTTTGCCAGTCATGACCACGCGCGCTGAAGAGAAGGGGTATCCGGTAGAGACCATAATGCGATGGCGCGGGTCCGTTTGGAAGTTCGCAAACCGCCCGGGGGAATCCAAAATATGCTCAACGCCATTCATCGCCCAATGCAAGGAATTAATTGTGTACTGCAACTGGAAGAGAAACTGCTTTAGGCAGGCTCAGCCCACATGTCGCTACCGGTAAGAAAGTGAACTGAGTTCGGATAAAGGACTGGGTACGCATCGTCCAAATACCAAGGGTCGAATGGACTCTCGACTAAGCCCTCGGGCGAGGAGGTCTGTCTTTTGGAACCCTACAACCAAAATGAGTAGTGCCGAGGGTAAGACCAAGTGCGATGGATCACCGTAGACCAACTTCACTTAGTGATAGGGTCTTATCTTAAATCACTCCCAATAGCTGGTCCTGACGGCGTTTTTAAATTGAAGTTTAAGTAGCACGGATGGATCGATCTGAAAATCGATAAAAGCCCTGGTCGCGTGAATCATTATCTTCACACTCTCTTGGTAATGAACCTAACTGGGGAGGCCCAGCTGCTAGGTTGCTATTATCTCTAGAGTCTCTAACTGCAAATTTTGCCGCGACCCTATGTATTATCGATGAACAAGCGGGAAGAACTCTGCCAAGTTCTTCCTGATAATCACTGTCAAAGAGATTAGAGAGAAAGAGAAAAACCCACGCCAGGCGGCGTCGTCGTCTAAGACAACCTTTAAAACACGCCTCTGACAGGGCGTCAGTCACCGACCATTTTGGCGAGCGAACCAGCTTTCCACTTTAAAGGCCTGAATGTACTTCGTGAGGTCGAGATTGGATTTGTTCATGGCCTCGTTATGCATGGGTTTGGTGCGCCCGCCCCCATGTTTTGACTGTGACATACCTACGGAGGCCTCGCTTAGCAAGGTTTGGCTCCATTAGTAAGAGTTAACCCTGTTTGACTCCAGAGGGTCTGGTGTAGTCGCAGGGTTCTACCCAGAAGTGCAGCTTGGGCCGGCACCTTCTGAAGGATCCGACAAAGTGACCCGTGTAGATTCTGTCACCGTCCTGCAACCGTTGTGATCACCCGTCCTAATGATTGTCTGATGTCGCTAGACACCAAGCGCCAATAGGGGCTGTAGCGCGTTCGTGTTTAAGTGCGCATGACCCTTGTTTGTGGCTTGATTCAAGAACGCTGTTCGGGTGCCGCTCGAGGCCTGGGGAGAAGGAGCTGCCGAGCCGTGCGCCACCGAGGCATATATCGCCCCCCTCTGAGTAGGGAAGAAGCTGGTCCAGTGACACTAAAGCCCTGTTGAGAGAGTGCAGGCGCTGCTTCGTTGATATGTAAAATAATATTCTTCTTAACATATTTGGGCGGGTTCAAACAATAGGCAGCCATGTGGCGTCCGTTGTGACTCATAGCGCTAGCAGGCCTCGAAGTATCATCAACGGCTGTAGATGCGTCCGTGCAAAAGTTTGCTATGCCTAGGCTAGCAGGAGGCACAACTAGCCGGGCAGGGGCATTTGGGCCCATGACTGCGTTTTACATTCACTTGCAATGCCCTCGTATAGTTATATCAAGAAGTACATGTATTTATATGTCACCAATGTCTTGTGTATGTATGGTGCCTTGTATATATATATCACTAAGGCAAAGTGATTGTTTACCAACAACCAAATGTAGACGCGTGCAGGCACGTGGAATCTGCCGGTTGCGTGGCAGCGGCTCAACTGTCCAAATTGACAAAACGGGAGCCGTGTTGCGACGTGGCTGTTAGGGCGCACGAACAATAAGAACGACAGGAGGACCTGTCGTACACTAAACGGCACTTCATTGTTTACTAATGATCTACTAACTGCTCAGTCTCGGACGACTCGCAAGGTGAAGGCGAACCAAAGGGCCACAGCCAAGGCAGGCCGCGGCATACGGGCCAACGTCGCTCTACGCGTAAACCACCAAAAACACGTTCGCACATCTCGTTCGAATATCGAGAAAAACAGTGTATATATATATATATATATATATATATATATATATATATATATATATATATATATATTGTGCCAGATTGGCCAGGGGATGCCTGGGCTACAACAAACGTTGTAGGCACGGGTGTCATGCGCCTGAGACGTTGGGCCATGTCGCTCAGATGTGCAATACAACGCACAAACAAACTATAAAAAGACACGACGACGTCTGTGATCGCGTGGCGCGTCTTCTCCGCAAGAGGGGTCATGAGGTGGTTCGTGAGCGAGTATTCCGTCGACCGGGCGCACCGGGTCTAAAGCCCGACCTCGTCATAACAACACCAACGAAGGTCTGGGTTTTAGATGCCGAGGTTTGCGGCCCGAACAGGGACCTTGCAAAAGCGCGGCAGGACAAGATCACCAAATATGACGTCGAGTTCCTAAGAGCGGCGCTCCCCGACCCGCAAAACCCTCGCAGATTTGGATCCATCACTATCTCTTTGAGTGGTGTATGGGACTCTGAATCTTCGAGTACGCTCTTGGGGCTCGGCGTCACGAAGAGGAATCTTATGGATCTTACCGTTTTAACGTTGCAAGGAACCTTGAGGATATACCGCTCGCACCGAGTCCATAAGAGCGGGGGCTACCATCAAGCAAGGACACGGACAGCTGATTTTTAACCTCACGTGACATCTTTTTACCACAACTTTTATTAAGGCGGGCACTGCTGAGTGTGCAAACGTATTGTTAATATTTATTAATTCATTACGGTGTCTGCTGGCAGTCGTGATGTTCGGATGTTCGAAGTGTGCGCTCCCGTTAAAAACGGGTGAACAACTGGTTGTGTGCAGCCAAGGCTGTTCAAAAGTGTTTCACGGGGGTTGTCTCAACCCCGTGCTCCCCAAGGATGCGCACTCGGCTCCCTGTGAAGCCTGTGACACTCAGGAACCAAGCCAAGGTACGTTGACCGGCCGTTTGAGTGAACTACAGTGGAACTTTGTGAAACTGTGGTTAGCACACACGGAACTGCAGGAGCGGGTTGCCAAAATCGAAGCAATCCCGCAAGAACAGTTTGCCGCGCCCCTCACGCTTACAGGGGGTTTGAAGTCCACGCTAAATGACAAAGTTAGCGTGGAGAACTGCGGCGGAACGCGGACAACGCGGAAGAACAAGAGAGCACGGCTAGCAGACAGCAACGCGGTAAGAACAACACCGACAGCAGATCCAGCTGATCCGCAACCGGAGGAGAAGGGAGACGACGATGGCTTTGTTGTGGTTCGTAAATGACGAGACGACAAGACAAAACATCGAATGCAGAGGGGCAGCGCAACAGATGATATAGGTGGATTGGAAGTCTATGCCAAACCTGGGAAGATCTGCGCCTTGAGAGTGGCACGATTGGCGCAGAAGACGTCGGCGGTCGGGCTGCAAGTGTGGCTAGCTGGCAGGGGCATAACTGTGAAAGCGGTGTGGAAGCTACATACGCATGGTAGTGATGCTGTGTTCTGTGTGGTGGTGCGTGATGAAGATTACGCAAACTGTTGCAGAAATGAATTCTTGCCGAAGGGAAGCCTGTTCCGTCGCTGGGTTGGGGACGTATCCTACGAGAGGATGGTTAAGGAGAGTTTTAGTGCGCCTGGTGGTCTAAGCCCCCGTAAGTGACTGACCAGTTCTAGAACTGCAAGCGTAGTGGCAAACATACCTCTTCGAGTGCTTCTCTGGAATTGTGAGGGACTTAAGGAGGCAATGGATCTTGCACGTGATGACATGTTTAAGTTGGTTGACATTGCACTCCTTACGGAGACATTTCAGCGAGACGAACTGCATATCAATGATATGCGGGGGTTTCACCAGCTGGCTGTCTTACCTGCGGGAGGTCGGGGAAAATCTGTGGGTGGGTTATCTATCTACCTACATAAACGTTTACCACCGATGCAATGCGTCAGGAAAGATGAATACTGCGTAGTGCTCTCGTCTGGCAGGGTAAACGTCGCTGTATTCTATTTGCCACCCACATTCGATTTTGCGGAGGTTGCTGAGACGGTGAGTTTGGACTTTCAGAGTTGAATCTGACCATGCCAACTATCGTCGGCAGTGATTTCAATGCCAGAATCGATTGTGGGGTCAACGATGATAAAGGCGAGGTGCTGCTTCAGGTGATGGAAAATATTGGTCTGAAATGTGCTAACGCGCGAGAAGCCTACACATATTTAAGTCACAATGGAAGCAGCACTATCGACCTGTTGTCTCACAACCTTGTCAGCCGTGAAATTGAAAGCTTTGATGTTCTTGATGAAGCGGCTCGAAAGCACCAACCAGTGTTGGCCGTTGTCGATGTTCCCGGTATTTGGCGAGACCGACGTAACCCGCCGCGCTGGTCTGCAATGAGACGGATGAATCTATCTCTTTTGGACAGAACGGTGGGCGGTCTTGAGGTAAGCCCTGACATCGATTCCACTTGTGATCAGTTGGAGAGAACGATGAGAAGTGCAGTGAAATGGAAAAGGTTATAGCAAAAGAGATCACGCCCGTGGTACTCTCGAGCCTGCTACCTCGCCCACGGTGAAGTGCTCGAACTCCTGCGCCAAGCAAGAGCCAGAGCACCATCATCACTGCAAGCCAGGCGGGACTACTTTGAGCGTAGAAAGTCTTATATTATATAAGACTCTGCCATGATCATAAAAGGGAACACGCAAGGCGGGAGGAACGACGGCTGCTCGAAAGGGCAGAACGATGGCCTTCAGTTCACATCGTGCGACCTTGTAGGGCGGTGAACCCGCTTAGCGACGGGCAGGCAAAGAGCCACCTAATTAATCATTTATTCAATCGTGACGTTGCGGCCGTATCTCCAATCGTACAGCATCCGCCTACACTGGAGCAGCACAACAGGAATCTGCCTTTTCAGGTGAAGGAAATTACACAACCTTCTCTAGGACTGGTACTCCGTCTTGTTACTTCTCAAACGTAACAAGGTGATTTAGGCCTGCTTTACTCTGGAGAGCCTTTGGCCGAGTATCACAATATCCTACACTCTTAAGTAGTTGTTCCTGATCAGGCAAGGGCCCATTAGGGCAACATTTTTCATATCTCAAAAAGTGTATTTAATTTCAGTTGCATTCAGTTCTGAATAATTACGTTTTTCCTGAGGGCATGTCGAGGATGAGTGCATGCATAAATGACAGCATCAGAGAAATCATTCGTCATAGCTCTAGAAGCAGATACAACTAGCTATTATCTCACAGTAGCTAATTGAAGATGCCACCGTAAATCGTTCGGCAGATTCACTAGCAGGAACCCTAGATATGGAAGAACGCGTCCTTCAGGCAGTAGCCGATCGTCCTTCAGCAAGCACGATATAAATGGTCCGAGCGGAGAGTGAAGATGACGAGTGATTTATCTAATTGCGTGGGTTTTTTTATGCATGCTCTCTTAATTACTACATAATCATGGAAAGAATTGCCATACATTTGGTACTAAACTGATCGTCATGAACGACACATTTGCCTGAATGTGTTCATTTTAAGCGCTGTAAAGGATCGTAGGATTATGATTTTGAGGCATTTAATGTTTGAGAACTTTAATGTTTGCAATTTCTTTTCTATACGACCATGTCAGATCTTCTAACTGACTTTGTATATATTTTACGAAAACCAGCATTTTCTTACGAACACGTCGGTGTGCTTAGTTTCTGTATTGGCACACACATCGCAATTGCACATTTTGTGCTCCTATGTCGGGTAACAACAGTGTCACATATTTAAGTACTTCCACTCTCACTCCGATACAAGATTTTTCAAAGACCATGTTCCATTAAAAAAATTTGCTTTAACGAGCCCTATAATTCTCGAACATACTGCTGAGTTCAAACTGCTTTGTTGGAAAAATATACAACGCTGGGGAAACTCCACACGCATTTTTCGCTGAGGGTCCGGGTCATACTCGCGAAATTGCTCTTCTCCAATATTTCATCTTGGAAACAGTCACGATAGTAGTCCGATTTCAATAAACCGAGTATTGGCAAGTAAGAGTTTAGAAAGGAACGAAATTAAGAATTCGTTATCAAAAATACACTGATGAACTAGAATTTTGCATTTACAGATGCAAAATTGACATGAAGAAAACACAAAAATTTGTTATAGAGCTCATGGCATCAATAACATCATTATATTTGCATAAAGCACAACTGTTTCGAAATTGACACTTGAGTATACTTGCACATGATGTGGATAATGTGATATCTAGAAATACTAAATGACCACGAGTAATGGAGGTGGCACGTTCTCATTGCAAGAAGATGTACTATATTATGGACACTCGCGATTTTTAGTGATTTATGTGGTGTTGCTAATGTATGGTTATTAAATGTAGTTGATTGAAAAAGTATATGCTCCGATCAAAATGATGAAGGTTTAGAATAGGGAAGCATGGCGTTACTTAGCCTCAATTATAAGAAAATACCGTTCTAGTTATAATACTTTTCTACGTAGTATCTCAGGTCGTTCTCTAGACGAAAGCTCCTCGGGAATATCTTGTACGAGATGTGTGGTAATTGGAGATCTGCAAGGGAAAGGCGCTATGAAAATTACCCGTTAGAGCAATACGTCCTTATATTAAATTTTTCAATTAAAAAGAGATTTTCTGAACTACTTTGCGACATCGCTGTGCGGCTGTGTCAGACAGAACGTGAAGCCGTCTAGATCGTCTCCAACCATTTTAAAAGGCATTTGTCCTTCCTTTATAGCTCCCAAGGGAGTCGTCAGATCTCGCTTTCACAAGGTCTCTTGTCTGAGCAAAAGGTTATCAGAGAATTCATTGATTCCGCGTAAACTCGTCATCGTGCCTAGAAAATATTCAGATAGTTAAGCCAAGGTCTGGACATACGCAATATTGTTTGTCGTTGACAAATTCAATATCATTGATACTTTAGTGGTAATGTGAGAACATAATGGACTGCTAATAACACAAAAAGTGAGATGCACGGCTGGAGGCAATTCATACAGGAAAACGCTCTCGTCAGAGACCAACTCTCGAACTGTTCAGCAGAAATAAGATATTTCGTCTAGTAGCATTGTGAGTCCGACATGTTTAAATAATTTAAAAAAATGAAGTTTAACTCAACCAATCCAGATTAACTTTTTTTTAATATTATGTAGAACTGATTTGTCGCAGTTTTATTAGTAAGAATGTTACTCTCAACTAGTTACTATTGCCCAAAACACCGAAAAAGTGATTGTTTAGATTAGCGCGATTCCGGCCATTAAGACATATGTGCATTCTGTTGAGGTCCCTATGAAATATAACTTTCTTTTTTTTAAATTTGTCAAGCCTACTCTCGAGAGAGCAATACCCTCAACATTTTGACATCCACCTTAACTCTGTGAACTTTAAAACTAATATGGCTAACACTGCCTCTACACCTTTATTGCAAGATGCGCAGTTAATATATTAGATTTAAATAGCACAAACTGTAAGGCTTACAATATTTCGTCGTTTACGTTGTTAATTTTTTCAATAGCTAGCGACTAGTTATGTATCTTGTAAAACAGGGCTTTCACTAATACTCTCCGAGCGCAAGAAAAGTTTCCAGGAAACAACTTGGATTAATCTAATCTCGAAGCACGGATAAATCTGTATTTGGCAACGAGGCCATAGATCATAGAACGAGATCATATTCAGTGAAATTTTGCCCAGTCCATAGAGGACCAATGCCGATCAGGGGGAGCCGGTCTCACAGTTTGTGTCTTTTTCAGCGAGCCTGTGCATTTTTCCTGCTGTAGTGTAATAACGGAATATTTCGGAGACATACGGAATACGATTCTTATCCCCATCCTACTCAGACAAACTCGATACGACGTAGGCTTTCTCTCATAGCGCGGCAGTTGTACGTCGGAGTTCATACTAGGACACATTACTTATCTAATTAACAGCAGTACCAAAGACGGCGCCGCGTTGGAGAAGCCCGTCTAAGCCTCTTGTGGACAAAGAAGAGCCATTAGAGTCGCGAGCAGCACGGAAAGAAAGGGGACCACAACTGAGTCTGCTGGAGTGCAGCCACGCTCCGAAGGACAACTGAGACGCTGTACGTACATAGTTGTCTCTGTTAGAATCAAGACTGCTGGTAACTTTATTCGGCGATCTATCTCTACCTGGATCAACCGTAACAGATCCCGCACCGGATTGGGCACATACATGCCACGCGTTGCATGAGCGACAGCATACGTACATTGGAAGAAGATTAAGCCGCGTAAGATAGAATGCCTCAACGTAGAAACGAAGCACATCTCAGTTACAAGTTGCCGTTGCCAACACAGCACACATTGAATACTCTGCACAATTAGAATTGGCTTTGGCCTGGCCTAAAACAAGCGCATCATATTCCATTCGAATGCGCTCTGGTGCTTGCTAGAAATGCTTTGTTCTTGTGTTTGTCTAGAAAGCGTGATTGCGTGTTTAACACGCTTTGATAAAATGATACAGTGCAATAGCTGTAACAATTAGCCACAAATTAGGTCCGAACTACGCCTGAAGGCGGATTGACTAGAGTTGCTTGTGAACTGCGTTTCGCCTCGCCCAATAGCATTGCGGCCCGTTGCTGCATCGCTACTATGCGCGAAGACATTGCAATCTTTCCTGATTGCCGTAAAGAGCGTGCGTAGGTCTTTTCATCGGGTTTCACACCTCCATACCTACATACACACATACATATTTGCATGTGAGGACACGCTGCCGCACCCTTGCTGCTTTGCTGTTTCCTCAGCTGTTACCTCAATATTGTTACAGCAAAACATTGACAGCGAACAGAAAGGGGGAGAACGAGAAAATGCAGTCGATGCACGTCAAGATAAAATAAAATACTCTACGGTATCTATATGTTAGGTGAGTGGAGTGAACACAGGATGCGTTCACCCCCCCCCACTCATCTAGTAGTGTATGTTGGAGAGGAGAATATTCGGCGCGCAGAACGTGGCGTGGAGTTGTCACAAAGAATGCAAATTAGCACGCGGCTTGTGTCGCCGTGTCCTCTATTCTTAATGGTCCATCAAAACCGCACGCGCCTCAACATAGTTTCATTTCTACTTTTTCCCATTCTGTCTCTCTTCTTTCCTTCTCTCTCTATCTCTCTCTCTCTTTTGCCCTTTCTCTCTCTGTGTCTGGCAGTCATTCTGGCTGGTCTCGGCAGCTGTAGGAGTAATGCGGCTGCCAGTGGCGCTTCTGGCGACGACGGTAACTGGTACAGTGGGCACAACGGTTGTCTACTCCCACTGCTGTTTTGACAATTGCCGCCCCCCCTACGCCGCTCCCGCCGCCCCCGCCGCCGGAGCGTCTGTGCACGGAGCTGGCACAGACATTGCAAATGAGTATCGTGCGTCCGTGGGTGGGGGTGCTGTTTCGGCGCCTCAATGAGAGAGTCTGCGAGGAAAAGCGACGAACAGCGACTTTAGCTGCTACCGATCTGTCTAAATTAGTACTACTACTACTACTGCTGCTGCTGCTGCTGCTCTGAATTAGGACGCCGTTGCAACCGCTGTCACGTAAATAAATTTGCATACGCTTCTGCTAATTACGCCTCCCCCCCCCCTTCCCCCCGCACCCACCTCCGTTCTGTTCTCTTCGCGTCGCTCATTCTATCTGTCTGTGTCTTGCTACTGCGCCAGTAGATGTGTCACGCCTACGACCGATAGTGGTTCGTCGAATCTTCGCAACAAAGTGCTGCTTAAAATAGTGTTCAAAATAGTTAGACAGAATCGAAAATTAAGACTGCTGTATCCAGAGCAATATATATATATATATATATAGGCGAGCACTGCCGAGTGTGCAAACGTATTGTAGATGATTAATAAATCATCACTATATATATATATATATATATATATATATATATATATATATATATATATTTCAATTCAATTTCAATTCAGACGTGGTTTATTTACGGAACTGCATATATTCACATGCTTAAGTTCTCGTGATGAAAAGTGGTACAAGGGTTTGGGAATAAAAGGAGAAAAAGAAGAAGATAAAGCAGCAGATAATACCTATACCATATTATTGGCGATACTGACATACAAGGCAAAGGAGCACACTCAGCTATAACTTTCATAAACATTATAACTCAAAATGACAAGTGAAAACCCGCCTATATATATATATATATATATATATATATATATATAGGCGGATCGGGAAATGTTAGTTCTTTGAATTTTGTCGCTAGGCCGAACCCATCACGGTCTTTCGGATATTTTTGTTTTGCTTCCGTTCAACGAAGTGAACAAAAGTGAGATTCAAGGCGACTTTTAAGTAGCCCAAGAATGTAGGAACAGCGAATCGGCATCAAGTTCTGTGTTAAAAACTACATCATATGTTCTAAAGTGGTGGAAACATTACGAACTGGTTATGGTGAGCAATGTATCCAAACACTGTGTTTACGTTGTACCGCCGATTTCGCAACGAACACGAAGCGACTGTAAATGACGCCCTTTCAGTAAGGCCTTCGACAATACCAGAAAAGAAAGTTAAAAGAGTTTGTGCTATCGCACTCAGTATTCGCCAAATTACTGTTTGGAAGATAGCTGAGGAACTGCAAATACCTTTTGGATTAATTGTATTAGTCTTGGCCGCCATTGCATGCGTCAGAACACAAGCAGCCATATTTGTTACAAAAATACATTTCCATCCAACGAACGCCCGCAGATGAATTGAACTTTCTGACAGTAGCAGAAGACCCTGGTGTGCTTCCGAGAGTGATTATGGGAGACGAGTCATGCAAAAAAGTAGACCATTGCCACAACAATAGAAGATTTTTTTTTGTTATGGCGTTGATCTGCTAAAAAACTGTTTTCTACTACGGTATTGTACCTTTATCCACTACGAAATGTTTGCTTCATTGATAAATTAGAAAAATTGCTCCAGATATTTGTCGCTATATTTGATAGAATATATATATATATATATATATATATATATATATATATGTATATGGGCCGATGTCAATACGAGCATGTAAATATTACTAAATGCAGGCTTGAGCTGTTGACTTCTACAAACGCGTTGGTACAGTGACTAGTTAATCCGTCGTCATATAATATGTTTTCGCACATTGTTAGCAAAATAGCAAACATATTCAAGGCATTTTGCACAAGTTTGTTCATCATCCTCGTATCTATTGTGCAAGGTGTCCTTTGAGTGGACAGCGCCTACTGCACATGTACTCGACTTATATTTTCTTCTACAAGTAACCTAAGCTCAACCGTGTCATGGTACGTAACCCCGGCCCGTATCGGAAAACGACGTAGAACGATGAACACAAGCCGTAGGTTAAGAAGCAACCTAAGAAAAAACGTGTGTTTCGTCCTGGTTTAGAAAAGTGCTGTATATATATATATATATATAAGTAGCGGATTCGACTCAGGATACACAGCTTCACGCAAGGGGCCATGTTATCGAGCAACCAGGCTGACAAAGGGACAGCTGCAGCTCCTCGCTCCAAGTAGCAGTAACGGCATTCTAGGCATGCAACAAACGGATTCCGTAACGCATGTACTTTTCTTTATGACCGTTTGAACGAGTTGAGCTGTACGAACGCATGTATTGGCAACAAGCGCAATCGCGTGTCTTTGGGGTCAACATCTCAAAGTCAACATTGCCCAGCTATCTAGCGTGGGGCGGCCGCTTCGGCCAAGAATACAGTGCGCCACTGCGAAACAACGCAAAGCCCCAGTGCTGCACAAAGTAGGAGGTCCAGTTGTAAAAAAGAGATTGATGAACTTCGGCCGCAACGCTGGCTCGTCCGACGTCATCCCCTTCGCCTTCGGCACCGCGGAATCTCTCCTCATCACCAGCATCACAATCGCCATCACCATTATCATCATCATCATCATCAGGGCCGTCATCTTCGTAGAGTCGTCATCCGAATTGGTGAAACTAGTCGTCGGAGCTGCCTACGCGAACGACTGCTGCTACTACTATTACTACCACTCCCACTTGCTCGTGCTCTGAAGCCTCCCATGGATGGCTTATACGTGAGCACAGACCAAAGCCTCGAATCATCCCATTTCCTCCGCCAGCTCTAGCGAATCGTGACACAATGGCGTTGACGACGACGGTGGGCAGTGATGGGCAGCCGCTGTGCCAATAGCAAGAGAAACAGCAATAAACAATGCAGCAGCAACAACAGCAACAACGAACGACAAAAAATATAGCAGCAACAACAACAACAACAACAACAATAAACAATGCAGCAGCAGCAAGAACAACAACATCAACAACAACAACAGTAACTACTGCTACTACAGCAGCAGCAATAACGGCAACAACAACTGCAGCAGCAACAACAACAAAATCAACAATCATAACAACTGCGGCAACAATAACATCAATATCTGCAGCAACAAGAGCAACAACAAGATCGATAGTTGCAGCAGCAGCAGCAACTACAACACTAGTAACTGCAGCAGCAGCACCAACAACAACAGCAAACAAGAAGCAACTTTAAAAAAAAAAGATTTTCCGTAAGGCCCGTGTACGGTTTTTTCGTGTCATAGCTCATTTTAATCTACGCCGGCATTTACTTTGTCTAAATTGGAAACCATGCAAACCAATTTAAGAGTGGCCGGCCTGGGTCTCGAACCCAGTCCTCCCGAATGCAAGGCAAAGGCTTTGCCACTAAGCCATTTTAAATAAATACCTACGCAGTCAACCTGGTTGACGACCACTTAGAAGGTTGGTTTCAAACCCAGCCACAGCTAAACGATGTCACGTTGATGGTTTAGCGAGTTTCGACAACGACAACAACAACAACATTAATAATGTGCCGCTGAGGTCTGTTGAAGGCAGTATTTGCGTGTCTACGTGTGTATACACATGTTTCTGGGTACGTCAGTGAAGTGTATTGAGGGGAGGCGCGAGAGAGAGACAGAGAGAGAGAGAGAAGTGAGATACATCGAAACGGAGAGGGGAGAGGGGGGGGGGGGGGAGAGAGGGAAAAGACGAGAAACAGATGTATCTTTGGAGCGTAAATGTAGGGCATAGCTAAACGCGAGACGGCGCGAGTAGAAGTGGCAGTAGCCGTAGCTGTAATAATAAATCAACCGTCAGCGTTAGCCAGTTCTGCAAGTCACGCAAACAAATACACTACGCAAAGAGATTTGAGGATCTGCTGCTGGAATGCACCAGCGGAATGTACCAATGTACCAGTGACGACGCTGACGACGCAGAGCGCATTAGCACATAAACCACTCACCGCGACGACACGACAGATGTCAGCGGCTGGCTTTGTTTCGCCAAGCCAATATTAACCTGATAGTATATTATGTTTGAGTCTGTCTACGTAATCAGACACATGCCAACTGGCCGTGATTATCTATCTTAGCTTTTGTTGTTGTTGTTAATATGGAAGGTTTTGGGAATGCCTAATGAATTTTGGAAATGTTGGGAATGCCTGATGAACGTATGTCCCAGGGCAGCTCCCAGAGGCTAGTGTGGGCCTTGCAAACCAACTAAACCCGGCTTCCTCAGGCACGACATTGCTTGGCATTACCTTGACAGTAGCTTTCTCGACCTAGTTTAAGCTTAATAAAGACGGTTCGATATATAGATGTGTAATATTTGCCTTCGTGGCCAAGAAAACCAAGCAGGATATTGTCTGGTGTTCTCGAATCAGCTGTAATCGTTCGCGTGTTAATTTTGTCAAATAACGTTTTTTATTTTAGCTAAAGTAGACATGTAAACTGGAACCAATGCAAATATATCTATATCGCCCAGCAGGCAGACTATATATACATATATATATATATATATATATATATATATATATATATATATATATATATATATATATAGTAATGTTTGTTAGTTTGTGTTAGATTTTCCGCTCTTTTATTATGCTTCTCTCATCGGCCTGACGTCACTCAATCTTATCGGGCAGCAAGCAATCTCAGCATTTATTGTTATGTGGTCGGTTTCCCAGGCGGGCAGGACTGCTTTGGTTATTCAAATGGTAACATATATCTTAAGTATAATTACTACCTAATTTTGCGAGGTTTACGAGTTTTAGACGTGCGAGTTTAGTTTGCAGGCATGTTCTAAGTAGCACGCAGTGGAATCCGCAGCACTGGAACATAAATCGCTGTACTACTTCATCCATTGGAAGGTTGATGACAGATGAACTATGAGAATATTTTAAAAATAGCACTCTACGTGAGGTGTACATTATACTCTATTTGAGTAAGACCTCAACTTTATTTAGGCACACAGATATGCAACTGATCCTTAATGAATGGACGTGTTTTCACGGCATTGTGATGTATGTATTACTTTTGCGTACTGAACCTCAACCATGATTCCCGTACTCGAAGCTCGCGAAAAAAGTTGAGGGTGACACCGTTCGATTCTGGCGCGGACACAATTCATGGGCGGTCGCAGCCAGTGCAACAGGGGTCAACACCTGGCATATAGAAATCTGAAGTGTCGAGTTTGAAGCTGTGCCGCAATAGTTCTTTTATTATGGCATATTTTGCTTAGCTTAATAGCGCTCACTCCATAGGCCAGGTTGCGCGACGTCCAGAGACCGCCACGATCACAAATCTGTCTGGTTGTGCTGAAGGGGGATACTCCCCAAATGATCACAACTGGTAGGCGGTGTGGGGTGGAGCAAGGAGAGGAGTACCTTATGCCCGGGAGAAGCAAGGTCTTTGGAAGAACACAAAAACAGCCATCTTTCTCATACAACAAAACACAAGAACGCACAAAAGGGTATAAACATTTGGACGGATGAGTTGAAGGCATACGTCTTGATCTAAAATATTCAGGACAAAACAATACTGTCGAAAAGGCTATCGCAATTATCATCGGATAGAAATAGAGAGGAAATAGGTATGGTGCCAAACGACGCCGGATCTGATCAAACTTGGAAAAGCCACCCGAACGATAGTATATCAGTTGTCTAACATCACGAGCCCCGAAGGCCCCCGGGATGCCCTTTAGAGGGAGAACCGAATGACTGGAAAAGTATTCTCAAAGTGGAGATGTGGACGCGATGAATGGCGTCACGTGAAAAACATATGGGATGCACCTAAGGGACCCGCGAACGGGGCCGCCGAGAGTCCGGTAAACCTAGTCACTAGAACAATGCAGAAATTGGGAGAAAACGGACAGCATATACACAAATGTTTGTAACACTCCGGCTACAAAAGAACGGCTACACGGCTACCCAAGGGAATACGAGAAATATACTGAAGAAGGTAGCCAGGAAGGTTAACATGAATTACTGATTACAGCCGAAAAGAGTGGCAGAAATATCTTGAAGAGGGGGAGCGAATTTTGCACATGCACAAATAGTATGAAGACAGGTCCTTCCCCTCTGAGGCGTTCCAAAAGTTCCAGAACAAAGTTGATCCCGGCAGTCACTCTTGGTATATAAAAGTCAACAGTTAGCATAATAACAGATAGCTTAAACGGCGCAGCGAGTTCCTTTCTAACTGTAATTGCACTGAACGAAAACGCTAATGTCTGAATTAAAAATACAGTATTTAAAAAAGAAGCAGTCTGCAAAATTCTCGAGGTTACCTACGCTAAACAAGTAGCTACAGCTTTCACTGTAGCAGAAGACGGTAGGGAAATATTCGAGCTAGGAAAACTACAAAAAGGTCACTGGCAAAATGGCTGCATTATTTCAACTTAGTCATTTATTTAGCTAGAAAACTACTAGGGAAAAAAACAGAATAACGGTGGTGTGGATATCGCACCAGGTGTCAGAGTGGCTACCGGTGCCCTGCTCTACTAGATGCCACCGGATTAGATATACCCTCAAAAAGTAAAGGAATACCCCTGTCACGGCAAAGAGATGACAGAACTGCGTTGCTCTGAGTCACATTGCTATAAGATGCAGGGAAAATCGGCGTGTTGTGTTTGCGAGGGGCGGCCCACACAGCCTGCGGCATGCACGCAGAGCCACCGTTAAGTTTAGTGTGCTCTGCGAGAATAGGCACGGTTCTTTTTAAATGTGTACAGGATGTTGCCAAAATTAACTCGCGCGGAAGGCTTTATACAACCTTCCAATATCTCATACAATTCAATTTAATAAACCTCTATTTTTAAACCGTACTAAGCTGCATTAGGTTAAGTTTCCTTCAAGGCTAACCGTCACATTGTATGTATATAAAGACCACAGACAAGCAACCCTACAAGTTCGCAAAAAAGTTAAAACGTTTTTCAAATTTTAACTTCTCAGCAATAAACTATATGCTTTTGTAACTTAGCACTTTGGGACATCTAGACTGTATAAACTTACCCCATGCATACGAGATGAACGTAGGCAGTCTGGCAGGACGTCGCTAGTTTCTAGTTCTATCCAGAACGGTTAGTCCTTCTTAATATATTCATAATTCAGACTTTTAGCTTTTATATGAACTAAGAGGTGAGCTTTACGGACAACATTAGCGTAACTCTAGAAGACAGTCTCAGCAGAATTACAAAAAAAGTGTATGTGTGAGACATGCATTTTTTAATACCCCTCTTGCCCGCCCTAACGCGAATATTAGACGCATATTTTAGGTATTACTTTTGTAGTTTTTTTCCGACATCTTTTTCGTCGATGTCTCGCAGGGCATCTAAACTCGTGTTCTTCAGAAGGCCCAAACACGTTAATTTGTCGTGTCTCAACGGATAAAAATTAATCCGATAGTTTTTCATTAAAAATTAATTAGACCATTTTCCATTTCCAGTGTCCACGTCAGCACGTTTGTGTAAGGCGGGCCATCATTAGCCCACCGGCGGCTTCGTGCTGGTCTGCGACGACAGCTGGATTCGTTCTATCGTCTGAGGGAAGACAAACGGTTAGTTAATTACTCCCACTCCGCCGCCTACGTGACGGGGCTAGGCAAACGAATTTGTGCAAACTGGACGTAACGTGAACGAAAAAGCTTTGAACTACACGAGCTATAATAGCCCAGATCACTATGCTCGTGTGGAAAATACAAGCTGCAAGGTCTGTGCACTCGTGTATATGCTTTTGGTGTAAGTGTATCAATCTCTTATGTCAGGCAGTTAGCTGATTGTCCGCATGCATTTGATGGACTGGAAAACCAAGACAACCAGCACCATTGCAATGAACCAGCAACCACTCTATGTGTCATGGGTCAGCCATACTGGTAATGGAGAAGGTCATAGAATGCCCATGTTGTAACGCCGATCAGCACTAGCATCTGCCTTACATCGGGCGTCCTACGATGATATGGCACCTTATTCTTCGACACGCGCCGCATAGTTGCGTATGGCTATAACCGTTTTAAGTTCATCACGGTGCAGAGCCGCCATGTCAGTCTACTACTCTGCTAATGGCTAACGACACAACAACGACGACGACAATAACGGCATCGGCAACGGTAACGGTGTCAGCAACAAGAAGCAAAAATAGCACCATTGTGATGAAATTTAGCCTGACATTCCACAGTTGCAGCGTAATCTTGTACAACAGCTGAAGGTGCCGGAAGCGACAGGTGCGCTAGCTACCTCCTAAGGGCAGTAGTAGTGTCAGAACGGCCAATAGTGGTATTTGCCCGTGACGCCAAGGTGTGCGCATGTGTGTGCATGGTGCTCCGAAAAAAATGCCTCTGTGAGACGTGCCGAGCGTGGGAAACATAAACAGTTGTATATCCGAGGAAAGTGTGGAACTTAGTTACAACTTCGGCGCATTGTTTGCAGCCGCTGTGTGACCCGGCCTCTAAGCCGAACAGCTAAGCCGATTTGAATTGCAAGAACAAGGAACTGTTCTGCCTGACGATGAACCAAACACCGAAGCCACGCACACAATGGTTGGACGGCTCCAAACAGTCGCTCGTCCAGTTAAACCTCCGTTGTTTTCAAACTTCTGACTGACGCCATATTATGCAGGACAGGCCATATGACTAGTAACATAGCCCTACGGGTTCTCGTAGCGAAGACGATCATCGAAGCATCAAAGTTGCGAGATCCACTAGAAGACGTTTCGACGGAGCATCAAAGTTGCGAAATCCACTAGAAGAGGTTTGGGATGAATTGAAAGCGAGCATTTGGGATAAATGCTTGAAGGTGGGAAACCCGGATTGTTGCCAAGCCAAAAACTGACAAAAGGTGGACAAGCCAAAAGACTGACAAATAACTTTGTGAACACAATGGGGGGGGGGTGAAAAAGCAGTCTCTCTAGAGAGCGAATATAGCCCTTTGGAGCAGGAACAGAGGCCTACTAAGATTAAAGTGAAAAGGTTGATAAGCGAGAGAACAAATATGGCCATACGAAGTTAGAGTACGCCTCGTGTCAAAAGCGGTTCAAACAATCTGCATTGAGGAAGAGATGAGATAGCAAAGGGGTACACATAACCTCCAACAGAAAATGAGAGAAACAAAGCTAAGGGCAAAATAGCTGAGATTACATTCCTGAGGTGGCCAAAACTGTCATGCCCTCCACATCACAGGTTAACACAGCAAGCATTATGTTCGCTGTAGCAGATGTGTGAAGATACCGGCGTGCCACATCTAGCAAAATTATGTGGGTGATAAATTGTCCCGGAGCGGTATAAAAATAGCCTGAGACCATTTGCCGCATACCGAATCGATCGCGGCTCTCAGTCGCGCCTGCTCCTTACTCTTACTCGTCTGGCTCCTCAGATGCTCTTGAGCCGCCTCAATTATTTTTAAGTCCAAAGTCGATCGTTATATGCTTATAGGCATTTGACAACATTTATCTGTGTACTAGCGGCAAACTTGTTCCATCTTGGTAATGAAGCTTGGTTAGGCATTCGGTGGTGCGACCCGCGATACCAGGTTCTCAGTACTTTCAAGCGACAATTTGTCTGCAATTATATATATATATATATATATATATATATATATATATATATATATATATATATTTGTGTATATATAAATAAATTTACATACATTTATAATGTATAAATGAATGTAAAATATATTTGTCTGCAATTTGTGAAGCCATACAAATCCCCATTCCCCCTGAGGCCGGCTCTAGCGAAGTTTGTAACCAAAACGATTATTTTGTTTGAACGATTAGGATATCTGAGGAATACCTTGGTTTCGTCGAACGAGCGAAGCAGGTCCGGTTTGACATATGCTCGTGAGCTGCGAGAAACATACATCAGTTTTTAAGTTAATAGGCTCACGCGTAGCAGGTAGAGGGCTGAAGGAGCGTCTAAGAGCCGCAACCGGGAATACCAGCGTACAAAGTCAGATTTAGTTTTAGTAAGAGATATGTCGACGGAGCCATCATGAATTGGCATCCCTAGAAGCTCGAATTTATAATTAGGAAAAACCTGATAGCTGACAGAAGGTTGTACACCACTTAAAGCACGAAGCCGCAGTAGAGTTCCTCTTGAATATAAGAAAACCCGCGTTCTTTTACCTGGGAAATACCTTTTTGAGCTCCCACAACATCTTCCGCGGGGGAACCGTTGTACAGAAACCGCAATCAAAGTTTAAGAAAGGCGCAACTAAAGCCCATTGATAACGACGCAATATAGAGCAGACCCATAAGGGTCACCTTGTTGAACACCTCGGCGCTGCTTTCTGGCGTCAGTCGCCAAACCCACCCCCACCCCCTTCTGGAGACAGCTATGCTGGGTGGACCCGGTTATAATGACGGTACAAATGCCCTGGACAGCGTGCTTCTACCATCATAGCTAGCCTACTGGCTGACCGATATCCTGACTATACACGGCCAGCTTCATATGTGCAGAAGAGGTAAATCCCCAACAGATACCTGTGTGCTCTGCACTTCCGGGGAGCCGGATGTTGTGGATTACACAGTGGCTAAATGTTCGGCTCTGAGCCACTTCCGCACCGGTACGAATTACGCAGGGGCTGGTGAGAAGACATCTTCCATTGTCTTCATGATGACGTCTAGCCAATTTCACTGGATTGAGAGGCTAAAGTGCTTAGATGCTTTGATGTGGGAAAAGATCCACCTGGGGGAGGACTGACAAGCGCGCCTGACTCGTCCGGTTCCACCTCCCTCCGGCTCAGTGCGCGGAGGCCCAGAACACGGTTAAATATCAGAATCACTCTCTTCGCCTCGGTGTATTTCTAGACAATTCCGAACCAGGGGGCGGGCAGGTGGTTTTTAGCCGCAACAACTTTGTCGGGTATGCGTTAATAAAAAAAATAAAAAAATAAAAAAAGGCACTAGCTTCGTTTCGGCGGAGATTGGTGTTACGGTGTCAGTGGAAAGTAGGACTCTTGCCGCAGAGAAATTATCGCCGAAGGAAAGTTTTCTCTGACCTGCGCGAACCACGGAAGAGTTGTTGCACAGGGCATATTGAGCTTGAGGTTGAAGCGGACTGCAGAGCATCTTTGCACTGACCGTCTAAGCCATCAGTGAGGTTGTGTGAGGATCAATCTCATTGTAAGACCACACCCGAATGGCCTTGGTCACACCCAGAGACTGCAGCTCATTGAAAATTAAATAATCACTTTTTGCGGATATACACTGCAAAGTTTTGGCCGCTCGTTCATGATTGAACGGGGATGCCCGCGAGCAATGTTAAGTTAAGCAAAGTAGCTTTATCCACCATATTAGCAGAAACAACGAGTTAACGAGTTCACCACTGCGAGCAAAGGAAGTCTAGTCAATTTCTCCTCTAATGTGCCGAGCTACATCAATGCATACATTAGCAATTTATTTCCCAAGTTCCTGGCCGTCGGCTTTTGTGTTCTCTTCTTGGTTACAACTTTGGGACGACTAGTCTCCGTTAGCTCCCGTACGGAACTCAATCCAGCCGTTTGTATGCCATCGTTTAGAGCATTACCCTTCTACTTTATTATCTTCTAATAAAACAGATCTTTCCTTACTACTCGGCGTCACTGTATGCCGCTCAAATGTTATCGCCGCTCCCGTCACTCGCCGTTTCGCAAAAGAGGATCGTATCGTCGTCAGTTGCCTGCCCAGTGGCCGCGCTACAGCCAGCACCATTGCTGGTGTCGGTTGTTGCAACACTTCGAGTTGACAGCACCGTGGCGGTGCCGACGACTTTTGCTTAACAAAAGTTTTTGGGCTGACCCTCAGCCAAGATTTAACGTCCACGGAACTGTTTTTCACATTGCTTTAAAGACGGACATACCCCATAAACACAAATGTGCAACGGTGGGGCTCGAACCCGCGCACCTATCTGTATCTTCTCCGGTTGCAAGGGGCAAACTTAAGCTACCACGCCACCGACTTTTGTCTACTTTGACGATTTCTACTACCGTTTACCGGCACTGACCCTCTTCGGCCTACCTTTTCTTCGTCGACTTGCGGCTGCTGCTTCTTGTTCTTCTTTGTCTTCATGCTGTTGTTTCTCTTTCCGGAGAGCCGGCGGAGGTCGTTGCCGGTCTTGCGGCGTCGCTATTTCGAACACTGCTGAATAGCGGGTCGTTGTTGAGGTCGGCCGGTGACGATGCCCGTGTTGTTGTTGTGGGTCTCGCTAAGCTCCCTCCTCAGTAAAAGGCACGGATTATGGCGTGCACCCGTTTATAACAGAAGCTAGCGTATTAGCTTTTTTGTTTACATATTATAAAGTCTTTAGAAGCAGTTCAAATGAATACGAAAAATCCAAAGAACATAACATAACATCACTTTTATTTCACATAAAAGGGTTGGTATCAATATACATACTTCTGTAAGACAATCGTGACTAATCACCAAATAGGCGAGCGCTATTTGGATTAGCATGGGCCCATTTGGCCATACGCCAAGCAAACAGTCCGTTCACGAATTCACCGCGGGCCACGGCTTTTGAGGTGATTGATCGTTGACTCCTTAGGTTATTGGAGCGTACATCAAAAAAGTGTCCTAACAAGTCACATTTTCGTAATTGATGTAGAACAGATAAGTTGCACTGCATGAAAAGTGAGTCAATACTTGGAACAACGTCATCTAAGACGCTGTGGGGGCACCTGATTCGCAGGCGTCTTAGAAACATGTTTTGGACGCCATCCACCAACTTCCTATATTTGGACAGATAAGGCTCCCAGACAGGGGAGCAATATGTGAGTTTAGGAAGAACAAGAGATTTGTAAAGGCGAATGTACACATGAGGAGTCGTTAAAAAACAGGGGAAGATAGTATTTATTGTGCGCAGAGATGTTTCCTCAACCTTGGTAATGTGAAGGCTAAAGTTAAGATCAGGCGTAATATACATATTGTGTTCAAAACGTATCGCGACTTTTGTGTTTTTTCAAAAATTATTCATTTATTCATGAATATCTATTTTGTCCCCTTCAAAGTAATCCCCATGAGATATTATACACTTGTGCCAACGGTTTTTCCAATCTTCGAAGCACTTCAAAAAAACATTTTTTTTTATCTTGTTCAGCTCCTCCTTCGATGCCGTCTTTATCTCGTCAAGCGTAGCGTAACGTCGTCCTTTCATGGGCCTCTTCAGTTTAGGGAACAAGAAAAAGTCACAGGGGGCCAGATCTGGGGAATACGGTGGCTGCGGCATCATTAGTATGTTGTTTTTGCCAAAAACTCGCGCACAAGCAACGATGTGTGAGCAGGGGCGTTATCGTGGTGCAAAAGCCAATTTTTGTTCTTCCACAAATCCGGGCGTTTCTGGCGGATTGCTTCGCGCAAATTGCGCATAACTTGCAGGTAATATTCCTTATTGACCGTTCTACCCTGTGGCAAGAACTCATGATGCACCACGCCCCTGCAATCGAAGAAAACTGTCAGCAAAACTTTCACATTCGACCGAACTTGGCGCGCTTTTTTCGGTCTTGGTTCGTGCGGCAGCTTCCATTGAGATGATTGAGCTTTGGTTTCCACGTCATAACCATAAACCCACGATTCGTCACCAGTTATGACCCTCTGGAGCAAATTTGGGTCGTCGCGGACAGAGTCCAACATCTCATTAGCAATGTTCATGCGATGCTGTTTTTGGTCGCAATTGAGCAATTTTGGTACGAATTTCGCGGCGACCCGTCTCATGCCCAAATAATTGATAAAAATCGAATGGCACGAGCCAATCGATATGTTTAGGTCCTCAGCAACTTCTCTAACGGTGATTCGACGATTGGCCAATACCATTTTCTTCACTTCATTAATTTTTTCGTCTGTTGTTGAAGTGCTCGGGCGTCCGGCACGCTCTTCGTCGTTCACATCTTCTCGGCCTTCTGAGAACATTTTGTACCACCGATAAACGTTGCTTCGGTCCAAGGTAGCTTCTCCGTATGCCACAGTCAACATTCGGAATGCATCCGCGCACTTAATTTCGTTTTTCACACAAAATTTGATACAGGTTCTTTGATCCATTTTTTTGAATAGGTAAAAATCGAAGACGATCCAAAACACGTGCAAGCAAAGCAGCTGTCAACAATTAAGTGAACATTCAAAATGGCCGAGCTTGTCGGCATAAGTGAGAGACATGAGTACCAACATAACGCCACAAAAAATCGAAATTCGAATATACGTAACCCGCGAAAATTCAAAAGCCGCGATAACGATTGAACACACCTCGTATATGCCCAAATCCCGTGTATAAGAGAGGGTCGGTAAAATGCAGTTGTCAATTTTATAGTCAGAATTAAGTGCACCATTTTTCAGTACAATGCATTTAGTGGGTAAGAGAATCATGTTGTTTTCAGAACACCATCATGCAATTCCGTCGACAGCAGTCTGCAGAACAGCGTGGGAGTCACTAGAGCAACTAGGATAATAAAGTTTTAAGTCATCGGCATATTCAAGATATTTGACCACCGGTGGCAGATACTTATTTATGTCCAATACAAAATTGTGTATAGAAGGGGGGGATAAACATCCCCCTTGAGGTACACCAGATAATGCAGGATATGGTCGACTAAGTTTGTCACCAACCTTAACTCGAAAGTGACGGTCGCCTAAAAATGCCTTCACCCATTGTACTGTACATGCATGGATACCTAGATGTTCCAATTTGCGAAGCAGGAGAGAGTGATCTACTCTGTCAGATGCGCTATTTTGGTTTTAAAAAAAACACAGTGAAACGGTTTTCGATCATTTATAAACATAGCCCAGTCCTGGGTCATTTCTAAAAGCTGTGTACATGTAGAACGGTGGGTAGTAAAGCCATGTTGGGCAAAGTCAAGTAAGCGGTTTAAGATTAAAAACGGATTTAAGTGGCTAACTAAAATGTTCTCAAAAATGCAGCATGGTATTGAGCATTGCGAAACTGGTCGGTAGTTTTCAGCATTTATTTTCGAGCCTTTCTTGTGGACAGGGGTGACAAGACTGAGTCTAAAAAAGTCGGGCACAGCGCCGTCGCTATAAGATCTTTCAAATATGAGGTTAAGTGGTTCAGCCAAAAACAACGCAAATTGTTTGTAAAAAATTGGAGGAATGTTTGCAGGTGTAAGGCTAGTCTTCAATTTGAGCCCAGAGAGAAGTGAATAGATTGCAAACTCAGAGAAGGTAACCAAGGGATTGCGATGAGAAATGTTGCGTGGGTTGTTTGCCGTTGAAAAACCTGGACCGGATGCACAGAACAGGGTAGAAAAATGTTCAGCGAGAATCTCAGCTTTATGTGAATCAGTATAAGCTACCGTAGGGCCTATAATGATAGGGGGAAAAATTCAGTTCCTTTAATTCGTTCATTGGCATACCGAAAAAGTGAGCGAGAGTCCCTAATGTTCATTTTGGACTCATGTAAAATACGAAGTCTTTTAGTCACTTTCATTAGCTTGCGTTCAAGAGACTGAGATGCGGTACTACAAGACTTTAGTTTATGAGCAAGACGATTTTTGTAAGTCTCCATATCCTTGATGGAATCACACTGGTGAACCAGCGGAGTAAACGAGTTAATTAAATAAGAGCAATAGTCAACAAATTTGGTGTACATTACATTTACATCTGGACAACCCATACATTTGCCCAGTTTACAACGTCAAGATGATTCGCAATAATAGCGGCATCCATTCGTTTGTAATCGAGCCGACCATTCGACGGCAATATGTCACTGACAGCAAGTACAATATTAAAACGTATGGCGCGATGATCAGATTTTATGGGAGGGGGGATAATGGCAGCATTATCAATTGTATATGAGTCAGTGGTAAGAAGAAGGTCAAGTATGGATCCAGACACATGAGTCAGTGAGTGAATTAGCTGGGATAGTCCATTTGCCAAACAGCAGGCTCTAAATTTCGATTCCAAAGAGTCATTGAGAGTAATATGAGATTGCCAGTCAATTTTCGGAAGGTTGAAGTCACCCATTAATATGACAGTATAGTCTGTTTGACAACAGGTGTTTATAATGGCACATATATCATCTATGCGTTTTACCCTCTTAAGACTGTCCCCCGAGGGAGATGCATAGCAGCAGACAAGACGAAAGTTGTCCTGTTTGGAGACTACGTTAAGAGAAACGTATTCACCCGGTAAACTTAAATCTACTTTTATAACACCTATCGAGTTTTTGACGAGTACACAGATGCCACCTCCACGCGAATCTCTATCTTTACGAAACACTCTGTATCTGTTCCTCAAGCTGTTTTCAGCATCACGTATGCTTTCGTTCAACCATGTCTCACATATTAGAACAACGTCAACGTCATATAGCAAACAATAGCTTCTTAGTGCATCAATTGCACCTGGGTTGGCGGCAGACCTACAATTCATGTAGAGACAACTAATTGATCGCCGATATCTTCCCCCGCCGGCTCGATATCAGCTGATGTAGAACACGACTGAACATCAACAACATCACCGCCAACTTTCGATTTAATCTTCTCAGGCGCGATACGGCCAAAGTACGGCTTTATCACTGTACCATGTGACCAAAGTTTTGGGTCAAGAACAGCCCGTTCATCATCCTCAGAGACGAACAGGCAAAATGAAGAATAAGAGCTGTGAGCAGTATGAAGTTGCCATACTGCTAGGGGTGATTTGAGTTTAGGTTTAATGATATTGTGCATATCGGTGGCAGTGACGTTGAGTGCAATTCGAGACACGAACACCCTCTTCTTTGTCACTCGTGCGACTGACGGAACAAGACCTTGGGAATCCGCAGTGCCAATGATGGCTTCGCGTCGTCTGCTGGTACTTCTCCGGCGCTTGGCCGAGCGAGATCTCTCTCTCCCCTGCACGTTTGCGGACGTGCCACTGTTGAAGACAGGACGTAGAGGGTGGCGGTAGCGGAGACGGAGGGAATCGACTGCACAGCTGTTTGCAAACCGGATCCTTGCTGTGTCACGCTAGAGGACCCGCGAAATTCGAAAAGCCGGTCCTTCGGCCTTACGGCATTGGACTTCAATTGTTTGATCTCATCACAGGCCGACCTCAGATTCAGTTGGCACTAGTGAAGGTCCTCACGAACGGCAGTTTGTTCGTGTTGATGCGAAAGAACAATGTTTGTCAAATCAGCAATACGACGAAGTGCATTTGCCTACGACCCAAAGGGAGGCTTTTGCTTGCAATTCGGACACACGAGAGATTGCAGCACTCCGGTAGAATTTAGGAAACACTTTACATGACCCGCGGCACCACATCCGTGAGAGCAGAAACCGATTCCATTCCAAATAATAATGCTGCAACGGCAACCGAGCATTTTATTTAAGCATTTGCCGGCATCACCTTTTCAGGTGTCAGATGTGGTACATATGTTGATATTCGGAAGAAACAGCGAGGCGATTCGCACTCGGTTGCCAGTAGGCACGTAGAAATTGCACTTTTATTGCTTGATGCCCTCAAGGTGAACCGTGATGTGGACACTAGGTGTAAAATACTAGAGATAATTCTGAGAAGTGCAGTCAGGTGGAAAAGACCGGCAAAGGAAATGACGAAAGTGGTTTTCTCAGGTTTGCTATCTTGCCCAATATGAAGTGCTCGATCTTTTGCGTCAAGTGAGAGTAAAGGCACCACCGTAGCTGCTAGCTAGACGCAGGTTTGACAACTGCATTAGTAGAAAAGCTTACAAAACGCTATGCTATGATTAAAGCGTAAATACGCTAGGCGGGAGGATATCCAACTTCTTGAAAGAGCAGAACTCAAGCCCTCAGCTTACGTTGTGCGACCTCAATGGGGGAAGGGCACCTGCTCAGTGATAAACAGGTAGCCTAACCAAGCTTCTATATTATTGCGAGACGGTACGCCTAGCTCCAATGATTGAGCGCCCGTTTACATTGGGAGAGGATACTATGAATATGCCCTTTTGAGATTTACACGATGTAAGTCAGGTCCTGCGCGCTCTCCCGAGAAAATAATTCAAAGTTAGACCATGTATACTATAGGCATTGAATGCAGTCTAAGCCCCGCTCTTGGCAAAACTATCCTCGTGGTTTCGTCAACGGACACGAGTCAAGCTAGAATTTTACAAGGCACTTATTGAAGCATATTTTAGATACGCAAATGTAGCATTTGGTGGAACCTTCCCTACTGTACTGTAAACGTTGGTAGGCCTACAAAAAAGCGGTGCGACTAATCGTCTGTGTTAGTGCCACACCTAGTGCAACTCCACTGATGCGCACACTCAAGATAGATCCTTTTCGTCGACTTTACGTTCACTGTGTACTTTGTATGCTTCCTTCTGAGTAAAGCAACAACCAGGCGTAAAGCCCACAACGGAAACAGGCTAATACACGCAAAAGCTAGCGTTTGATGAGACTTCAGCGATGACCACTAGAAGGGTCCATGTGGCTAAAATATTTACTTCGCTATCAGATTTGTAATACATAGATTTCATATGAAGTTATGTACACGAAATGGGTTTTACAAAATAACAACCAAATTAATTATATGTGGGGAATTGTGTGATCTGTATCACCTCCAACATTGCACAAGAGCGATATTACGACGAAACTGATGTAGGAAAGCTGTAAAAAGTATATATATATATAAAATAGATATATATATATATATATATAGATATATATATATATATATCTATATATAGAGATATATATATATATATATATATTTATATATATATACATATATATATATATATATATATATATATATATATTTATATATATATATATACGCACTTTTCCACTCACCCGGGCTGGGATTTGTATGGCATTTTCAGCAAACCCAGTGACATCCCGTCGATCTCCGCTAAAAAGGTCGAGGTGCAGGATCAGACGAGATACTTCCGGAGGCAAAAACGCATACTTACTGTATGCCCGGAAACGTTTCGCAAGGCTATTAACGTGGCCCAGAGATAAAGAAGTTTCCCGGGCCAGCAGAGGCGTGACTCCGCTCTCATATGTTTACTACACAAGAAGCGTGGAGATGACGTCGCATGACGTACCCTGCGTTCATGTCTGCGATTTGATGAAAAACTGCTGACATGCTGTACAGCTAAGCAGCGAGTCAGGCAAGGGCTAACCGCTACCAGTCTAGCGGTGGGGCGCATCTCTCCGCCACCGGCAGTGTACGTTGGCGCATACGAATCATACTTCTGAGCACTGTTGAGAAATAGATCACACATGTAATCAGTACTAATGAAATATTTGGTACTCGTAGACACAGCAATACAGCAAGTAATGAATGAATAGTTAACATAGTACTAATCATAGCTCTCGGCCACACCTTCCGCATTGGCTATAATTCGACTCCGTTCATAGACAGGAAAACAGGCTGGAAGCAGAAGACAGAATTAAGATTTCGTTGACAACTGCGGACTGCTGCTGCTTGTACCAGCCGTAGTGGTAGTATTAGTTAAACGGCAGCCTTGGTTGTAAACCAGCAGACACTGTGATGGGCCAGGCCAGCTTACTGTCCTGGCTAGTCGAGATAGTCGAGAGGTGAGCTGCATAGTGATATCACCACATGTAGCCCTTGACATCGCAGAAATATGGCGGGAATAGGGCGCGGGAATCATCCGGTACGGCACGGATCGGAAACAATCTCTCTCTTTCTCTTGCACGTGCTGTTCGTCTAAAAGACGTATTGCTACTACTGAAAACACCTTAAAGCCTACATTTAAATTACTCACCCTCTACACCTATATGATCGACGCTCCACTCGAAACGGCAGCGTGGCTACAACTTTAAGGTTCGTCTGAGGGCGTACGTTCCAGGCAGAATCAATCCCACCTGTCCGACTTGCCGAAGCGTCGTCGGCTGATCACATTCAGAGACTACGATACTTTCATGTTTACTTTGTTCCTTCCACCTTTTTTCAGACCATTGCATACTCTTTTGTAATAGGTGTTAATGAGGGCTGCCTTCAGCAGAGGAACATGCAGGGGCAGGGCAATGCCCAAACAAGATCCCACAGATTGACAACGCTGACGAACGAATGAAATTCTTGTTGCCAAATAGTGAACCGAACACTGCAATGCTGCAAGAGTAATTTCCATCGCTGATAGGCCCGCTTTTTAAAACTATGCGTTAGAGTCCCACTAGACCGCTGCTATTGCTTCAGTGCTGTTACTACTCCTACTTATGCAGGTGATACTGCTGGTCTTGTTGAATGATGATGACGATGACGACAACGACGACGACAACAACAACAACAACTGAAGAATTGGCGAACGAACTGTGAGTGATGACACCGCATATCCTTGTCCTCGTCGTCGTTGTCGTCCTTAGACTTTGCTGCAGCCGTATGTATGTACACTCAAACTAGGGATCTGCTATGCGCGCTGCATATTTGCCGGTTAACAACACATCTACTTCAATCTTTCTCTCTCTCTCTACCTGTCTCTCTCTCCATCGATCTCTCTCTCTCTCTTTCTATATATATATATATATATATATGCATACATCTAGCAAGCTCGAAAAAAAACCGACTCTGATTAGCGTCGCCACGTCGAGCGCCTGCCGGCCATGACCTCGTCGCAGCATGGTAGCCAGCTGTAAGCGGCTGAGAAACGTCCTATAAGTAGGTGGGAAGTTTTAAGCAGGAAGCCATTACTTACATCCAAGTTGTCGGTCGAAACTTTGCGGAACGCCCACAGACTGGCCTTGCGTTGTAGAGAAAGGATAGCGAATATGCAAGTGAGTAGGCATAGACACCGAGGCCAGGCAGAGAAAACGGTGCAGGGCATGCAGTGTCACTTGGTGCCCGGACAACTATGGCAGGCCTAAAAATCGGCTCTAAACTCTATGCTTTTAGGACGCATTTATTCGCTGGTGGCGTACATGCACGAACCTATCTAAGTAGCATATAGCCTAGATAGCACTGCACCAATCCACTGCACCAGGTGGGCTGTAGATTGGACTGAGATACACAAATGAAACAAAGAGCTGCGAGGACGCTCCTCACCGTTCGACTGAAAACGTTCGAAAAAAAAGTATTTGTTTTTGTTAGAGAAAGTTTTAGAAGTGCCTGATGCGCATATACTACTGGTACCCATCAGTGATTAATACGGGACCCTTAGTGACTATGGTTCAAACCCGTCTACCTCGCCACCAACTTTGGCTGGGAGTTGCATGACATTTCCTGTAAGCCTGGTGACACCTTGTCGATCGCCGTCAAAGGAGTCGAGGCCGCCGCTCGCAACATCACCACAGGCTAACTTGCAGGACAAGGCAAGATACTTCCGGAGGCAACAAAAACGCCTACTGACTATGTGCCCAAAAACGTTTTGCCATTTCCTAGAAAAATGTCTCTGGGCCATATCAATGGCCACGTTTGTCATTTGTGTCACACACAAAATGTCAACATTTTTCCAGGAAATGGACGCCTGCAAGATTGGCCCTGATCCCGAAATGATGTTAGTCAGGGGGCCAGCTGTTAGCCGCCAGCCAGTATATCTACTAAGCACAGCTGATAAGGCGATCAAACAGATCCTCACGCAACGCACGACCAACACATTTGAAGAGATTAATGTCCAGTCTTATAGCCAGTACGAATTTGAAAAGGGTAGTCTACCGTTACGGTGCCTAAAATGCCGTAAATCAACGACTGGAGACCTCTAGACATGACTTGACAGGTCTGCCTGATTTTGGATGCTCTTGGGGTTTGTGCTGAGACCCGTTCATGGACATTTTTGTAAAATGTAATGCTCGAGATGGAGAGGCTGAGCATATAAAAACAGTCATATATGCTGAACACTTGGCGCTGAACATCAAAACACAGGACGTTCACACCCTGTAGTATACATACTGCCATCGAGGCGTTTAAAATAATTTCGTGATAAATAGAAAATCGCTCGGTTTTGTTGCGAACCTGGGCGGTCATGGCGTAAGAACAAAAACAGAAATAAGCACGGACGTGACGCTTGGAAAGGGCCTGATGGGCGGGGCATAAGGCAAGTAATAGAGAAGTCAGGCGATAGATTAGGCAGCTGATATTGGACCTTAAATCTTGGCACAAAAAATCTACTAAGAACTCGGATACCGCATGTCACAGACGCTTACCGTGCAGGTGCTTTCAAGCAAAGTTAGCGTTCATTAAAGCATACTCTCTCATATGTTTGCTACGTGCGAAACGTGAGGATAACGTCGCACAACACATTTCGCGTTAATGCTCGCAATTTGATTTTAAAAAAAAAGAGAAAAAACAAGAGTGATGACCAACCACCAAGCTAGGCGAGCAGCTGACGATGGAGCGAGTTAATCCTCTGATGCAAAACACTGAGGATAAATAAACGTCCGTAGCTCGTCGCCGGCAATCTCACGAGCGTGAAAATGGCTCTCAAACCTCAAGACTCTCTGAGCTGCTAATATTCCGTAGAGCCAAGCAACGGAACAGGCAAGAACTAACAGCCACTAATCTAGTGGTAGCGCACATCTTCTTCCGCCGGAAGTGCGCTGACGCGCACGGTATATAATACAAGGCGTTGCCCGAAACTAAATTATACGAGTAATCAATTTTGACAAAATATTTAGCACTAGCAGAAAGAGCAATACGAGCAGTAATAGCGAGGTTGAAGCGGTGCTAATAGTAAATGTCGGCGACACCTTTTGCACCGGTCATGATTCGACCCCGATCATACAGAGGAGACGTAGATAGAGGACGTCGCAGACTTTTTTAACATGATTAACTAGAAAGTTCGGTTGCACACGCAGTCATCATGGCAGAGAAACTCCCTGCAAACGTTGACCTGTAGTGTAGGGCTACAACTTGCTAAAAACCAGTCATGTCCCTGTCCTTCGACCTCTTTGAAGACTTCAGAGGTTATATTTCGGAAGGAGACCATTTCCGTCTTCTTTTGGAGATTTCATGTAAATTAAGAGCCGGTGGCTTCATTAAAAGTTGTAGAGGTGCACGCTGGCCCGCCCACGCTGAGCACCTCAGGACAGTGTGTTCTGGGGTGTCATCCGGTCTATTGCCACAGTGTATGTACTTAGGGTTGGGAGCCTTTCTAAACAGGTAGGACTGAAAGTTGCCATGGTCTGTCTGGATCTGCGTCGCGTGAAAGGACCTCTTGTAAATTCACCCTTATGCGCTTCCAACGATTCACCCTTACGCAGTGGGCGCTGGGGCTTCATTTGAAGCCCAGCTTCCTGATCATGTCTGCGTAGATCTTGTCCTCCTTGTTTTTTTTTAGAACGAAGGTTGTTGTGCTGGGAACGCTCTTATTGCTACTTTTTACGGCTCTGTGCCCGGGACAAGCATTCGGGAAGTTTGTCGACTGTCCTCTGCTTGCTCTGGCAAAGTGAGCCCAGCAGGGCCTTGATCATTAGAAGCACCTGGTCCAAGAGATCTTTGTCCTGGAGGGACGTTGCGTCCTTGGATGACCAGAGCGCCGCTAGGCTCCGCTCACCACGGACTGGCACGCCGGGACCCAATACTTAGACGGGCTTATGCGCGAAAAATGTCGCCAGGAAGATCGCCGCAGATCGCGATTCAACACTAGGCCTCTAGTGTTCACTCCCGAGCAGGACCCACTCTCTGCTCGGGACATAGTCGTAGACTAAGGAGAGGGTCGCAGCACGGGACTCCCCTCTTCTGGTCTCGATGTAATGGTTCACAATTCCGAACCAGAAGAGGGTGGGAGAGGTGGTTTTTAGTGGGTAGAACGAGCGGATTGGATCGAGTATTATACTCTTCCCCGGCGTTTAGTCCCACACTACCCTTCATTAATATCGGAGCGTGTGCGTAAAGCATTTTCCACCTCTACAAAAAAAAAAAAAAAGGCTCCGCTCGCCATCATTCCTCGATTCGCGTGTTTGGCGCGATACGACTACCCCTGTCTTGCGCCCGGCTATGCCGGCAATGTCCTGAAACTGGCAGGACATGGTCAGCCAGTTTCGCACACAGTGGGCTATATACATATACACATCCAAGAAGCCGAGCCAAGCCTAACCATCGGATTGAACCACTGATCCACCTGAACCGCGAAACGATAGATTAGACAAAGTTCGAATTTTGAACACTCTTCGAACTTTTGCATTTAAGAGGCCTTCTGGACTTTGCTTTGTAAAACCCAAATTGACACAGTACTTTTGCAGTGTTCACTGATCGTGTTGGGCTTCCTGCCACTAAGGCCGTCGAGTGCACCGGTCAGCCTGTTACAGTCCTTAAGTTCCTGCACTTTTCAATAAAGTTTCACGGAGCGAATTCAAACACAACCGCATGGGATGACTGACGCGGAGTTGCAGCTGCAAACTCCTGAAGCGTGTACGAGTCATAGTCTCAGTGGTAGTATTAATAGTATTCGTTAGGTCGTAGCTCTGGTAGTGAAACCTGCAGATGCCTGCCTACTGTCCTCGCTAGAGTCAGCCGAGAAGCGAACTGCATAGTGATATCACCATATGCATAAGTAGCGGCGGCAACAGCAGCAGGGAACCACAGCAGCAGCAGCCGTAGAAAGAGTAGCTCTAGACAATCGCGGGATTAAGGCGCGCGAATAGGGCGCGGCGGTTATACGGCATGGAAAGTCGGAGGCAGTCTCTATCTCTCTCCTTCTCTCGATCGCACGTGCTATTCGTCCAAAAGGCGTGCAGCTACTGCTGAAAACTTTTAAACGCGCTGCGTAAATTACTTAGCCTGAATATCTTTATATCTTCTCGGAAAGTCAGCGTGGCCATTACTGAAAGGTTCGTCCGGAGACGTAAGTGCTAGACGTAATCAAACCCACCGGTCCGACTTGCCCAAGCGTTGGCTGGTCACGGTCGGAGACTACGATACTTCCATTCTTGTTTTGTCGCTTTTCCCTTTTATTAGACCATTGCGTACTCATACGCCATGGGCGGCGTCATTTGGCTTTGCTCAACAGAGAATGAACTCGCAGAGCCGGGACAGCGCTTAAACAAGATCCCACACACTAACAACGCTGAAGAACGAATGAAATTCTTGTTGTCAAATTGCGAACGGAGCGCTGGAATATTGCGTGTGATCTCCACTGCTGATGTGTGCCCGCTTTTTAACGCGGTGCATTAGTCTCCCAGTGCACCTGCTGCTACTGAAACGGCTGGTCCCGTTCGGGTGACGACGCCGACCGACTAAAGAATTGGCAAATGAACTCTAAGAAATGACACCCCATATTTTCGCCGCCGTCGTTGTGGTCTTTAGGATACACGACAGTCGCACAGTCGAACTCGAGACCGGCTACGCGCGCTGCATATTTACCAGTTAGCAGCACAACTACGCCAATCTCTTTATTCCTATCTTTCTCCACTTATTGTATAAACACTAAATAGAGCATCAACAAATACATTATATATATATATATATATATATATATATATATATATATATCTATATATATATATATATATATATATATATATATATATAGGGAGAGAGAGAGCGCGCGAGAGAGAGTGTGTCTGTCATAAATCGTATGTACCTATTGTGAGGTTTGGTAGAACTCGGCAGAAAAACAATTTTTCTCAATGAAAGGCGGGGCGGAAACGTTTTGTTTATAAGTAAGGATGAAATTTATAAAAGTAGATATTCGAGATTTTTATTCCATCTAATTATTCGAAATATACGTTTGCAGAAGAACCTGGAAGATCGTAATACGTTTGCGGAAGGACTAAGGAAAGTCGTAAAAAGTCGATATGTTGTTATGTCTTACGTTGAAGCTTTCACGTTTAGAACCGTAAAATGTCGCTAATACGCCCAAAAACGAATATTCTCAGGTAATAGCAAATTTAATATCCATAATTTCCCTATCAAAGTGATGGTGCTGCGTCACGTAGTTGCCGAGTAACTAACCTTCTTCGACAGCTATATTGAACGTAAAGGCATGCATACTTGCAAGCATTTCGACCTGCTTCAGCAAATAGGCCGCTTGCGCTCGTTCAGAAACACACCATGGTTTATTATTATTATGATGAATATTATTATTATTATTATTATTATTATTATTATTATTATTATTATTATTATTATTATACGAAATGCTCGAAGTTTGGTCCGTCAAACATTAAACATGTTCTGTAGAGATTGCACAGCTGTTTTTGCACGCGTGTAAATATATTAGGCATTGCTCGAACGACGTCAGCAGCGTGGAATACACGGGCCCACCAGATCTTCATGCAACTCAGCGAGGGTTTCGTAGACGACAATATTCAGGTAATACCACAAAAACGTTGATACTTGTTAAATCGGGTCATCGAGGTGGCCAAACGATCGACCCGCCTCGACCGATCCACCGATTCGCGAATGTCCCGTTTAGGTATTTCCGAACCGTAGCAGAGTTGTGTGGCGACACAACATCATGCTGGAACCACATTATCAGACGAGCGCTTTCTGCGAGCGCGTTCTAACTATTGCGGTAACCTATCGCTCAGAAATGTGAAATAGGCAGCTCATCTAGCTGGAAGTATGTGGGGGCCTATATGGTAGCCCTCCACAATGCCCGCCCAGACATTCACCGAGAAGCGATCTTGGCATCTGTGGGTCATATGCGGGCTCTGGTAGGCCCACAAATGAGTGTTGCATTAGGTACATCGTCTTGGTAAAACAAAGCCTCGTCCGTTAACAGAACATGCGCAGGAAACCTATACCGTGTGTTTATCTTCTCCTGTAAAAACTGTCGACAGTATTCAGTACGTAGCTGGTAGTCGCTAGGACCAGTATGGATGCAGCCTTTGTCGGCCAGTGTCATTTGCGCAGCAGAGGAACTAACTGGCGCACGCAGAAAACTCCATAGTGCTAGCAGAAGGTCGCTCGGTTAGTTCTTGAAGGATGAGCTGTCCCGCACCTGCCGTTTTCGTCTTCCGTAGCCGTCCAGTGCCGTATCAACGGCCATGGAACAACCCACTTTCACGTAACCGATTGTATTCGTAAACGTGCGACTATCAGGCATGAGTCCATTTGGAAAACGCTCTGCGTACAGCCGTCGCTTGGCTCTAACGCGTTACAACGTGCCTCCCCTTAAATGCAAAGCATGTCAGCTTTTTCCGCATTTGTGAACCGGTTTATCACGAAATTATAATACAGTCTGCAGTTGGCGATGACATGACACGTTGTCTAAAGAACCCAATACCTCGTTCTCTATGGCACTTGGCCGGTCGGTCGTCTGCTACCACTTTGGCGGTTTGTCTTATGCCGCTTTGACGCCTCGAATGGCCTGAATCAATGCCCGCGCAAACTCCGAATCAAGGCCCGTGCAAAAGTATGTGGGAGCACGTGGGGGTTCGCCATCACTAAAGGTTGGGCTCAGGTGCTTATCGACTAGTTAGCGGCGAAGGATTTAGCTGGCATTGACAAGCTGAGCATGGGTTTTGGAAATCACGTGTCTTTCCACAACTGAATTTCGCAAGTTCATTTGAAAACCGAACGTATTACTAGCCCCCCACTAAAAAAGCGTGACTTTAACGTTGTAATCTTGTTGAAAATAGACAACATTTTGAATAGCCTTTCGTAGTGAGTTACACTCAAAATCATTCACAAGAAGGAGGCCTTCCCAACTTTCGTCATCACAGATCACGAGGCATCTTGCAGGTCAGGCTGCATGTCTGGCCCCTTTCAATAGCTGCTCGGTGTAAAGCTGTTGGCAAAAAGACTAGTGTGTTTCAGAACAAGCGTGAGTGGTTTATTTGCTGAAGCAGGTCAAAATTCGAGCAAGTATGCATGCATTGATATGGCTGTCGAATATGCTTAGTTACTCGGCAACTACGTGACGCAGCACGATCACTTTGGTACAAAAAATGCATTAAATTTGCTATTGCCGAAACATTTTACGGCTCTAAACGTGAAAACTTTGACGTAAGGCATAACGACATATCGACTTTATATGACTTTCCTTATTACAGTTGTTCGCCTTTCGCTAGCTTGCGTTGGATGTCATTCAGATTATGTGGAGATTTCCACCGAACATAACTGACAATGATCGGTTCCTTTATGCGTTGACTGGTTTTCCCGCAAACGTAGATTTAGCACAACTATGTATGGGGAAAGAAGGACATAATAACAATCTATTATAGTTATTTATTAGCTAATATTTTTTTCCTTACTTCTAAACAAGACGTAAGGATTCCTTCTTCCATAGAAAAAATATTTTCCTGCCGAGTTCTACCAAACATTAAAATACGGTTAAAAACATACGGTTATGATAAACTTCGTCTTTCCCTACTTCTAAGCAAAACGTTTTTACTCCTCCTTCTATGGGAAGAATTCTGTTGTTGCCGAGTTCTACTAAAACTTAAAATAAGTACTTGCGGTTATAAAATACCCTTATATATATATACTTTTGGAACCGTGATGAATATACGTATATGTAAATGTGAGCTTTCTCTGTACGCGCAATATTGTAAACCAATCATCGGTTAATAAATCTCTCTCCCTCCCTCTCTCTCTTCTCTCTCTCTCTCTCTCTCTCTCTCTCTCGACGATCGAAGCATTTCAACTAACTCTGAGCGCCTGAGGAATATACAATAAGTAGGTGAGAAGTTATAAGCAGGAAGCCATTACTCACATTCAATTTTTCGGGTCGAAACTTCGCAGCAAATGTCAACTAACTGCGCACTCTTTTTATAGCACGGATGACGGATAAGTAAGTGGATACGCGGGCAGGGGTAGTTTATGAGGCCAGGAAAAGGGAAGACGATGCAGGCCTTGCAGTGCCGCCCGGTGTCCGGATAATTATGGCAGACCTAAAAAGTTAAACGTGAACTTGAGGTCGAATTTAGTCATTCACTGATGGCACACCTAAGTTTTCGGGCTGACCCTCAGCCAAGATTTAACGTCCACGAAACTGTTTTTCACATTGCTTCATCGACGGACTACCCCCATAAATACAAATGTGCAACGGTGGGGCTCGAACCTATGTGCCTCCTCCACCGGTTGCGAGGCTCAGACTTAAGCCACCACGCCACCGGGCTCGACTGGTGGCATACCTGCACAGAGCTATCCAAATGGCGTGTAACGTATATAGCAGAATAAAAAAAAAAAATATATATATATATATATACATTGCTGACATTGTGATTCCATAAAAAAGGCGCTGCGTGTGGGATAGTCAGCTAGCGTCCACTGAAGGGACGTGCACTAGCCACCTGTGGCAAGCACCCTCAGTAAGACTCAATTCTGGACACGGCAAAACCAGCAAGACCCCCCTTTGTTGGGCATCACCAGCATTTGCTCATCAGTCAACCTTATGCCCTTGCGTCTATGCAATTATTCACGCTAGGCAAGACAACTTGTCGACAGTCGACAAGACACGAGCGAGGCTACAACCTTTGTTGGCCTATCCAGCCAACGGTGCAGGTGATAGCTTACTATTGAGCGCGTGAGTGCTTTTGGGAGCCACGCTGGAAACTTTGCCGTTGTAACTGTCATAGCCCTATGAGAGACGTGCTCTGATTGGCCCTATGTGATTGACATATGATGTAGGAGGCTTTAACAAATATACTGCAGGCCTTAGCTTGCGTAGATATATGCTGAATGAGCCCTGGTGAGGGTTTGCATTGAGTCATGTAATAGAATTCAATAGACGCAAGTAAATTATTTAAAATATCCTTTATTGTAATTTGGGATTCTAAATAGAGACACTTATTAGTTTCTTAAAATTAGGTAACAAACGCCTTTAAAGAGATGTCCGTGTTTTGAATTAACAGAGTGGCCAGTGCAACATACTTATCTGCGTATTATGTATATGGTCCTCCGAACGGTCGTTATCTTGCATCTAGAAAACCAGAGAACTAGAAAATGCAAGAAACGCAGTGCTTTCACTAAAATTCCAGGTCAGGTATAAATATATGAATGATATATATAATTTCTACTGAAGCTGACATAGGATGGTGTTAAATGGTCTTCACGCTGGGCTTTTCTAAACATTAATCGTCATTGATGTTACCATAGTTTAAACCTACATTTTTAGCAAAATATGCATTATTACATATACTGTATGCTATAGGCTGATATTGGCAAAAAAAATTGGAATAAAAAAGAACTTGAGTGACAATATTTATGACCTGTAAATTTGCATCAATATGATGATAAATCACGAAAAAAGCCAAACACGCGATAACGCAGTGGCATGACTGTCAAAGGGGCTTTCAGTCTGCAGTTTGTACATATCTGCAATAACAGCTAAACGTGGTTCGTGTGCCTAAAAAGATGTTCAGAAAAACTCCATCGTATTTGAACAGGTACGCACACGGATGAACACAAGACCACTAGTAAACTACACGAGAAACAGTCAAAAACTCCAGATTGATATATACAGACGAATGAACACCTTTAGATCTTTAATGAGGAAACAACAGAATAGCATGCACCTGTGCAGATAATGAACACGACATTCGGAACGGAGGGCTCAATCCCATTGTCACTGCACCAGCGGCTGATGCTGTCGACAACGGACGGCATTGCTGCATGCGCTGAGGAAAAGTCCTGCATTTCACACGGAACAGCCGAGTGTGCAAACAAAAGTGGCAAAACTTTCAAGAGTTAGGATCGACCTGGAGCGTCTTCATTTTCTCAAAAACAAGTCTATAATCGAGCCCATCAAAGGCACTACTCTTGTCGAAGTATATGTAATAAAAGTCTTTATTAGCACTTATTTATAGGGCCCAATAAGTTGTCACTTTGAAGAGCTGTGTGTACGTACAATACCAATGCACAAATGCGTGCTGGAATGGGCCAAATAGATCATTTGCAGGCATATCATTTGTTCCGAATCTGATTAGTATATTTTTAAAAAATAAAGGTGCAGGCATTGGAGACATCATTGCGAGTTCTCAGTGAGATTTGTGGGCTTCTTCTTATGTGTCTGTGTTACAACACTCTGTTTGGGAGGGTGTAACTATGGCGTCGTTGCATGACCGCCCAAATTTGCTTTAAAGGCTTCGCTAAGGAATTGCTAGTTTTTTAAATACAAATAGGGGATGACATCAGGTTCGCGACTGCATTTGGGTTTTAGACACAAGAAATTCATGTAAGTATCACATCAAATAAACTCGATATTTGTCGCAGGATGAAACAAGACCACATCGATGGGGCGGAGGTTACCAGAACAGGGTTGAACAGAGATGAGGAATGAGACGCTAGCAGTTCAGCCTTCTCTTCAACTGTCGATGCCGAGTGCACTTCTGATGAGGCGCAAGTTGGCGTAGCGGAAAAGAGACCGGCTGTCCTTCATGCTTATGCTGATATCAGTCAGGATACGAAGACACTTTGCTATCTTTGTAAGTTTCCGATGGTATGCAGTTGACGAGACAGGGCCTAGATACAAAGAAATAAGTCGTCGTTCGACATATGAGCGCACATTCCCGAGCTTCTTGTCGACTACATCAAGAGTAAAGGCCGCGTGAACCTATTGTACATCTAGATAGAAACATCATAACGGTGTCAGAAGAACATGTTTCTATCGATCAGGTTGAAGTGGTTACCCATTATCTCGATGATAATTTGTTAAAAGTTAAGCCCACATAGCAATTGAACTGATTCAATGACGCCAATTTGGAAACTAAATGAGGCGAGTTTGTGATCAGAACTCACTATCGGTGTCGCAGATGTCGATGTTTCAATGGCGCCAGCGTGACTGGTCAGGCGAATAGCGATGGCGGAGCCGGAATGATGGGTCGACCATCGGTAAGCTGGACTAGAATATTCTCAGCGCTGCATGAAGAACAAATTATTCCCACATAACAAGAGAGACTCTAAACTGTGCTAACGCCTACGGGAGATGGCCACTTAACGAGAATACCAGCGTAATTATCGTGTATGTAGCCGGATGTCTACGACGGCTTTCCGAACAATTTATGACGTACAAGGGTGCCGTCGGGAAGAACTCTGTAAGAAAACCGACTCCCTCTCTCTGATCAGCCGACCGTCCTTCGTTCGGACTTTGTTTGGGAATAATTACGTTACAACATCTTGTTAAATACGTACAGCACACCGTCTGGGCGGGGCAGGAGAAGAAGCATAGGGAAACTGCGTCAGATGTTCAGCCAACCGCAGCGTCTAAACTGTGTTAATTGCTTTCGCTAGAAAAAAACGCTAGAGAAACACCTCGACACAGCCTGTTGCGAAGCGTCAAAACACGCTATCGTGTACCCGTGTTTTTAGAAATATCAAGTTTGAATAAATACAATTATTCCGGGGTTGTCAGCCTATCATCCAGCGCCAACATTCGACATTATATACACAAATATAGATGTTCAACTAATTATCGGACATTGTGCGCAACCAACCAGCAATCGTAGGCAAGCGGAATTAATTACAGCGAAACTGTAAAAAATGGGAAGCCGCTGTATTTTTTCGAGCGCATCGTACATAAAATATGACGCACATTTGAAATTGCTCACCTATCACGCAATTGAGAGAACTACCGTCACGTCAGGAATCTTAACATGCCTTAATATCTAAGCCAATTAGACTTTCCCGTCTCACGTATTGCTGAAAGGTGTGAAAAATGTTTTGACAACGGGAATGTTTTTCCCTTCCCTTGACTTACAACTTTTGTCGTGTAGTGCATAGGGAAACTGCGATACAATACCAATGCACAAATGCGTGCTGGAATGGGCCAAATAGATAATTTGCAGGCATATCATTTGTTCCGAATCTGATTAGTATATTTTTAAAAAATAAAGGTTGCAGGCATTGGAGACATCATTGTTTTTTTTTCGTTTCATGCCCACATAGACGTACGAACTTAATAACATAGTTTTTCCACACCCAAAACAAGAATATTTGATTAACCTAAAGATTGGGCACCCTCCGTGCTTATCAACAGCCAGATTGCGTGACAGGTCGCCAAGTGATTCAGCCCCATTATTCTCAATCTATTTTGTTGTTGCACGCTTGCAATAAGCGGTTGTTGCTTGCCACAACATGAACCGCACTTCTAGTTGATTATGCATACACACATGCATTTATGTGACAATAAAGCCTTTTCATATTATGTTAGAAAACATTTTTACGTTTATATCACACAGTGACATTTACAATAGTGGTTCGTCTCATAAAGGCGCTTTGAAAATTATATATATATATGTTCAGAAAAGGAAGAAAAGCTATCGTTTAAATTATTTTTAAATAATAGGCACGATGTGATAAAAACTTAAGACGCTCGACAAAAAGCCAGTCGAAAGCACATAATTAGAGTTTATGGCTCACCAGTCAAGATACTGTATAGAAGACATGTTGGCAAATTGAACTGGAAAACGTACTCAGACCTCGCTGAGTGGGGATTACCGAAACCGATAAAAAATGTTAGCGTACACAAGTCGACATTGAATGGGTTTGGATTACTTTAGTAGGCATGAAAGGGCAGGTGACAGGGAAATAAGGGGAAATAGGCAGCAAAGGCGAACCGGCCTTGGGATTAGGCAGGTACAGCCAGGGACGCTTCAGGCGATGACTCTCGACGCATCCCCAGGTGGCGGAGCTGTGGAAGGCGTTAACGGTCTGGCTGACGCGTCTGAGCTGCACCAAGGCAGACATGAGACGCCGGATGATGTCAGATTGGAGTAGAATGTAGGAGTTGGTGCAACACCACTTCCATGGATTCCAGACTCACCATGGCTAGGGTGGCGCATGTCCGTCTAGATTCCCGTTATCCCTCAGAGTAATGCTATGAGGTTTCAGCAGTAAAAAAAGTAGGCATGGAAAACGTGAAAAATAGAACATTTGCTTAGACTAGCTTGGATTAATATTATATCTAGTAATATGTTTCTGTGTGTTCGTTTGACAACTTTGTCGTGAGAAGAGAGTGCAGAAATAGACAGCATGACAGATATCGTCACAATGCTTTCTCCAGCCTTATTGCCTGGCTTTTGAAGGAATAAAAGAGAATCCCTAGAGACGCGTTTCTAAAGCGTTTCAAAAACAGTGCAGTTTTAAAAACGAAAAAAAAACGTTTCATAGTCTATACCATGTAATTAGAAGCCCACTGGACACCCCAAGTCCTCTGGGTTCACCCTCTGAGCTATTATGTAGCACTGCAGAAACACCGCGACACAGAAACAGTTACGAAAAGTTACCGTGACGGCCACGACAGTTGCTAAGAGAGACAGTACAATGTCTGGAGGTATTCTGAGCAATCCGTATTAATCTGCTAGACCTCCCGGTCGGAAAATGCACATGTAGTTTCCGATTTATAGGTGTGCAAAAAGACCGCACGGTTAAGACTAGTAAGATTCAATGTTGCATCTGCATGCTCAACGATCACTGTGCAGAGAAGTTGGCCTGACCAAGTCATTGATATAAGTAAAATCCATGCAATCCGTACCGAGGAAGCGGCATTCGTTTCAATTTATTTTGACAGACTTTGACAGATTTTCGATCTCGACAGACTATAAATTAGCCTGTTTTGTGCGTCTCTAGAGAGGCCTAACACTCCCTTAAGGAGCGTAGATAGGTGTTCCCAGATTAATGTGATACCTTATGATGCCACCGAGGCCACTCTTAGTTGAACAGTATTAGAGCTGTCTTTACCGACGGCTTCTGTGGAGCCGGGATTGAGGCCATGGCAACGATGCGACTATTAAATCGCTGAGATACGTGGGCTGAAAAAGATGTGCCGCTTGGCGTTAGCTTAACACCCAGTTAAGCAAACTCCGAGAGAAATTCTGCAGAAGCACCACCCAAGCGTAGCCTATCACTTCTTTTAGGGGTCCCCCGGATCTGAACTTCATAGCCTTTGTCTTAGCTACGTTAGTCGTTAAACCATTGTGCTCGCTGTATGTCTTCAGCATCCTCAGAGATATTTTTAAATCCATGAACACTACTATATACCGCAAGCTTATTGGCATAAAGAGTTATGCCAACAGTAGTAGTAGACCGTAATAAGACCCGGTAGATCACTAAATAAGACTGAGAATAAGAGCGGGCTGAGATATCACCCTGATGATAACCGGTGATGTGCAGGAAAAGCCGGTATCCCCCTGTCGTCATCTAGGGTGACCGAGTTTGCGTTTAGGATAGCTACCAGTATTCGAAAAACCCGTAAGCTCACGCCCGCGGCGGCGAGCTTTTCCATGGCAGTATTCCTAGGGGCAGTGTCAAATGCCGCCTTGTAGTCTACAACTACAGCGTACAGTGCTTAGTCCTTGACGGTGGCCGAGTGCGAAGTCCATGTCTGGCGATGTCCAAGCTGTTCCTGAGGGATAATTCCTCGTGCCTTGAGACAGAAGCTAAGCCGGTGTGCCAGTAGGCATGATAAAATCTTATAGATGCAGCTTTTCTTTGCAATTCTTCGTCAAAAGGATGGACAGAGCGGGTCACCTTTGCCTTTGAGGATGACCTTTAGCAAGCATTCCGACCAGGCTGCTGGGATTTCACCTCTTTCCAAGCACTTGTTAAGAGTGCCGCTCAAAGGGAGCGTTAGGAGGACCGCCGGCTTTATACAGGTATGTTCATTCCAGACGAAGTCGGGTCCGAAGGCCTTCTTATATTTCAACTTTTCGATTGCACTTTGAACTTTCGTAAGAGAGAATGGAGCATCTATCTGCTGGGATAGTACACGCTCGTATTCGCCCAATAATTTTATAATCTTGCTTATTATTATACCGTATTATTAATGTATATATATATATATATATATATATATATATATATATATCGCAAGTTATATCTGGCTTTTTAACGGGAGTTTTGCCACAGACCATCGTGGCCACCAGTGTGACCGAACTGTGAGATCCAACACCGTCAAACAGTTCCATTTTGCATTTAAAAGATGCAAAATTGTTATAATTCGTCGCGTCACTGTGTTAGATAGGTTAGCAGTGCGTTCACCATTGCAACGGCCTGTCTGAAGTGCATTTTAGCGTTTTTAAGTGGAAGTGATTGTGCCGGTTTTTAGATTTAGGTAAGGTGAGTCTACCTATATAGTTGTTTTAGTGAAATATAGCTGCCCTAATTATATTTCACTAATTTTAACTTCTATATAGGTAAAGTGTATACACTGGCTACAAAACCCAGACAGTGCATACATATAGTGGTGTATCGATACGCTTTGTTTTGAACTCTAAAATCGAACACTGCGTAGAGAATACAATAAGCAACGATATATTGGGCAGCCATATCGTGTTTTTAAACCACTATATATTTTAATTGACTACCTACATACCTACTATATATTTGTAATAGATGCTTAAATTCCACTGAATCGAAGAGACAGCAATTAATCTGTCTGATGCTAGCCTTCCATCTAATTACCACAAATATATATCTTAAACCGACACTACTATTGTACATATTAATGTGCAATTTTTAACTTCTACTTTTGACGCTATTTTGCATAAATACAGTACGTGACGAAATATGACATAGTGCTCCCTGGGTAGAGACAAACAGAATGATGGTCTAAAGACCGCTTCATTTTAGCGATTTTAACAACAACATCTGCGTAAAATCGCGCCATCGTTCGCGTACAAAACTTTTAAAGAAATCTTACCACCGCTGGTGGACCAAGACAACGATGGCATCACGTGACGGCAGCAACACCGCCGGAAGACTCAGCTGCCAGACTTGCGGGCGAGTATGCAAATCTGGCGCGGGCCTCGCGAGCCACATTAGATTGACTCACAATCAACGAGAAGTTCGTGCCACCTCCCAAACTCCTAACCGATCACAGACTAATAATTTGATTTTAAGTTCCTCACAAAATGACACTGCTGCTTCTAATAATAATTTTAACCCCCATAGTACTTCACGCGTCTCCCAGCCAAATTGTAAATGTCCATCTAGTACTTGCTTAAAGGTCTTTAATTCTAAATCAGGTCTTAATTATACCGTCGTCGTGCCCATCCGGACGAATAAATGAGAACATTTTAGCCCCCCCTCTAAGAAGGCCAGATGGAACCACAAGACCGTGAACTTTTAGCAACATTAGACGCAGATTTATATAGATAATAATAACGAAACTCCTAGAGAAATTGCCACCTTTTAGCTACTAATTTTAACTCACGCACACCTGGGGCGATTAGAGGCCAACGTAATTCTCAGGCGCATAAGGATCTGGTAGAGGACCTCCTTAAAAAAGGTCTCTCCTGGATTCCAACCTTGACGGATCTGAGCTTCCTGAGCGTATCGGCCTCGATACTCTGAATCAGATGGCCCCTATATCCATCCCAAAAGATATTATTATATCTAATACAAGCCCCATAAACACATTTCCCAAACGCAACATAATTTCAACAGACCTTACTCATCTGTCAAATATAATTTGCTCAGGTGAGGACACACTATCGCCTTAAACGAATTTCTGAACATTTTACACACACTGTCCGACGTCGTGCCTTAGAGAAACACCTTCCACTGAAGCGCGA
>QVRM01004952.1:0-44624 GCA_003439945.1 Dermanyssus gallinae | reverse complement strand
ATATATATGTATATACACAGAATTATTTGCATATGCATTTATAAGCAGATTTATGCATAGCTAGAGGTTATTTTTTCACCCTTAACCAAATCATGTAGTGTGCATATATATATATATATATATATGTAGCTCTGCGTGTGTGAGCGATGCTAGTACAAGCAATTATGTTCCAAGGAGGAGCATGATGTTGGAAATCACATGACGATGATGATGATGATGATGCTGATGAGGTTGACAGCACCGTGTGCGGCGGCGGCAGCCTGGCCTCCTTGACACGAGAGAGAGAGAGAGCGCGCGATAGAGAAGGTAAGGGGGGAGAGACAGAGAACCCGGTATTCAGGCACCGAACATCGCAGTGGTACTGTGTAGCCCCGTAGCTGTAGCAGTACTTCTTGTAGTTTTAGTTGTAGTAGTAGTAGTAGTAGAATAAGTAAATAGCTAGTAGAAGAACGACGGTAAGTGGTAAGCCGGCTACTACGGTGGTACTAATACTACTACTACTAGAGCAGCGTTAGCGGTGCTGCGGACTAGTACTAGTATTATTCATTGGCCACTAGTGACTGACATGAGACAGGAGAAGGGGGAGAGGGGGGGGGGGGAAGAGGCTGACAAAGGGGGCAGTAGCAGTAATAGTACTAGTAGTTGCGGTAGTAGTATTAGCAGCAAATTGGGGTGGACTGGGGAGGGGGAGGGGGGACAGATGAACATCAAGAACATCTTCATGTCGAGTCAGTCATACGGCACACACACACACACACAAACAGTACAGTCACACACAACACAGAGACGCAGAGGAGACAACTGAAACAGACAAGCACCCACATACGTTCATATACCTACCTATCTACCTACCTACCTACCTAGCTATGTTCAGCCGTTGAGTCGTTGTGTCGGACAGCCGAACGCCAGCAGACGACGTGCCCGTCTGTCCGTCCGACGTCCGTCCGTGCGACGTTGTCTCGTCAGAGGGACGACACGCCGCCAAAGCAAAAATCGCGACGGCAGCAACAACAACAACAGCAGCAGCAGCAGCAGTAACAGCACCACAGCACAAGCAGATGGAAGGCAGGACGCTAAGGGAAGACAAGTCGTAGTCACGCTCAGACAGACCAACCGGTAGAGAAACAGACACACGGACAGACAGACCGAGACATAGAAACAGACAGATTAGCGTATATATATATATATATATGTATACAGACGGACAGCACAGCGGCCGGACGAACGAACCAAACAACAAGACAACAGCAAGAACAATCACTGCGAACAGTTCCTCACTCTCTTTGTATGCTGTCACTTGATTTCCTTCTCCCCCCCTCTCTCTCTATATGTTTCTACATATTTTCCTTGCTCCCCTTTTCCTCTCGCAACTCCCCGAATGAATTCATTCCAAAAATACCACCTTACCATCCTCTGTCTGACATACTAATATTTGCTGCTACTGATGACTGTCTTCTTGATTCTATGGACGGCCTGCTATTGAGGTATATATATATATATATATATATATATATATATATATAATGAAGGAGAGATTGAGAAATCATGGGGAGAGTCCGGTTGACGTTGACGACACCATCCGAATAAGTCTACAGGGTCTATAGTGAGGAGGGGTCTAGATTCCGAGATTATCGAGTTTTCCCAGGATAGTATCGGCATCGGCGGCGGCGGGCAACGGCGTCCAGTACAATAGTCGAGAACGCCAACAGCAATCTCAGCATTAACAGGAGACCTAGAATAAGGCGATGCTGAGAAGGAACAGAAGGAGCAAAAAAGAAAAAGGAATCACCAGAAGGAGAAGGAGAAGAAGAAAAAGAAAACATGAATAGGAACTAAACGAATCTGTCGGCTGCCGTAGGCGAGCGAACAATTATGCAGCGCATGAAGCCATGAGCAGACAGAGTTGCGGCTGCTGTCGTTGCTGCAGCTGCAGCAACTACTGCCTAGACAACTGCAGGTAGAACTGCAGGAAGAAGATGAGCCAAAGAGATGAAGATATGCACACACAGAGATAGCAGACAGGCGGCGACATCTACTCCCGAAACAAAACCACAAACAGACAACAGAGGAAAAATAAGAAGGAACGAAAGCGGGCAAGCGAGAAAGATAGCTAGATAAATAGAGATAGTAAGTGAGAGAGAGAGAGAGAGAAACACAGGTCTCGTTACTCAAAGCGATGACATACGAAGAACAACAGCGGCCGTTGGTCCAACCCGCTGCAGGCCAACAGGGCAATGAAGGTCTACTATCTCGATAGCGATCAGGCGCACCGGCGAGCTCAGATTGAGGCATGTCGCAAGCCACCAACTGCGGCCACGAATCTCGCTCGAAGACGAGAGAGCAGAGATTGCCAAGTAAGTGGTTAGGCAGGCAGCATAGCAGTCAGTTAGCTACGGAAGTCGGTATTTTTTATAGGAACTTCTTCGGACGGCAAATTTATTTAAATTCAGTAATTACTCATTGAGATTCAAGTTTCCATAAGTACACATTTTCAACCATTGTAACAAATAGGTTATGGGCATTTCGCACAAAAGGCTCGGTGGACGAAGCTGGGCAGTGCAAATGCATCTCGGTAAACTGTCGCGCTCATTTTTGTAATTTTGTTTTCGTTGTTTTGCCTTGATTTGTTCGTGTTGCTCGTCTCTCTTGGCCCTTTGGAACTGGGCACAACTGGGCGTCTCTTTGGAACTGAGCGCTGTGGGGGCGGAGAGCCAAATAAAGCAAAGCCGGTCATATCTTGATATCGTACTAATAGGTGAAATCATCTGTACGAACCAAGAGGAGGCACGCACTGAACAAGCAGCTCTGCAGGACAACAATTATAAATTTATGAAAATTATGCGATTTGCCAGCTTTATTATAATAATAATAATAATAATAATTCATTGTAATTGAATAATAAATTCAAGCCGCAGCACATCCATCGACAGGCGCTGTTGAGGAAATCACCCGCTCGTTTATCTCCGCTGGCTAGAATCAGCCGCTTCCCGACCTCTGTAGCAAGCTGCGAGTGGACGGACCCGGCTCGCCAAGGGTCTCGAAGGCAAGTGGGTAAATCCGGTACGGGAACCCGAAGTTCTGACACTTTCTAACCTTGCCTGAAATAATAAATTTAATTTAAATAAATTATTAATTTCGAACTTGAATGGAAAAGCAACGATTATGCATAAAGTTATGTGCATATGTTCTAAAGTGGTGCGAATGCTACAAACTGCCTATGGTGATAGAAATAGTTTGAGAAATTGTACTTAACATCGCCAAATTACAATCAGGGAGATAAAGTTGGAGATCACGACCTGGGTGCCATCAAACGCATCACTTCTCTGGCAGAGGTATTCCTTGTCTCAAGGGGGCTGTAAATAAACGCCATGAGGACCAAGACTGTGAAATTTAGAAGAGGAGGTTGATTGGCTGCCAAATACGTCATGCGTTGCGGCGGCCAATCCTCGGAATTACCCAACTCTTTCCGGTATCTGGGGCTTCGGCTTTATTTTACTGGGACGACCTTCACTGCTCTTATCGTCGAGGCAGTGCGCACAACCCTAATCTCTCTTTATGGAGAGGTAGGCGACGTCCGGCATCTGTCCTTCCCGACGGCAGTGGCATTCTTTTGCCTCAAGATTGTTCCAATTCTGATGTATGGCCTTGACAGAGTATGGGAACACCTCACTCGGGCAAACTTTGGTTTGCTTGAAAAGTGTTTCATAATGAACATGAAGCGAGTACTTTGTCTGTCAATGTGGACAAGGAGCCGCCTTGTGTACCTAATGTCAGGCTGTGCACCGGTTATTTAGATAATTCGATTGAGGTTGAAGACGTCGCGTACAGTATCATTCGAGAGCTTTATCTCGGAGTGGGAAAGTAAAGATGGACAAGTCCGACGAGAAGTTGGAGAACTGGATATTTTATCTAATACATAATGCCTCTCACCTCTGGTCTGGTCTTGCATGTGACAATCGCTGCGTCTATACTAGATACTTAGTTCACGGAGTGCATATGTTGACTGTGCTCTCACGCGCGTACGAAGCCCTTGGGAAGAGATCACTGCACTGCCTCTCTCGAATAACATGCCGTGAGCAGCTTACAACTTTAAAGTTGTCTATGTTATGTGCACACTCAATATGAGTGAAATAAATATGCTGAAAAAAAACAGATTTTATGGATCAGTCTTGACAGATATTTTATGTTCCACAAGACTGGCAGCAATGTTCGTTACAAGAATTTGGAATTTCCAGCAAATTAACGCCCGTCGGGAAATATCCGAATTTAACCCTAAGGTGGTAGCAGAGTACATTTAGAATCAGTCTCTGAAGCAGAATATTGGTTTAGAGAGAAATTACAGGGAACGAGTCATGGGTATATGGTTACTACATCGAAGACAGAAGCTAATTCTCTCAGGCGTGCTTCTAATGAGAGAGCCGATCGAGAAACTCCAGCTGACAAAGCAGATCCAACTACATAGCCCTTTTGACTGCTTTACCACTTGGTTCTAAAGTCAATAAGAAATACAAATGCGAACATTTAAAAAAAATTACGCGAAAGCGTGTGACGCAAGAGGCCTGAACTTTAGGCAAGCAACTCTTAAACCCTCCATCACGACACCGCACAAGCGTACACATCGTTACTGATTTCGGGTTACTTGAGGGAAAAGCCATATTCTAGAATTGGACAACTTTTCTATTCGCCGGACCTGGCTCCGTGCGACCTTTTTCTGTTCCCGCGAATAAGTAAATGAAGGGACAACATTTTGAGACTATAAAAACAAAACTTCATTCCGAAAGACGCGTTAAAAAATATTTCGAAATCGAGTGGGAAGAAGGCGGTACAAGTGCATTGCAGCGGGAGGGAGCTATTTAAAACACGTATTTTTTAAACACGTTTTTATAAATATGTAGCAGAATTTTTGGATTCACCGTCATATATATATATTCCAATTTAGTCAAAGTGAAGCATATAATATTGCATGTATCGTGATCGAGATCACATATAGATAGATTCAATGCATAAAGGTCATTATAGTCTGCAGGTAAGTTCCGAGGATCTTTCTGCAAAATCCGCTTTCTACAATACGACGCTTTGCGGAAGATCGATGCGGACGACATTTTACGAGTTTGCCTGCTTGTTTATATGTGAGCACCATGTGTCGTCATCGTCGTCGTTGTTGTGAACGCGCGATTTCGGAGCGTTTGATGAGCTTCATTCCAGCGTGTCAGCGTGAGGATGTTTTTCTGTCAGTCTGTCTGTGTATCGGCTAGAATATATGTAGGCAGTGATTTCCGAGTTAAGAAAAACCGCCGTAGAGGTTTATCGCGTGTGGGGGGGGGGGGGGGGGGTACGATGCGAATGTGTGCTGATGTGTCTGCGTATGTGATCGTGTGGGATCGTGGAAATATGTCTACATGCGCGAGCAGCGCATATATAAATCGACAGATAAATAGACTACTATCACTACTACTAGGGGGAAAAAACAAGCAGAGTCAATTGGATGGGCGAGAAATCACGCGGTGCTTCTATTCGAGACGACGACGACGCACACGTGTAGGCAGATCACCCCCCCGATCAACAAAACAAGCAGCGCAGAACGACAATAGAGCTCTCTCGGGAGGTAAGGGGAACGAACACTTGGAGAGGTGGTGATGATCACGTATGCATGTGTTGGTGCATGTCATAACCGTGGGTGTATCTCGGCTTGTTTGTCTCGGCAAAGTTATTCTTGCTAAGATTGTTGTTATTGCTGTTGTTGTTGTTGTTGTTTTTGCTGTAATATATTTTGTTGTTGCTGTTACTGTCATTGTTGTTGTTTTTACTGTTATTGTTGTTGTTGTTATTGTTGTCGTCGTTGCTATTGCTTTCCAGGAGGAAAACGGCTATAGCGGGGTGGCTGACTTAAGAGAAGAAAAGAGGGACACAGACTATGATGCTACTCCGCTTTTCCTGTCCATGCCTTTCCATTGTGTTGTGCATTTCCTTTTCGTCCCATTACCACGTTGTGCGTTCAACATTTTAGATTTCGCTCACTCATTTACACAGCAGTGGCAGTCGGTTTTTTTTTGTCGTCGCTGCTGGTAATGTCGTTACCGTTTTTGTGCTTGCGGTTGTCATTTTGGCTGTTGTTCTTGTTGGGGTTGGTTGGTGTTGCTGTTGTTGTTCGGATTGTTGCTGTCGTAGTTGTTATCATTGTTGGTACTGTTGTTGCAGATTGTTGTTCTTGCGGTTATAGCCGTCATGATCACTGACGTCGATGATTTCCTCCCGTTGTCACTGCCTGCCTGCCACAAGATGAGCAGTAACATCGGCTGCAGAACCAGCATTCATCCACCCAGACATACAAGTACAGCCATAGGCCACGTCATAGAGGTCTTGTCGGTCTTGGTTGTGATCAATGTCGACCGAGACGATCAGAACCGCAACAACAACAACAACAACAACAGCAATAGCAACGACAATTACAGCAAAAACAACAACAATCAGAGCAGCAGCAGCAACGACAGTGACGAGAACAACAACAATATTGGAAAAAACAACACTAACAACAATATTAATAACAACAGCAGCAGTCTCAACGACTACAACAACAACAGCAACAACAACAACAACAACAACGACAACAGCAACATCAGCAGCAACAGCAGAAACAGCAGAAACAACAACGCAGGGATGGTCATGTTGTTGTTGTTGTGGCGATGGGGGTGATCATGCTGGCGATGATGATGCGAATGGTTATTGCCGGCGGGGACGTAGTCGACATGTTGCTGTTGTTGTTATTGTTGTTGTTGTTGTTGTTCAGTCGGTGATCCGCCGGTGGGTGGTGGTGATGATAGTGATGATGCCGCCGCTGCTGCTGTTGTTGTTCAGCCGCCTCTGTTACCGCTAACGCTACCGCCATTGTCGTCGTCGTCGTCGTCGATGTGTGCTGTGCTATATGATGACGGCGGTGGCGATGATGGTGATGAGGCGACGATGATGGTGATAATGATAATGATGATGATGACGACGATGTTGGGTGACGACTCCGAGTTTTGATGCGCGGCTGTCATGTGCGACATAAGCGCGTCATGTTCGCCATTCGCCATCCCCTCTGACCCGACTCGTTGGCTGCTCTCTCTCTAGCTCTCTCTCTCTCTGCCTTCAACTATAACTCTCTCTCTCTCTCTTATTCTCTCTCGATCGGTCGCCCCTTTTGCTGTTAGTCTCTCGTTTGCCGTCATTGGGCACCGAACAAGACAAGCCAAATGATTGATGACCTTCGGTGTTCGGCGAGGAGAGCGTTCGGCAATCGACACAATGGAGAGGCGTCCTCCTCCGCGGCCGCCTCCGCCGCCGCGATCACTCGATACGGGATACGGGACATAACAGTTTGGCGTTCGAGTACTTGCGTCTTAACAGTGGTAGCAGTAGTAGTAGCAGTAGTCGCAGTAATAGTGGTACTCTCAAAATGCAGACATTTGTTGTGTCTCACAAAAACACGTTACACACTCACAAACACGTCACGCACAGACACACACACACACTCACACGTTACACTCAAACATACAACCACATCAAGATGTGTATTTTAATATATATATATATATATATATATAAATATGTATTTATTTATTTATTTATATATATATATATATATATATATATATATATATATATATATATATGTTATATGCAATATATGCATACTCAATATGAGTGAAATAAATACGATGAGAATTTATATATATATATATATAGATGGGGCCGAGAACGACGACAACGCAGTGTGCATATGCATGACTCGAATATTGTCGTACGTTATTCATACGTGGAGGAAGAAGAAGAAGAAGAAGCAGAGAGCCATTGTATCATCATAATGGCCACCGTCATGGTTGTTGGTTGGACATGTTCGTCTTTCTTTTCGTTTTGGTTGTTGGTGTCATGGCTATTTAGTAGTCGTAGTAGAAGTAATAGCGTTATGGCTATCTGTTGTTGTTGTTGTTGTTGTTGTTGCTGCTGTTGTTGCTGTTGTTGTGGCTGTTGTTGTTGCTGATGCTGTTGTTGCTGTTGCAGTTGTCGTTGCCGTTATTGCTGTTGTTTTTGTTGTTGCTCCGCCGACTGCAGGCTTCTTCCCATACAGGTTGGAATCTCGTGTTGCTTGGTTTGCTGTTGCTGTTACTGCCGCTGCTGCTGCTGATGCTGGTTGATCTGCATCAGCCATCAAGCGCATCATATCGATTGTCGAACCCCAGTAAGTTATGTTGCTGTTGCTGCTGCTGCCGGACTTAGAGGAGGTTGATTTCGTTCGCATTTCGTTGAAGTTGGATGATGCCGGATGATGAGCGAGCAACAAGCGACCACGACGACGACGACGGCATTATTTTCATCATTGTCGTCGAGCCGGAACCGAACGGTCGTCGCGTAGAACTCGCTGATGAGCCCTACCGCGAAGGGAAAAGAATTCCCACTGTTTGTCCTTCGATACGCTGCTTCTTCCCGCTTATGTCGTCCGTCCGCCCCGCCCAACTGCTCATCTCGTAGACCCAACTTGCTGATCCTACCGCAAGTGCCGTCGCCGCCGCTGCTGCCGCTGATGCTGGTGGCGTTTTCCGCTGCTGGATGCTCCGCTGCACGTCCATATCCATATTCAGATAAGAACACGCATCCAGTGTTCGAGCACGTGCTGCTGAACTAAACAGACCGCCGTCCATACCCATATTGTTGTAGTTGTTTGCTGCTGTTGTTGTTGTTGTTGCTGTGTTGTTATTGTTGTTGTTGCTGTTGTAACAGTAGAACTCTCAGCAACAGCAAAGGCGTTGTTGGTAAAGATCTCGGGTTCCTGCTACGTACGTATACGACAAGAGATGTTTGTACCCAAGAGCTCTATCTTAAAACTGTGCAATTTTAAGAAAGATTGCTTTAAAGTGTCATGTGTCGGGATCGAACCCGTTACTCAGTCGTCTCCGGCCGCCTCCTCTACTCCGTGCAACGTCGACGACTAGTTCGATGTTTTGTCTCATCAGCTCATGCTTTTGCGAAACAATAAAAGTCTGGATTGTATTATTAGTAAATGGCGTTTCTAATATATATATATATATATATATATATATATATACTAGAAACGTGATTTCCTTTGTCATTAATGTACTCGGGATATATGCAATTAAACAATACGAAGTGAGGCAGCGACTTGGTTCAGAAGGACGTCTCCGCGGTAAGTGTTGCTGTCTATAGAGATTCAGGCAAACGGACGTTGTGTTCACGCCCACGGTCTTCCTCCTTGAACACAATGAGTACATTTTGCAAGCGCTGACTAATGAAGCAACTGGTAAATATGTGTATCATGGCGGGGACAGCGTTGCGTCTTGTATTCACGTCGCATATTTTCATCCGACAAAAATAGACTTCATCACCGCTCACGCTATGCTTCTAAATCAATTGCGTTTGTTTGTTGCAATAATAAATGGTTGCAAGTCGTATAAGCTTAGATTGGCCAAAATCGCCGTCGAGCCCGTAGTGCATTCGCGTGCGCCTCGCGACCGGAGGAGACACATAGGTGCACGGGTTTGAGCCCCACCGTTGCACATTTGTATTTATGGAATCCGTATTACGAAGCAATGCAAAAGCAGTCCCGCTGAGAGTCAGCCAAAAAAAAGACGGCAATTTTTTTGTATGAGTTCAAAAGTAGTCTTACTTTTGTCCGAAATACTTAAAGCGTATTCGGCAAGGACAGCGTTTCTATGATTTCGTGCTACAATTGGTTCGCCAAGTTCCCTTTCTACAACTTAAGACTTCTGGGTGAACCCCGTTTTGGAAAGCCTATTACGCTCGAGGAAGAGTGTTTGCGCAAAACTGTGGAGCAGAATTCCCGAAGGACTACGCGTGAATTAACCCCATGCGCTTCGAAGCGTGTCGCACAACCATCGTCATTTTACTTCGCGCTGATGGTTGTGTGTCAAAGTTGGACCAATGAGGACCTCATGATTCGGACAAGCACATCAAAATACATCTAGCAAGATGCTCTTATTACCTTGTGAGGATAGACATTGCATCATAACTCACGGGTTGCTTCCTAGTAGCCAAATGATAACACGGGTATTTATTGTGATCAACTCGACCGAGATTTTGCCGCTCTCCAGAGAAAGATACAGTGTTTTGTGAATAGAAAGGGCGTCGCCTTCCACGCAAGCCGACCCAGCCTTCGCAAGATAGAAGTTTAATTGGGAAATTTTGCCGCCTCTACCGTACTCACCGGACATCACACCGTGGAACTACTATTATTTCAGGCGTCTGTCAAACTATCTATAAGGAAAGAAGTTCGCTTCATCAGAAGTAACAAAAACACTTTTAAAGACATTTCCCGAGATTCAGAAACCAGAATTCGATGCCATGGGAATCGATAGTCTGTTCCAGAGATGGGGGAGGGTTGTGGCTAACAATGGAGAATACTTTTTAAATAAACACAATCTGTTAACTCGTTCAACTTTAAGATTTATTGATATAATTAAAAATTACAGTGACTCTATTTTTTACCTCTATATGTATGTGCATATATATATATATATATATATATATATATATATATATATATTTATATATATATATATATATAAAAATTAATTTCACTCTCTATATATATACATATATATTCTTGGTCGGTAGGCGACAGCAGGGGCGATCACAAGGCTAAAGAGATACTCTGGTAGAGTCATCAGAGCGTCCCGAACGAGGCACAACCATGCAGCGATCGGGGCCATAAAATAGAGTCTCAACAAGGCTTGAACGCAAGACAGTCGTCGAGTTAGTTTAGTGTTGATAAATTTCCCTTTGAGAGGCCCCGGATCGACAGTGTAGCCGGGCCCTTGCGCGCCCTCTTCGTGTTACAATAGCACAAAGCTAGCCGAAGGGTCGGACCCGGGTCGTGCAGCCGCCGCCCAACCGCTCACTACCCAAGCACTGTCCAAGTCGCCAAGGTGTGAAACGATAGTGCAACGATTATAATATTTTTAATGATGATGATCATAATACCTGTAGTGATGAGCGACATGACCTGAGCGCAGACTGTGCCTGGCTACCAACCGACGAAGCACTGTTACTCGGCACCGATATGCCTGATCTGTTCAAGTACTGCCACTGCTGCCACTACCATAAGCACAACTACAGTTCAGTGCCATTGTTGCTGTATACGAGTGACATAATTCGGGCGATGCGCTGCCCTCGAGCTTTGGATGATAACAAACCGCCCTGCCTTGGTCTTATGTGGATGCCAATGCTATTCGATGCGCAAAATTATATATATATATATAACTTGCCCGTTAATTGGCAAAACTCGGAACCTGGCACGTCGGACGTATCGTCCCCCTGCAGGCGGAAGGGACAACTAACAGAGAAACCAGACCTTATTGCTGAAATGGAGAACTCAACTGAACGAATACTTCACCGTCCAAGAAGTGGCGGAGGCACTGCGTCGACTCCCGAGAGACAAAGCACCTGGGCCAGATGGCATCTGTAATGAGCATCTGCAGCAGGCAGCCACAATGACCGCACACTGGACTCCGCTTTTTAATAGGTGCATTTACAAAGATCAACTACCATCAGCGTGGAGACAGTGCGTTATGGCACTTATTCCAAAGGGCAAGAGACCGCGCACCGAGCCCTCTTCTTGGCGGGGCATTGCCAAGAAAAGCTGCGCTTACAAACTGCTTGCAAGCCTCTTAGCCGCTCGTCTAACGTCGTTCGTCGAATACAAAAAGACATTACCAGACGAACAACATGGCTTTCGTGCGCAGAGGTCAACACTAACTGCATGTGCAATCCTCCTTGCAGATATAGAGCAAACCCTGTCACGAAAGGGACTGTTTTTATACAGCGTATTTGTGGATTTCCGAGCCGCGTTTGATTCAGGCTCAAGAACACGAGTCCTGCTTAAGCTCGCCGAAATCGGGGCTCCAATACGGATGCTGGAATTAATGAAGGACGTGCTACAATCCAATCAGATCATCTTGGACGACGGTGTAGCGGTTTACAGTAGCAGCAGATACTATCTGCAACAGGCGCTGGCCACGTTGTCGGCGTACGTGAACGTAGTAGGCCTTGAAATAAATATGCAGAAGACAAAAACTATGAAGTTCAGGCACGCGGGCAAGCTGGCCGCGACCGATACACTTAGGTTAAATGGACAAGACCTGAACTATGTAACTAAGTTCACATATCTCGGTATCACAGTGACCCCCTCAGCCTTCACTGCACATATAGAGGAGAGGTCTCGAAAAGCCTTGATTGCAGCGACAACCCTTAAGAAGCCCCAGATGCTCCCGATTAAGGCTCAATTTGATATGAAAATAGCGCCAATTGCATCATACGGGATTCAGCTTGTATGGGCAAAACTAAGCTCGACTCAACTTAGTGCTCTCGATCGGGTGAAGCCAGCTTATTTAAAGCGGGTACTAGGTTTACATACGTCAGCATACAACCGCCTCACGTATTTGCTGTGCGATGCTCCACTATTCGTGGAACAGGTCAAAAAACAGTTTGCGCTTCCAGACACCCCTGCATACAGCGAGTTCATACGGCGATATGAAGAGAAAATGGCAGAGATCGACCCACATTTTTATATGACAGATGCAATGGTTAGGTCAGAATGGAAGGGCACGAGCAGGACAAACAGGCACATGACCGCCCGCTTTGCTGTGCACGGTTTTCACCACCTTCTATGTCAGAAAGACGCTTGCCATGAACCCTGTGACACATGTGTTCGTAAATATTGTTATGGTATATGTGTTAGATATCATGGCAGTGAGTGCAAAGCTATCCCTACTCTAACAAAGCTGGCACTGAGCGATTTTTAATATTAGTATCATTACGAGACTGTAGTGATATCGATTGTATATTGTATATTTAACCCAATCTGGTGTGTAAATAAATCATGTGATACTGCGGGCTCGCTAGGCCGGGCAGCGTCTGGGGATCCGGGCAGTCGGATCCTACCAGGGTTCCCTGCCCAACGTACTTTTGTTTAAAAAGAGAGGCCTGCGTCGATACACAACGACTAAGCTCGGAAAGGTTGCCCGTAACAATAACGACGAGCCAGCCCTCGAACTCTCGGTGTACCCCGGATGAGTTAGTCAGTGTTTTTCAAGACAAGTTTCCCGACCTTTCGCCCTCAAGAAGAAAGATGGTTGCGCAAGGCGTATCGCATGCTTATCCGTGATCCGGAGGCTAAAGATCTATTTTTTTAAGACCAATATAGACGTATTATGTGCTCTTGGTGGTCATTAGTTCGGGTTTGCGACACCATGAGGTTGCGAAGCTACGATGCATTTAAGTCGCTCCTATCTGGAGTTGTGCTTTTGAGACGCTCTTGTGGTTAAGCGTGATTTCAGGAACGCCTTCAACAGTTTCCGAGGAAACCAACCGTCTTCCTTTCTTGTCTCGCTTGACGTCATAATGTCGTAAACGGGTGCAGCAGGGCGACTCCACCCCCCTTCCGTGTCCTGCCTGTCTATCAAGGACTTAGTGGACACCCTCGTATGCCCTCTAAATGTATGGTTCTTGGACGATGACGATCTTGGCGGCGCCTCTAATGCAAAGCTGAGAAAGATCCACAGAGTCGTCGAGTTTGCTGCCCTAAATTAGCTAAAGTGTAAGGTCCATGTTGAAGGATGTGATACAGGCTTTCAAGTGCTGGAGGCTTCTCCAGGAAGCACGACTGTCACGACGGATCAAAAGTAACTAGGCGCAGGGAGATCTAGATGCCTTTGAGGGGTGACTGGCAAAGCTAGAATATGTGATGCCATGTATTTACTCGGTAGGTTCTTGCCAAGGCTTTTATTTCTCTCTCTATCTCTCTCTCTCTCTCTCTCTATATATATATATATATATATATATATATATATTTAAGAGAGGAAACACGAAATGCTGCATGGTGGTCATTATACATACTATATATTATATACACGTACTTTATATATACCGACGAGGCAGGAGGAGACACTAGAGGTTCCCGACCTCAGAATACATCCACGGTAGATTTCCTAGATTAACAAAGGCAACCTCCGGACAGAGTAATTGATGATAACAACAAAATACCAATACTACAGCTGGCGTGCCTGCTATCTTCTCGACCAGCATTGTAACCTCGAGGTCTCTCTCGGCTGTGTCGCCAGCGCAACATTATTTTACCATTGCTGTTGCTGGCGTCGTTTACGGAATAGGCATATATATAAAGATATATATATATATATATATATATATATATATATATATCTGTGCTACCTTGGAACCCGCCGACCGTATCCTAATCGTCGTATCTCGATGTGTGGGAAGCCCGTTCTGTCCTGGCTACAAAGCTTGTTTGTTTGCGTGCCTGTCAGTGGCAACAGCGGCCGTCTTAGACTGTGCTGGCATTTGTGCACCCACCCATCTACCACCTCTCAGGCGCTTCGTATTCGAAAGAAGTCAGACACACGCTTAGGCATTCGAAGCAGCAATGAGACGCGACGCCAAAGGCTGTCGCATCGTATAGTTGTCGTTGTCATTCGACTTCCACTCATCTAATCATTGTTGCGTCAGCTTGAAAAATGTACGTGTAAACTAACCAAGCAGGCTTACGAGGTTCGTTGCGCTGCATACGATGGCACGATCGACCGTGGTAGACCAATGATTGATTGATTGATTGACTGACTGACTGATCGTCTGTGCAAGCGCATCTCGATATTGCGACTAAAAACCTTTGTCTCTACGGCTAGTAACATTTCGCCAAGGTCCTGGCAGCCCCTGGATAGACGTGCATAGGCATCGTTTTCCCGAAACGTCATAATCGTCGACATCGTTTAGACAGACACGGCCCACCACTACCGTCACCACACACTACAATTATGACAACCAACCATGTCACCACAATGGCTTGGTCGGTTGACAGCGAACACCTACAAATATGAGCTAAAAAATGAATGCTACGCGAGCGCGCATTCTGGGATCAAGACAATGTTCGACCAGTTCGCTGGTTGTGGTTCTTGTAGCCATTACTAGATAAGAATTGAACATGCACGCATACACTATTAGACATTAGCGGCATCCTTCAATACGGCTTAGTTTAAGCGCTCGTCGTTTCGACGTTCGGTCAGGCGAAGATCTCAGCAGTGAACAGGAACAACATATCGAGAATTGAAGTTGGCCAAGTAGGTTAGTACTTCACTCTCTTTGTGCGCGCTGCTTGTTGTACATGGACTACACCTTGCATACTGACTTGATGTTTTATCAGTGAAATAATAACGCAATGCATTAACTATTTTACTTTACTTAGACACTTCTTCCACATTAAACTAAACAATCAAGTGGGCATATGAAAATGCAAATTGTTGTAACATATTTGACGATTAGCAGATGAACTCTCCGGCTCGAGACACACTGTTGAACTCATGCTCAACACACTCAGATTATTGCCGCCACCGCTCGCTATCTAAATAATAGAGGTGGTTATGCAATGGTTTTACGAGCAATTATGTCAAATTACGCCAATTAGTTGTTAGGTGATGCCTACAGTTTACGATTTGGTACTTTTTTTAAATATAGTATTTCAATCAAACCTTAAAAGGTCTTGCTATATACAATGAGGAAAAGTTTGTTGTCTGCACGGCCAGCAATAAGTGTTAAACATATGCCCGTTAGTACGTCTTTTGTAGTTGATGTAACCAAATGTTGTAGCTTCTTTAAGAAAACTTGTTGTGTCTCCGCATGTGCCGAACTGTTCTCGAAAGGCTACTAGAAGACGATTGTGGGAGACACCGCCAAAAGCGGATTTAAGATCTGGAAACGCAGCTCTGCTGGACTTTCCAGGAAGAAAGCCGTGTTGTTCTGAATGCGGGAGGTCCTTATATCTGTTGTATAGACGGGACATAATAAGCAGTAGTTTATATGTATACTACGCTGCTTAGTGGTAGGTCTTTTTAACTCTGTGGATCATTTACATCACTTTCGCCTCTAAAAATATGCCTCTGGAGCACTCAGGGATTTTGCAGTGATATATATATATATATACATATTATTAAAACCAACTTTTTATTTTCCAACGAAGACCTACTATATTAGGAGGAGGGGACAGCGACGTATGTCTTATGATTACGTATTTTACCTGATCACTGAACCGATATTTATATTAAAAAAAAACAGTGCTTGAATGCATTTTTATTGTTCGTTTTTTCAGACAATTTTACTTCAGCTATTTACCTGTATCCTTGAAACAAAAAATATATCGGGTGTTTGCTTTAAGAAAGAAAATCGATTACAATATAGAGGGTCAATAATAGAAGTGGTTAATCGCAGTATATTAAAAAGTATATTCATGTGCATTTTACTCGGTTAGGGTCAGTCACAAATGTAGCCATTTTGGTTCCAATATCAAGACTGCTTGTCCGATGTTATATACTAACCTAAGACAATGTCTGGGCAACCTTCTAGGGTGCTCTGTTATGGAGGTAACAGCTTCCTGACACATATATACCAAGTACAACAAACTAAAAATAATACCGCAGCCAGAGCACATATACACAAATGTTTTGAGACGTGGTGGACATATGCATACGAGTATATGTTTGAATGGTTATCACCATGATATATGTTTGAATGGTTATCACCGTTATATATGTTTGAATGGTTATCACCATTATATATGTTTGAATGGTTATCACCATTATATATGTTTGAATGGTTATCACCATTATATATGTTTGAATGGTTATCACCATTATATATGTTTGAATGGTTATCACCATTATATATGTTTGCATTGGTTGCATGGTCATTACCATTATATATGTTTGAAAGGAGCGTGTTATGAAATTGACGAATGTGTATGCAAATGTGGTGGAAAATGTAACATCTACCGCTACCACTTGACACGCGCAATCACTGCAGGAACGTGTGAAATACCTGCTTAGTAACACATGTTGACATTTATTATTTATATAACTTCGTTATGTTAGCACTTAGGAGTGGGCCTGCTTACAACCTGCTTAGTTGTAACAGTGAATTATAAGACATGCAAATTACTTGTAACTACCAATGATATGGTGAATAAACTGAACGATTACTATGACCGAGAAGAGGTGTTTCTAAACATTTATTTACAATACATAAAGGAAACGTGAACAAACGTGAAGGGTCCTCTTGCGTGCGCAGATGTGGCAGGAATACAAGATATGCAAGACAAACTGCGTTACTCAAACTCGTCGACTCTAGCCATCTTTCAATGTCACATGTGACACGGCCAAAGGCCCATCACAGCGATTACTATGATTGTTCACACAGACAGAAATGTCAAGAAACGGTCATGTTGCTCTTTCTGCCGCTATAGAACGACCTCTACTGTAATTATACTGCGACGACGTGGTGCAAATACTACTTCAACATAACCAGACCGCTAAAGTTAATGGCAACAAATGATGGATGTGCATCCTCCTAACAATAGCTACCAATATCAACGACGGAAACAATAAAAACAGCAACAATAAGAGCAGAATAGCAGCAGGCTATGCTCACACATAGCCATCAGACGTCAGTCGGGTCGACATGCTCGTTCTTTGCTGTCATTGCTATAGTTGACGTGATTCAACAGCACTGTCCTTTAACAACGATATATATATATATATATGCGGCAGCAATTATGGGCACAATTAGGGGCTGCCTCGAGGGTAAGCTCGACTGGTAGCATTCCTCACAGGCCCTGGTGTAGTTGGTTACTTACATCTCCCTGTAACTATGGAATTAAATAAATGATAAATCGCTTATCAAAAATAATATATATATATATATATATATATACAGCTATACTCTTGATGCATTGCTGTCATGGTCTGAATCGGACGCGTCTGCACCTGAGCGACTTCCTCCGCTTGCAACTGTACCACCAGTCACGATAAACTGAACTAAGCTTGGATTCAGAGCAGCAGCAGCACAAGCATAGCGATGGGCCTGTGGAAGGCCCTCCGCCAAGAAGGCCACCAAAGTCCTAACAAAGGACCTTAGGTCGAGCAGGGTTGATCTGACAAGATTTGCCAGAACTACCAAACTAAGCCGGGCTTGGCTCTGCTGGGTAGCTTCAAGCAGCTGGGTCTGAAGCAACCAGGCCCCCAGAGACACACACACACACACAAAACCGTGCTGAACTTTGACATCGACCAACTCCCGTTATAGCCGGCCCTGCGCTAGGCCATACACTGCATGAATGCCTTACGGGTGCGGCGCACACGATTTTCACATTGCGTCATAATGCGGCCGAATCAGATTATGAATTGTGAACTTCTTTGTTTTCGGCGTCCGTCGTCGTCAAGACATGACATCAGCGTCGTCTGTCAAGACATGATGGTCGTCTGATCATCGCCAAGACGACCATTCGATGTTTTTGGGCTCGACGGTGTGCGCGATCACGTACTCTATCTCGTGCCATATTTAGGTCTTCTCGTTTGCTGTCGCCTCCCTCTCTCAATTGCTTAACCACGCTCATTTTTAAGTACTATATATATATATATATATATATATATATATATATATATATAAATATATATACATTATGTGGCGGAGTGGCCTAGGGGTCTAGTGCGCTAGTGATGGTTGTCATTTACCGGGGTAACTGCCGCTTCGATCTCTGTTTTTGAGCGAATTTTTTGAGCGGTGCTTATCGAGAATAGATGATAAACCATACTACTGAAAGTCAGTGGCTACGCTGCCAGAAGGGCTATTTGGAAAACTCTATATATCTAAATATTTTCGGCCCTCGGTGCATTGAAGATATACTTCACGGCGATCCAAGCCCATGGGGGACGAAGGATAGTATGGACTTAAAGGCAACCTCCCTAAAAATATGTTTATATACATATATACATCGCTTACCTTATAAGACAGTCCATTATATATAAACCTAAGTTTGCCTCAATTGATCTGTTTTTTGCCGATTGACGTTATTCTAAAAAAAGTTATATGCATACTTGTATATACTTTTCTAGGGTTGACATACGTTCTCAGTCATTCATAAAGTTGCTGTACCCGTATGGTATATCAGTAGGACAAATATATGATCGATTTTCGTATTGGTGTAACGATTTAGTCGTTCTGTTATAATGTGTGTTTTAAATTTCAAATAGACTGTTGGGCAAGTCCTCATATATATATATATATATATATATATATTACGAGAGTGAATAAGTATGTACAAATATGCATTAAAAAAAATTGTATATGTGCTCGAGTATATAATTATGAACATATAAGCATAAATATTTTAAAATTTCTTCAATTTGAAGTGCGTAAAAGTTTAACGCACATCCAATTGGAACAGCACAGTCTAAACTGCCGCGACACTAGTCTGACGCTTTTCCCACTAAACCGCGGATTTTTGCGTTTATTCGCAGCTAACCCGGGGCTTGCTGAGTTTACTACGTCAGAGCCACAGATGACCTGTTTTTTTTTCGGGCAGAAGTATTTATTTGAGCAAGTAGCTCTTTGTTCGGCACATTATGGTTTATTCTGGGTCTTCATGGCTGCCGAAACGTACAAGGCGATTATCTTTCAGTATTATTCACTTTATGTCGTCCCCGCGACTCAAATATGTGAGTCACAATTCGAGTCACACGCGCTCGTGTTTATATCACAGAGAATGCTGAGAGCATTTGGCACTTTGCCAGTCCTATGCCGGTATTCTACCGCTTTTTGTGCAACGACAGGACTTACGTGAAGTGACGTCCACACTTTCTCATTCCCAACTCAGGGCCTGAGAAGGTATAAACTTTCTTCTCCAGTCTCCAACCCCCACCCGACTTCTCCACTTGTGTTGCTATTTTCCGAGGATGTTTTCTCTAGCCTTTGGTCGATAAGCGCTTGGTCCTGAAACAGTTGTGCTCCTTATATATATATATATATATATATATATACATTTTTATATATATATATATATATATATATTGGCAGTTGTTTAGGTTGGCGGCCATATAACAGCACGGCGTATTTGCAATTCTGTTTCGGAGAGATACCGAGCGCGGGTTTGATGGTTCCATCCGTAAAACACACTGAGCCGAGTGAGAAACGCGCCATGTTTGTCTTTGGGATCTGCCAAAGCGATGACCAAGTTGGCTGACGAGCTGCCCTGCGTGTCGACTAGCCCCAGAGGCGGTCACGTCACTTGCACTCTTTATGACTATTTGCTCGGTATATTTCAGATTCAGCATCGCCGCCGCCGAGATGCTGGCCTTTCTTGGCCGTTGATAGCCAAAGGGGAACGGAGCAACGAGGGCTAAACGAACGGGCAGGCCCGCAGACAGAGCTGTGAGAAAGCTTTGACTTTGTATAGCAACGTTGTAGTGTAACCAGAAACGGTTTTGTTCAATCATCATCATCATACGAAACACTCAGACTTCTGGGACAACAGGGCTATTTAAGGTAAACTCTAAAAAGAAGAATAGCTGCTTGTATAATGCTTCTCATACGAAGACGAAAGTAAGGACACAATGTGCATAACCAGTAAAATCAAATATTTGATATGGCAGTGTTGTCAACGAAATCAAACCGGAGTAAAAACAAACTGGCGGACATCTTGTTAAAGAGGAAAGAGGTGAACCTGCACTATGATTTTTTTAAATACAATCACAAGTTTTCATTTCAATGATTGCGACTTGTCTGGTTCATAAACGGTCGTCCTTCAATATTTGAATTGCGTCGTGTCTACGACACGTTTAATAAGACTATGAAAACAAATGTATTAGGCTCTAAACAGCTGCACGTCGATTCAGTGAAAATCGGCTGGCTGTTGTTAGGTTCTATTACAAATTTGAAACGACAAGCATGGTGCTCATGGCTATATTTGTTAGGAATTGTCGCGGATGTAAACGAGCAGCCTAAGCCGACACGCTTGTCAGTTTTCGAATGTTGACGCGGTCAGGCGGTGCAGAATTGTGTGTCTGCAAAGTACAAATTTGTAGATGTATGAGGTTCGGTTTGAACTTGTGGATTCGCTCCAGCCTCTGAAGCAGTTGCACTGACAGAAATTTCGCTCTCCTTCTTTCTTTGCCTTCCTGTCTTCCAGATTTTTAAACTTCTTCTTTTTCTGACGCCTTGTTTTTACTATTACCGCGCACTTTTTTTGCACGTTCGTCACTTCTGTCTTTAGTGCCCGGTTGTGGTTGTTGTTGTTATTGTTGTTATTGTTATTATTGCTGTTGTTATTGTTGTTTTTATTGTTATTGTTGCGCATCTGTGCGCCACTTGCTGCTGTCATTGGTCTGTTTGACACGAAAGTTCCGTTTCGGAAGACTATCACCTAAGTTGTCATGTCCAGCTGAATCGGTCATCAATTGCATGTCGGGTTGGAGTGCTTCGACTGTCTGTCTCTGTCGCTTTAGGCAATGACGCGATCAATGGAGAAAGGCAAATATGTGAGTATCTATCTTTCTATCTATCTATCTGTTGGTGGGGCATCATGTCATGCGAGTGTTGACAATGAGAATTAAGACGGTGCTGATGACAATGATAATCGTAACCCTGATGATGATATGGTGGTGGTGGTTACTGTGTCGATGATGGTGGTATATCTGGTGGTCGACCAAGTGATCTATGTCAGACTGAATCTCGGTAAGCGACTGTAAGCGACTCTTGCTAGATGACAACGCATTTATCATCGTCAACGGACACGTCCATATACGAACAGACAGACCGACCCCACCAGGCAGACACATAGACCGGTCAAATGACCGACAGAGCACGTTGGCAGAAGAACACCCCCTGCCAAATCGAGATGCACCCCACCTCCCACCCTGCCTCCCTCCCTCTTTCCCCCCTTGTGCCCCCGAATGTGCGACCGATTTCGACGAATTGTTTATCTACGAGCGCGCGCCTACCGTAGCAGAGCAGCATCAACCATAACAACTCCTAGAGCAACAAGAGCAATTACAGCAACTGCTGCGAAAGTAACTTACCAACTAACTAAAACAACGACAACAATATCACCTAAATACCCCTGAAAAAGAAAATAAGAAGAAAATCACGAAGAAGGTCACACACAAGAAGCATAGGAAGTCAACTGAGAAGTTTTAGAATGTGAGAGAAGGTGATAGAGCAAACAGGAGAGAGGCAGAGAACATGGACAGGATGACAGGAAATCGCACCACTGCTGCTCCTGCTATAGATGTTTGTATTAGTAAGAGCCGCGGCGAGGACGATGGCTGTGGTTGGCGGCGAGAACGTTGATCGGAGTTTTGACGCGCTAACCGCCTATATGATATATGTCTGCACCTGCCATTTTTTCTGCAGTTTCTGTGCTATGCTACAGTACGGATATTGCGGCTGTTGCTTTTTTACAACGCTAAACTACTAATTACTTCTGTGGCGTTGGATTCATGCATTAAAACACACCTCGAATTTATCTTTTTCCAGGTTCGAATTGATAGCTTTAAGGACTGATTCGCGTAAATCGGAATATCTTCTACCCTATTCTCGATATTTTTATAAATATTTTCGAATTTTTCGACCGTCCAAGTTCTAACTCACGAGAACAAAGGGGACCGGCCCACGTCGCATTTGATCAGATTCTCTAGCCCGAAAGACCCCTTTTTGTCTTGTGACAAATCATGAGGTAGTTCGAGGTGGTCATGCGAGATCTTATTGGAGGACTTGGCATCCAAGCACAAAGACTCCTCGAGCCATATTTTCGTCGCCCGTTACTGTTTTTGGATGTCTTTCGCGGTATTCGGGGTACAGACTGATATACGAGTCTAGCTCATACTCCATTACGTTAATGTTATCCTTTCTAGGTGCATATATATATATATATATATATATATATATATATACCTAGCGGTAGATAAAATTGCTTCGAATTTAGTGGGAGCGGAGGGAGGGAGTTAAGGCTGCCTCTGAATTGGGCAAGGCTACGTCACACAAGAAACGTCTTTCCGAGACAGGCAATAGTTATCTCTAATTAAACACTTAGCGAAATACATAGCTAGTTGATAGATAGGTAGACAAATATAGCGATGATGAGTTCGTGAGAACAGATAGTTCGTTTACATGTGTGTATGGAGTAGGGAGAGCTCCCAAAATGTTTGTACGGCACACACTTATACTCCCCCACAAACACTCACTTACCGAACAACATCAAACGTTTTCTATTGATGCAAATCGATACCATATTCCGCTGTTGCCGCTGCTGCTGCAACATTATACACACTCGCAAACACACACTTACATTTAGACCCAGACCCATCTTTAGGCAGCTTGCCCGTTGCTAAGGGCAAGTCGTAAACGTCCATCCATCAATCTATACATCTACCTATCTATCTATCTAGGTATCCGGCAGCCTGGGTAAAGTGAGCAAATGCATCGAAGATGACGATGATGATGGTGGCAATGAGCATGGCTATGTCGATAATGTTGGCAATGACGAGGATGATGATGATAATGGCGTCGATGAGGATGATGGTGATGTCGATGATGATGATGATGACCCTAGCCATGATGGCGTTGATGACGTTCGGGCGCCGGTGTTGGCTGTGGTGGCAAAAGCATTACACGCGTTCAAACTCTCGCGCGGCTCCGAAAGGCGACGCCGATGACGTCACTTCCGTTTCCGCTGCTGATCGAAGTGCCCGTGCACTCCGGCGTGCACTCTGAATAGGCTCGCGCAAATACACAGATCACCCACACACACACACACACGAGCACACCATACACAGAGCTCCACAACACACAGAAACAGACAGAGAGACACACAGAAAGAGAAACACACAGACAGACAGACGGATGCCCAATCATGCCGGCAGGAAAACAGGGAGACAGTCTGTGTAGAGAGCGTAGCAGTGGTCGATGCGATGATTCGCGATAGTTCGCTGTCAAAGTTGTCCGCTCGCTCGCCAACGGCGACCGCGATTTTGTCTTCTCGGCAATCAACCCCACTGTGTTGTTTGTACGGCGGCGTCTTGATGTCGATGCATGGCGATGTCTGTCTGTCTGCATGCATGTATGTATGTTTTCTGTGTATCGATGTATGCCGATGGATGTATGTCGGCGTTTGGATGTAAGTACATTTGGCGATGTATGTCGTCGTTTTATGTCTGTCCGTGTATATATATATATACGTATATATATATATATATATATATATATATATATATATATATATATATATATATACGATTATATATACACACATGTGAATGTACAAGATCCACGGGGTGTATTTTGTTGGGTGTGTGGGGTTTCCTTATCCCCCGTCGGCAGCGCGTCTCTGCTTAAGGGGATAAGGGAATCGATCCGGCAGCTCATTGGGGTGGTAGTCGTTGTTGTCGTCGTTGTTATCATCGTCGTCGTTGTTTTCATCGTCGTTGTTGTTGTTATTGTATGTTATTGTTGTTGTTGTCGTCATCGTGCATGCATGCAATCAATGTTTCCGCTGATCAATTCTGCGGTGCGGTGTTAAAGTTGCTCTCGCACGCTCATCTCATTGAAGATATGAAGCAATCGTCAATACACATACACACACCTGCATCACCTAGAAACGTGCGCCAGCAGACAAACAGATACATGCAGGGATACGTGCGCACAAACGCGGACCGATACAGAACACAGCCAGAGATATAACAAGCGGAAGTTTGCATATATATTTATATATGCCGAAGATTTGATACCTGTTTGAGCAAAAAACTCCTAATACATGTATATATATATATATATATATATATATATATTTGAGGCGTACTAAGCCCATCAAACATAGCTTGACTTAATTGAATGAAACCAGTTCTTCTCAAGCGGATGCTGGATTTGCACCTGTCCGCTGATAATCGTTGCAGACACACGCTTCATGCTGTTGAAAACCACTGCACATATGCAATTTAGTAGAATATAAGGCAAAAGGAGTTGCCAGAACTGATCGTGAATTGACACAAAAGTGTAATGATAGAACAGAATCTGGCCAACTCGGAATTTAATTATCCATCACGTGCACAAGCACGTCTTTTAACACATGTATCTAACTGTAGGTATTATAATCTGCTATGTATGCGATACTCCCCACGGCTACCAAATACCCACTCCCGCTCTTGGCCAACAGCGCTGAAGAAGTCGCATAGCAAAACAGAGGCATTTTGTTTTCGCAGCAATGATTGCATGAAAAAGTGTGTGGCAGGCGAGTTGGATGTATGCTGGAATCCGAATGAATCGAAATGTGTTGGGAGATTATCTCGCATTACACACGCGGCGTATACAACGCAGGGCGTACCACCGTCGAGCTCTTCACCAGGCTCTTTTCTCGGCTCCCTTGGCCTAATCCTCACTTGATTTCGTGTCGACGCTATTTTAGACACCTTCGAGTGAAGTTGAAGTCGTTGTGGCAGCAGCCCCGCAGTAGTGGTAGTACTTGAAGTAGTTGTCGAAGTATTCGTAATAGACGTTCTAATCATAAGAGTAGTTAATTACTTCTGGTCGCATCCGCAGCAGCGGCAACAGCAGCAGCAGAAATACCAACCAGGAGAAGATCGCGGCGACCACGAGGAGAACATGGAAGGGTCGGGAAGGATTTTAAGGATTTTGCGATGCAAATGAAGAAGGAAGCGATAGCGACGCCGATAGAGATATCACGGCAACAACCACAACAACAACAACGGCGCTGGCAACAACCACAACAATAACAACGGCCTCGGCAACAACGACAACGCCTACAGCGACGATAAGTTTGGCCAATGCAAGGAAACCTGGCGAGCCTCCGTGGGGTGATGGGCGAAGGGGGTAGAGAATCGGGGGTCAGCGACGGACGGATACGAACTCACAGACAGACACAAAGATATACAGAGAAACAACGCCACTCGACACGGAGCTTGCTTACTCTATCTCGCGGGCGCCCGGACACGAGGCGTGAGCGACCTAGGAGCTCGTCGAGGAGTTGGCACACTCGGGGGGTGAGCTGGCGCAAGGTGGGAGTTCCTGGTACACTGGGAAATGGGGGGGGGGGGCGGTAAGGAAACGGAATATCGCAGTGTAGAAACATCTAATCTTTAGCTTTTAATCCTACCAGGCCAGTCAGCCACAGGTTGGCCAACAACAGCCACGGCCGTTGCGGCAGTTGTTACTTGAAGTAATAGTAGTAGTAGTAGTAGTGAAACGGGTGGTGATGGCTGCGCCAGTGTCGGCCGACAGGTGACAGGGAGGACGTGAATGGAGGACGTCGTAGGCCAGCTGTTGTACACAATGTGTATACTCCATGATGCGCTTCTTCATGATGCTGTGTGAAGAGAACACAGAGAGACACAACTAGCTGAAGATAGCAACAGCGGGAGGTAACGGATGAGAGAAAGCGATATAGAAAGACAGGGAAAGAGAGAGAGGGGGCTCTGCGCAGCTCAAGAAGTTACCACTTATCCCTCTGTTTGTCAAACTTTTGGGCTAGAGCTGATGCTGTAAGTTTGTATACACATATATGTATAAAAGAGAGACATAGAGAATGCGAGAGAGAAAGAGGAGAGTAAGAGAGAGCAAAGAGCGGCTGTGCATTGGTTAGTCCATGTACGTGGGTGCCCATATAGCGGCCCTAGGTAGCGGCAATGCTAGCCGACAGCAACAGTAGTCCAACTTAATAAGGTGTTAGTTAGCAAGTAGAGTCCAGTGTTATTGTTGTTGTTGGTTCTGTTGTTGTTGTCTTCGTGGTCGTGGTTGTTACCTGTTGTTCGTGCTTCGTTGAACGGAGGGGTTTATTTTGCCGTTGCACCAAGCTCACCTTTCTCCTTTGCACGCGTTTTTCTCACGCTCTTTTTCGCGCTCTCTCTCCCTCTTGCCGATTCTCTTTTAGCGTCATACCGCGAGAAGTTATACAACGTCCTAAGCATGGACGAAGACGGTGAGAGCAACAACCACAACAGCAACAATAACAACAGCAACAACGTTTTCAACAACCCAACAACAATCACAGCATCGAAAACGATGTGCACGCGCTCACTATGCGGTAACAACAGCAGCAGCAGCAGTAGAATGGTTGTAGAGTACGCAGTAGGCAAAGCGGAGGTAACACAATGACGGGGCGTCTAACCGAACCCAATGCTGGCCCCGCGACAACTGTTGCTGTGAGTAGCTGGCTGGCGTAACAACCCTCCACACTCCAACTCCCGCTCACTTTACTACTCTCTCATACGCTCGTACGTAGTCAGTCTCGTACCTACCTAACTCGACTACGTAGCCCCGACGACGACCTCAAATCAGGCCGTCGTCGAGTCCAATCGAGTATTCATGAGAACGAATTCACAGCTTCCTCGTTCCACACTCGTCCACAGCAGCGACTAATTCCTTCCCTCCCAGTCAGCCAGCGAGACAGCAAGTGAGTAGTCAGTCAGGCATCTATCCAGCCAACCTGTAGTCTGAACCAACCGGCACACACTGACAAGAAAGACCCCCAGGCAGAACCCCCGAATCGTTTCTGCCGTTCTGCGGCAGGACGCCACGGCGCTGGATCAAACATCTTCTTCTAACCGGGGCACAAAGGAGTCCTTTTCTGTTGTTCGCCCGCCGCATACGTTTGTACGCGTTTGCATACAAGCATCTTTGTATGTATATATATATATATATATACATATTTATATATTTGACATATACATGTATGTGCTGGTGCAATCTACATGGATACGACATTTCAGCGATATAGTACAGCTTCAGGCAGTATTAATGCGGGTCATTTTTATATTACGCTTATTTCGGCAAAGCACCGTAACGCTATATATATATATATATATATACGATTAAAGCTAAATCTCATTTTTACAGGTGCACCTTCGCCTCCGTTTTTTGCCTCCGTCTTAATGTAGAGACAGGGAGGACCTTGTACTCGAAAAGCCAGGCTATACTTTTCGGGCTGACGTCCAGCCAAGACTTAACGTCCACGGGACTGTTAACTGAGTTAAATGTTGACCAAAAGAAGGCTGCACTCTAGAGTTGCACACGTAATGAAGTGATTCCTTCTTCCTGGACTATTCGGCGTCAGCGGCCGGGTTTTGTTCAAGGAAGACCAGAAGCTCTATAAATAGTTTATAGAAATACAGGTAGTTAAATAAGTTCTTAGAATAAGTATTTTAGAATTCGAATTTTAGCGCGCTTCCACCGCTATTGGAAACGGCAACTTTTCGACTGCCAGCAGTCAAAATATTATGGTGATTGGCCGCTGCGATTTCGTTTGATCGCTTTTCCCGTGCAACGTATCGGCGTGATTTTGAAAAATTGAGAAAAAAGAGTTTCGAGTGGTTATCAAGCATTTTATTTCAAAGGTTGGAATGCGACCCAAGTGAAAACTGAGCTAGACGAGGTGTACGGTGACTCTGCGCCATGTTTTGCCACTGTTTCCAACTAGATTAATGAGTTAAAAAGAGGTCGCAGGAGCACCGGGATGAACTACGTTCAAAATGCCCAAAAACGGCAACTGATTAGGAAAACGTGGAAAAGGTGCGGAAAATCGTTGCCGCAGATAAGCGAGTGAACATTAGGGAGATAGCGGAGGCCTTGGGGATCAGTTTGGGTAGTGTGCATTTCATCCTGCACGAAAACTTGAAGATGAAAGAGCTCAGAGACAAATGGCTGCCGCATTTGCTCAACCAAGGCCAAAAAACGCGCCTGTTTTCGCTTCACAGCGAAATTTGGCCAAGATGTCGAACAATCCGTCGGATTTTTGGCGCAGATTCATGACCGTCGATGAAAGCTGGGTCCATCACTACACTCCCGAGACCCAAGAAGCATCTTGCCAATGGTGTGCACCTGATGAAGGACCTCCGAAGAGGGTGCGGACAACGGCATTGACCGGAAAGGTGATGGCTACAGTTTTTTAAGACGCACGTAGAATAATGCTGGTCGACTACCTTGAGAGCGGTAAAACGATCACAGGAGAATATTAGGCAAGACTGTTAGACTGCCTTTAGCAAGAACTCATCGTGAAACGGCCCGCTTTGCAGAAGAAGGTTGTCCTGTTTCACCAGGACAATGCTCCTGCACACAAGTCCCGGCAAGCATCGGCAGTACTGGCCCAACTGAGGTTCGAACTTATTGAACAACCTTCCTATTCTTCAGACCTGGCCCCCTCTGATTATTTCCTCTTCGGACATTTGAAGAATAGTCTCGGTGGAAAGCGTTTTTCCAGCAATGAAGAGGTTAAGGCTGCTGTCAATGCCTATTTTCAGTCTAAAGACGCGGAATTCTACTTAAGAGGTATAAAAGCTCTGAAATCTTGGTGGGAAAAGTGTATTGAGCATCTCGGGGAGTATATCGAATAAGATAAATTTAAAAACATGATTTGGAAAATTCTTGGTTTTCATTCTAAGAACTTATTGAACTACCTGTATATGGAAAATGTATGGAAATTGAATCGTAGCCATTGCGGCTGAATCCTTGATGAATTCAAGAATCCATACGCTTGACTTTGCACAGAAAGAAACAGCTGATTAGCAACTGATTGTTCTTTTTTCTCGACTGCGGTGGCAGTAGCAGCAGTAACAAAATTAATAAGGATGGCGTACTCACCATAAGCTTGCCGACCTCAGTTGACAATACCGTCACTACGCATAGTATGAGAGCATACTACTCAAATATTTTTTAATAATAAAATAACAATAATCTTTTTATACGTATAACGGCATCCGAACGTCGGCCATTTATATCAGACTTAGATTGTGTGTTTTGTGCGTCAATAAAGAAATGTCCACGAAACGCGTAGACGTACCATACAACATGTAGCTGGCGTTTCATTGCTGTTGAGAAGCGGCAGCAGCGGACACGATGAAAAGTTCGATAGTGACGGGAAGAGGAGAGAGGGGCGTGAGGAAGAAAGTGAGAGCAAGATATATATATATATAGAGAGAGAGAGAGAGCGCGAGAGATGAAGATGTATATATATATATATATATAGGGAGAGAGAGAGGAAGCGCGATAGATGAAAAAGCAAGAGACGTAGTTTGCTCGGCGTAATACGGCGCAAACCTATGTTCCCAGTCGTAAATATAGTGCTGTCTAGTGATCCTTGTCGTCGTCGTTGTTGTTGTTGTTGCTGTTGTTGCTGTTGTTGTTGCTGTTGTTGCTGTTGTTGTTGTGATTGTTGTTGTTGCTGTTGCTGATGTTGTTGTGTTTGCCTAGGTAGTAGTAGTAGTTGTCACTGCTGTTGCGGGTGTTGTTGCCATGGTCACTGTGTGCGGTTGTCGTTCTCAGCCTCAACCTCAGCGGTCGGTACGAGTGGTGGTGGTGGTTGTGGGATTGCAGAGATGAGATGAGAGACAACCAACAACGACGACGACAGCGACGACGATGACGACGTTGACGATGCTCACAACGGTTGGCGAACACACGGCGAACCGCAGAGGACCTTGAAGCGGCGTTCAAGTGGGCCGGTGCATCATACCGTAACACGACTACTGCACGAACTGCATGCAGCACGTGCGTGCACAGACCCCCCTCCCAATCGTCTCTGTCTTCTACAGCCTGCCTGCCAGGCTGGTTGGGTGTCCGTCTGTCAGTCAGTCAGTCAGAGAATCAGCCATTGCCGCATACTGGCAGACGGGTGACTGCGACACTGCGAGTGATGGGACAGACGTTTGACTATGAAAACGGCTCGGAAAAAAAACACTACAGGTGACAGAATGATACGTTTCTGTAGAGCTATTACTACTACTACTACTACGTGAACTACTACGATTCACGTCCGGTAGTTTGTAGATTCAGCACGAGGGAAGCACGATGAAGGTAAAGGCGAGGCAGAAAGCGATAAAGACAAAACATAAAGACATAGAGCTAGAGAGAGAGGGAAGTAATGTTTTTAAGGCTGTAGTTGCATAAGCAGCGACATAAGATTGTTGACGTTACATTGACATGACCACGTCTTGGTGACCGCTTTTGCTACTCGGGTTTGGTGCACGAAACAGAACCATTTTGTCGGAGAGCGACTTGTGCTGTGTCGCAAATAAAAAAGAGACAAGTATATATATATATATATATATATATATATATATATATATAAGCGAGAAAAAGACACTGTAAACGCAGGACACCGTGCAGGGCACTTTCAGCGGCAGGTGTCTCCAGGCTGCAAGACTGACAATTGCCGCTACATTTCATCTGTCTACTTGGTAGGTACGTAATTAGGTGTATGAATATATATGTATATATATATATATATATATATATATATATATATATATATATATAAATATGAATGAGTACCTCTTAATTAGTCAGCGTGTAAGTGGATATAAATGTATTTCTCTCAGGACCATTCTACGTCGTCTCCGTCTCGACGAAATTGATGATGATGATAATAGAATGTTAATAGTTATTGGGCTCGATTTTCGTACGAGGTGGGAAAACACACAATGTACAAGAAAAATTTTAAATTGTATTTTACATACACGCACGTCGTATGTATGCAGATATTGCGTCTTATTGACCTCCAATTCACTTTACGTATATATATATATATATATATATATACCGAGCAAGATGGCTTAGTGGCAAAGCCTTTGCCTTGCATTCGGGAGGACTGGGTTCGAGACCCAGACCGGCCACTCTTAAATTGGTTTGCATGGTTTCCAATTTAGACAAGGTAAATGGCGGAGTAGATTAAAATTAGCCATGACATGAAAAAAACCATACACGGGCAATTGCCTTACGGGAAATCACAAAAAAAAATATATATATATATATATATATTTCGTTTTTGTTCGACCTCTGCGTCCGCTGCTCTCACGCACACTTACCTACACATAAGTACAGCTAGCCAGCGTAGTTTTGCTGTCGTGTAATTGCTCATTCATTGAAACAAACGCTTGTTTCGTTGTTTGTACTACCGTATGTATCCGCCTCTGGTTTGGTCATCGTGTTCAGTCACTCTCTTGGCAGGTACGCGTATTTATCTCTATGCACCACTGAGCGGTTGATAGCAGTAGTTATAATACGACTACTACAACACCGCTAGTGCTATCATTGCTACCATTGGGTTTTCTGTCCATTTACAGCTCTTGCTGTACTCTGCTGAGGGGACAAATCGCGTGACCGACCCCGAGACCATACAAACCGACACACAGACAGAAAAGCAAGCCTTCATCTTCTCCTTTGTTCGTCTTCACGATCGACCATGGCGGAAGAATGCATTATTTATTCACCGGCTGTCGGCTGTCTATCTAGTTGTACATCTGTCCGCATTTTGGCCCGCCGGACTGCTGTAAACAGACGCTGATCACTGTTTAATTACTATTTTTACAACTACAACTACTACAACAACGACAACAACAACAACAACAACAGCAACAACAGCTTCTACCACGACAACTGCGTACTAATCTTTGCGTAAACAAAAATCAATGTGGCCCGAACGCGGAATCGTACTGCTGGCCGGTTGTATCCGTGTAGTAGAGCTAATGTAATGTACTAATTGTCACATGACGTTGTTGGTGTTGTTTTTCGCTTGCTTTTGTGCTTATTGTTGTTGTTGTTGTTGTTGTTGTTGTTGTCGTCGTCGACTTTGCTGTTATTATCACTATTTGTGCTCATGTTGTTGCTGTTACACATATTGTTGGTGCCGTTATCGTGGTCATGCATGTTTGTAGTGTATTTTCGGGGTATTCATGAATGAATTGACAGGCCTTTGGGGGATAGTCGAACTTTTTAACACGCATTTTTTAAAGGCGGGAGTAGACATGTTTTATATTTATTTTATACAAAAACCCACCCACTTGCGGAAGGTGAGTATATCTGCTTGTTATAATCGTATTGAAGGGAGTTCGAAAATTGAAATACTGTGATAAACGGCTTACGATTGTCAGGCCTTATATTGAAAAATTAGGCATTACAGGATCCTTATTTCTGCAATACTTTGTCAAAACGACTATTTTTCTCTGCTAGTCAACGTTGAACGTCTTTCAGATGAAGCAGACTTTTTTCAAAATGTTCGATCATCGAAACAACACGACGAACAATTAAAATAACATCGATGGCATCGATTGCTGTCATTGCTGTTGTTCTTATTACGAATCTTGTTATCATCATTGCTATAGTCGAATTTTCAAAGCTATGTCGCAGTGGGAAGCGGCCTACGCAGCCTCTGAATCCCCTTCTAACAGAAGCCTGCCTCCTGATTAGCTGATATTAGGGCTCTACGAAGAGTGATTAAGTTGTCCCAAGCCATATGACGCGACAAGATCTTGGGTTGGCTTGATAGGCTGAGTCTAAACAACACTCAGCATTCCTGAAGCATCCCAATGTCCGTCCTAAGCATGCTATGGTTTTTGTTTTGGATGTCACGGCCCAGAATACTTAATGTGTACTGCACTCAAAACGAAGCACCTTAAATAAGAATGGAGCTCAGGATCTAATTGTATGACATACGTGGTTCTGTTAAGTAACTGAACGTAAGTAGAATTAACTTCTACACAATTAAAACTCACAATGTGACTTTTTTATACTACTGAAGTCAGGTTTTCATGTAAAAATAACGGTTCTAAAGACATGCCTATTTTATATTATTAATTCTGTCACCCGAACCCCCTAAGTTGAGCAACACAATACATAAAATGAATTAAAGTTTCAACTGGGCCTTTATTTTGAACTACTCAGCATGTTTCGATGCAACTTTGTATCGAATAAAGCTACTTTTGATTCATTGGCCGGAACTCAGAGAGCTCTAGCAAATTATTGTTTTATTAATGCATACTAGAGAAATACATCTCTCGATGACGATGCAGCCTTCATAGCTTGCGTCAAGGTCTTCGACAAAGCCCCCCGCCAGTTATTAGTCGAATCATTTAGGCTCGCTGGAGTGGGTGTTTTTTGTTCTTTTTTTATGCGAGTGCTTGGCATCTTATTTGCGGAAGACTGCCAAGAAATAGATATGTGGAGTCGTGACACCTAAAAAATAAGACAGAATGTGGGGACCCCGCAGGAAAGCCCACTCAGTGGTCTATCATTCGCTCTACTGATCTCCGGTTTAGCTCATTATGTGCGGACCGAGTTCAGAAATGCCGTTGTCGTTATGTCATTCTAAGAATGATGTCGCGGTCGCCCATAGCGGCGACCTCGGAGCTATCCGCAAAATCATTGGCATGGTGGAGGCTTACCTTCACAACGAGGAACTGTCTAATCACTTCGCGAAAAACAAGGGCAATAAAGTTTTACCATAGGAGTGAGCTCGCAGCCACAAACAATATTGTCTGCAAAGGTCAAAAGTGGGAGTTCGTAAACTCCTTCCCATCCTGGGGCCTTAACGCCCACTGTAGTGCGGCAATCTCCTCCATGTATGTGACGATGAGGGCCGATTGGAGACTGTCACTGCGTGTTGCTGTGCGGCTCTTTGAGCTAAAGATTGTGCCAACGTCAAGTTATAGACTTGGTCGAGTGTGGACACATCTCTTGGCGGCAAACTTTGCTTAGCTGAATAGATGTTTTACCACATACATAAAGCGGTTTATCTGTTGTTCTCGGGCGGCGAAGTGTCGCTTCATGTACTTGCTTGCCGGCTGTGACTGGCAGAGGAACCCATCCGAGTTAGGATGAAATCACCGATTTCCAAACTATTCCAGCACTTTTGGCAAGACTAGCAGGGAAAGGTTGTCAAAGCTTCGGCCGTGAATAGACACATAGAAATAAAGATGTCACTTTATTTCTTGGTACCTTTCGAAGGGGGCTTCAGACCGGTTCGGCTTGCAGGCTTGCGCTAAATACCACGCATTGAGCTGTCAGGTGCCTCATCTATCCTGCACTCCCTCTCTCAGCGTGGAACGAGCGCTAGCTGCGCATAAGCCCACGTTTGTACACATTTTTCTCTGGACGGCAAATTTATTTAATTTCAGTAATTCTTCACTCAGCTTTAAATTTCCATAATTACATATCTCCAACAATTGTAACAACTAAGGGTATTTTAGCAGAAAAGGTTATCGCCCATGTCTAACCATGTATGTATATATATATATATATATATATCCACGTTCCCAGGAGAAAATTGTCGCTCAACTTACTTTCTTAATAAAAACTGAAATTTATAAGGCTTAACTGCAACGGAATATATATATATATATATATATATATTTTTTTTTTTTGTAAGGCTATTGTCTGTGTACGGTTTTTTCATGTCATGGCTAATTTGAATTCATTCCGGCATTTACCTTGTCTAAAATGGAAACCATGCAAACCAATTTAAGAGTGGCCAGTCTGGGTCTCGAACCCAGTCCTCCCGAATGCAAGGCAAAGACTTTGCCACTAAGCTATCTTGCTCGGTTGCATATATATATATATATATTTATATATGCAATTGAGCTGTGACATAAAAAAAAATTGTAAATGTATTATATAAACCTGCTTGGTAAGTGTGCATACCCGTCAGCAGTTCGACAGTGCTTCAGCTTCACAAGCGTCTTTTTTTCGTTGTCAGAATGTGTTCGCATGATGAGCGAGGGTGAGGGATACTGACATTATTTGACGAGATCGTACGTACGCACGCACGTAACGTTTGCTGTAGACGTTGGTGTGCATATGTTACAATTGCCGTTGGCATATTATATATATATATATATAGAGAGAGAGAGAGATAGATAGGGAGAGAGAGAAACATAAGCTAATGACGACTACGAGAAAAGAGACAATTAGCATCGTTGTCAACATTTCGTGGCCTGCGCTAGAGCGCACAGATTAAAGCCTCGGGGCTCTCCTGGGCTGTTTCCCGCTTGCCGACCGGCCAGCCAGCCATCCAGCCAATGGTGTTATGGCATTATTATCGTTCGTCATTGTCATCGTCACCTTTCCGCGACGGCTGCCGCCGCTGATGTGATACCATGACTAATTGCTCAAGAGGTAAGAAGAGGATGACCTGGCGCCAGGCGCCTGATCTCCTAGTCTAGTCTAGGCTGGGCTGGCCTGGCAAGCCAAGCCCATGGTTTGCCTGCCATCTAGCGTAAACGATGACTCAGCAGCAGCAACATCGGTGTTCCTCGTCTTCGTCGTCGTCGCACTAAAAGTAGTAGTAGTAGTAGTAGTTGAAGTAGTAGTTGTTGTAGTAGTAGTATTAAAGTCAACGAAGAGAAAAGAAGGATGACCGAGAGAAGTTTTACCTCAGCCGCCAACCCGGCCAGAAGATGGGGCGCGGCCAGCCCAATGAATGAGCCGCTCGACTCGGCCTGGAGGGCGGAGGACAGGGAGAAGGGTGGGGGGGGGGGGGGGAGAACTTTCTCGATGTCGATTCAATCCATTCGAGGAGTCAGTGACGACGACGACGACGACAACAACAACAAGGATGAAACAAGGGCGTTGGTGATTGGCTGGCTGGTCGGGTGGCTGGCTGGCATACTCACTCATCCATGGTCGTTTGGAAGCTTGACACTGACGCAAGCGCCAAGTTGGTCTTCGTCGTCATACACGAATTATCATCATCATCATCATTATCATCATCAATATCGTCATGATCAGCAACAGCAGCAGCCCTGAGATCATCAAAGTGCTTTGCAGCAAAAATCAAATAATCACGCGTTCGAGTGTTGCTGTTGCTGTTGTTGTTACTAATACTGTTGTTGTTGTTACTAATACTGTTGTTGTTGTTGTTGTTGTTGTTACAGTTGCTGTTGTTGTTGTTACTGTTGTTGTTACTGTTGCTGTTGTTGTAGTTGCTGTTGTTGTTACTGTTGCTGTTTTTGTAGTTGCTGTTATAGTTGCTGCAGTGTGGTCGGTTTCGGGCGCGGTTGCCCATGTATGTGGGCGTCCGTCTGTCTCTCTGTCTGAGGGTGACTGTATGTTAGTGTAAGCATGCTTGTTCGTCTGCGTGTAGCTTCAGCTGTAGCTGTATCTGTGTGGAATCGCCGTGTGCCAGTGGAATAGCTGTGAGGAGCAAGCCGTGCAGTAGGGGTGGCCGTAGGGTGTTCTGGTGGGTTCAACGACGCCCCAGTGTCTGCCTGCGTGGTCGTCCGTCCGTCCGCACGCCGAATGGCCCTCCCTCCGTTCCCCGGAACAACACCCACAAACTGTCACGGCGTCATCGCATGACCCGATCGTCCTTCGGCTGAGGTGGCGATGCTTTATAGTCGATCGGTCGGGGGATCTGTTGTGCCAAGTCACGAAAGTTAGGTGCTGCCGCCACCATACGTACTGGGCACCTCAGTGTGCCTTTCCCTCCTTGTTCTCCTCATAATCATCATCATCATCATCATAATCGTCATTATAAGTAACGTCATCTTCATCGTTATCCTCACCATCATCTCCACCACCACCACCACCACCACCACCACCACCCACCTTCATCGACATCATCATCACCATTACCACCAGAACCACCTTCATCATCATCATCATCACCATCATCATTACCATCGTCATCATCATCATCACCATCATCATTACCATCGTCATCATTACCACCATCATTGTCGTCATGACGATGATGATGATGATGGTGGTGATCACCGAGCTTGTCGGTTAACGAACGACGGAAGGCACCGATGATCGAGCACTGCAAAAGCAGCAATAGCAGCAGCAGCGACAACAACAAAAGTAGTCGCAGCAATAGAAAGAGTGGTACTGGAGCTGCTGTACTAATTCTCTAGAAGTAGTTGAAGAAAACGAAAACCACGACGACAACGCCGACAACAACGACAACGACGACGACAACGACAACAACAACAACAACAACAACAACAACAACAACAACAACGACGACGACATATCTATAGCCAAATCAACCGACGACACACACAGCCGGCGCAACGTTAAATTAGCTGCGGCAAGCGCGCCATGTAAAACCAAAAACGAATGAATGTATGAACGAATTAATGAATAAATAAATAAATCTAATGCCTGCCTGCCTGCTGCCTGTCTGTCTGCCCGCCCGAACAGACGGACGGACGGATTGGTAGATGGATCGATGGATAGATGAATACATGAATGAATGTAAAGCAGAATTAGCTGGCGGCGGCTGCGGCGGGGGTTCAATTGTACGCAATAGCGCCATTGCCGCCTGATGAGCGACCGCGGCGATGATGGCCATGGTGATGATGATGATGATGATGGCAAGTCTCAAAGGAATACACCACCCTAACACCACCTTTGTTGCGGCTGTTGTTGTTGTTGCTGCTACTGCTGCTGCTGCTGCTATTTCTGCTGCTGTTGCCACCAGCACGCAGTAGTACAGTACATTGTGCTGCCCTCACACACAACGAGTGACTCCTTCCGCTGAGTGTTTCTCGTGCACATCAGAGCGCACGCTCATCATGTGGGTGGGTAGGGCGTAGATGGGCACATGGCTGCTAAATGCACGTGTGTCTTCTCTCGCTCGCGCGCTCTCTCTCTCTCTAGTACATACTTGCTTTCGCATACACTCTCTGTCCTTCTATAACCTCTCAATCTCTCGCTTCTCGCTTGCTGTTTCACACAATTCTCTCTTACATACACCTTTTGTCCTTCTATAAACTCAATCTCCACTTCCCTCTCGTCTCGCGGTCTCTCGTGTCCCCCCCCCTCTCTCTCTCTCTCTCGCTCTGTCTATGTGTATATCTAAGGCGATCCAATTTTATCCACTGACGCCGCCACCACCGCTATCACCGCCGGAGAGCGGCCGGATTGCATGATGAGGCAGGCAAGCAAGCAGGCAAGCAGACAGGCCGGTTGGTTGATCAGCGTCCAAACGCTGTTGGCCCTGCTGCTGCTGAGAGATCTGGGCTGTTCGGCCACTGCTTACACCCGTCTTGCTAAGTGGTAGGTACAGTTATAGGTTGAAGGTATGCATAGGCTAGGTAGGACGCAGGATGACAACGGCTCCAGACTGCAAGCCGCGGCCAAATTGTGCCAGTCGTTGTCGTCGTCGTGGTGCTCGCGATGGTGGTGTGGTGGTTGTCTGCCGCTGCTGCTAGCGATGGTGGTGGTGGTGATGGCGGGCGCGGTGCCGATCGATCAACGTCTAAAAGGTAAAAATTTGCAAAGTCGGCTCTCTTTCAATGTTCTCCTCATCGGCCTTCGTCTTCTCCATTTTCCTCTTCTCCCTGTCCCTGTTTTTTTTTCTCTTTCTTTCTCTCTCTTTGGGTCTGTGCCTGGTTCTTTCTTCTTCTCCCCCTTCTCGATCTGTTTCTGTTCCCCTCTATCTCTCGGTGTGTCCCTATTCCTTCTCCCCCTTCCCCCTCCCAGCTTTGTCGTTCTATCTCACTACTTTCTTTCTCATTTCCTCTTTCTCCCTCTCGCATTATCTTTATTATTATTCCTCTTTCTTCCTCTCTCTCTCTCTCTAATTATCTTTATTATTTTCTCAATATGTCCGCTTTTTTGTTTCGCTTCTGACGTTCTCAGCCAACCAGCCCATATCTATGTTTCTCGTTTCCTCGTTGTCTCTGTGAAAACTGAGCCGCCGTCGACTCGGCTTTTTTTTGTTGCCTTACGGCTGCGTCATTGCAGCGCTCTACGTTTGCACTTTATTGCACTGTACACTGAAGACACACATGACGCCCAGTATTCAGATACTCGACGAACTAACGGAAGGACCGACGCTTAGACATAGGACACAGTTACAGAGACATAAGTCACAGTTATACAGACATAAGACACAGTTACACAGACATAATGCACAGTTAAATCCGTGTATGTGCACGTATCATGAGCGTCCTCTGAACCCTCGGATCGGGCGCAATGACATTAGTCAAGCTGTCTTTTACGTGCTAGCCTTGTGGGTTTCCGCGTTAACCTCCATGACCTCCGTGACTGTTGTCACACGTCGTGAAGGAGTACCGTGCTCAGTATGGGTGTATTGTTTTTCATATGTGCGGCTATTGCAACGTATTAGCTGTCTATCTCTTAGAAATGATGTTTGCGACCAGTTGATTTGGCGAGGTTATCATTTTATAACGGGTATTATTGAATTGTTAGGAAAGTTGAATATTATAAATTGTAGATTTCATATTTATTAGAGCTCTTCACAAGCCCTTGTGTAGTTTTCTTGTATTTTTATCTAATTTTACAGCTGTAAGATGTGCATGGGCAGGTTCTGAATTATTGTTATTATTACTACTACTTCTACGTGTACTGCTATTATTATTATTATTATTATTACTAATACTACTACTACTATTATTTTAGAAAATGCTCCTCGAGATCTGTATTTTAATATTACGGAATATTACTCCGCATGGATTAAACTTAAACGCATTTGGAAAAACTTTTCCAGGTAACAATCAGGAGGTCACATAACAGTTCAACGCGTAACGGAGAGTATGTACAGTATGGTAAAGTGAGAGTACGATAAAAAAAAAAAAAGTTTCGCCCTTAGAAGCAACTAAAAAACAGAACTGATTCAGGTTTGAAATAATAATAATAATAATAATAATAATAATAATCGAATCTAAGGCTGGTAAGGCCCTAATGACATCAATGATCGAAGGCAATACTCAACCGGGGACAGACTTAACTGGAATTTGCGGTGTTGACCAATTACCCGCCCACAAACAATGAACAGCGAACCTCCTCAACCAAACCCCGATCATCCTCAAACCAGTCCCCAACAGGCATTTATTTGCGACGTTTGCAGAAAATTCCTAAGATCGCTCCGCGGATTACATATACATAAAACCCGTGTTCACGGAGAACAAACCCACGCACCTTCCGTTGGCCGGATACCCGATGACTCCGCTCCACATACTTCAGTCCAGGACCAGATAAATCCAGCCGACATTACCCTTGACGAGCCAGTTATCTTCACCCGTATCCTAGCTCGCGTTCGCAAAAGCACTAAGCTAGTTAGAATAATTCCGAGGGGAGTCAGAGAAATCTGTTGCGCAGCCTAGGCGGAGGCTCTCTCTCACTTCAACTCGAGACTTAATGATGCATTGTGGCACAGATTAATGACCTTGCCGACACTTATGTTGCATATTCCAGAACGAAAAAGCAACGACAGCACATTATGCCAAATAATTAGGAAGAACATAACAGAATCCCAATGGAGAACGCTGGACAATCTCCCTGATGGACTGCACCACAACCTCACACAGTCGCGCAAAGACCACCTTTCCGACCGTCAGATTGCCGCAAGGGCAGAACGCAAGTTAGCTATGGGAGACATATGCTCCGCCGCACGCACTCTATATTCTACAGAATCTTTCGCATTACCCGACGATCACACGACTCATGAAGCAAGCATCCCTCTCCCCCGGCTCACGTCAGAGACCGCTTGATCAACTTTGAGCAACCGTCCTCGGAAGAGCCTTTCATCGTCCCGGCACAGTTCGTAGTTAATGCAGTTCGTTCATTCTCACTGGCCTCTGGCCCTGGACTCGATGGATTACGTCCTCGACGTCTGAGAGATATGCTAGACAACACGATACCCTCTTTCGAAAAACTGCTAGCGGAACTGCGCTCTTTGACTAACTTGACCCTAAGTGGCAGGCTGCCAAGATTTTGCCACCCAGTCTTCTATGGGGCAGATCTGACAGTCCTGAAGAAAAAAGACGGTTCCATTAGGCCAATAGCGTGCGGCCTCACCTTACGTAGGCTGGTTGCCAAAGTAGCAATTTCCATCAATAGGACGGCAATTGTGAAGGTGGTGACGCCTCACCAGGTTGGCGTATCGGTAAAAGGCGGAGCCGAAGCTGCAGCACACGCAACTCGGGCTTTTACGGAGATAGAGGGGCCCCCACGGGTCCTGGTAAAACTAGATTTTCAAAACACCTTCATCACAATTCGACGCGATGTCATCCTTAGTGAAGTTAAAGCAAAAGTTCCACAAATGTTCCGCTTAGCGTGGCAGAGCTACGGCACGCCATCACTGCTGTCCTGGGGAGAGAGTGAGCCTCTTCTCTCAGTCAACGGAGTACAACAGGAAGACCCGATTGGACCCGCCTTATTTAGTTTAGGAATCTCAGTATTAGTGTCCCGTATGAGAAGCCCACTAAATGGGTGGTATCTGGACGATGGTATACTGGGCGGCCCGGCAAACGTAGTGGCCTCCGACATACGCGAAGTGCTACAGTTTGCAGAAGAGGGAGGCTTAACTCTCAACGCCTCTAAATGCGAGCTCATAGCTGTAGGTGGAACCTCCCACGAACTGGAGGAGGCATGCAAAATCATTGCAGACGCTCTGCCCGGTACAAAGAGAATCGAGCTGCCTGACTTGGACTTAGGAGCGCCCGTTGGCTCTCGGAAGATCTCTAGAACAATCCACGATAAGGGAGACGTCTTTCGGTCTATAAAAACTCAGCTATTGGCGATGCACTCACAGGCTATATTTTACCTATGGAGATACAGCTTAGGGTCACCTAGGTTAAACTATATTCTACGCACTTCGCCCACAGGCCAAAACTGTGAATTTGCAAGCATTTGACAAGGTGGCAAGAGAGACACTGAGTGAAGTTCTAAACGTAGCCCTCACTGACAGATCTTGGAAAAGAGCCACACTTCCTCTCAGCGAAGGAGGGTTGGGACTAAGGTCCGTAGCAGACCTTGCTCCATTGTGCTACGCTGCTTCTCTCATAGAGTTCTCAGGGCTCGCAGAGACGTTGTTAGAACCGCATGTTTGTGCTGTTCTCCGCGCAACGAGGGACGAAGCTGAGCTGGCAGCAAGACAATCGATAGGCTCTGGCCCCTGGAAACAACACCCTACGCAGCATATACTTGACGGCTACAAGTGTCAAACGACCGCTCGCAAGATCTTAGATGACACCCAATCTCCGACAGAGAGAGCGGTATTTATAGCCGCCCGTGAGACCTTCAGCAGTGGCTTCCTAAGGGCACTTCCTTCACCGCAGCTGGGCACCATGCTGGAAAACACCTCCTTCCGCATGGTGGCCGCCCTAAGAATAGGCGCTCCCATATGTGAGCTATACGAGTGCAGGGCATGTGGAAAAACAGTAGATAAGGACGGACTGCACCCTTTAAGCTGCTCTAAGAGCCCTGGTAGGACTCTCAGACACGCGGAAATCAACGCAGTCTTAAAGAAGGCTCTTCGTAGAGCCGGCATACCAAGCACCCTAGAGCCCAGGTTGAACTTCGAAGACAAACGACACGACGGCGTCACCATTTCGCCATAGTCTAAGAGCAAATGCCTGGTATGGGATGCCACGGTATTATGTATCGTGACCCCGTCATACTTGATGCATAGCGCTACCCGGTCAGGGTGGGTTGCCGAACATGCTGAGATTGCAAAAAAACTCAAATACTCTGACCTGGGATAAAAGATACCACTTCGTACCCGTCGCCATGGAAACGATGGGCCCAATCAGCAAAAACACAAGTATATTCCCCAAAGATTTAGGTATCAAAATTAGTGCTAACACGGGTAGACCAGCGCAAAGGTGAGTTTCTACGTCAGCAACTCTCGCCCGCAGTGTGTAGGGGAAACGCCGCCGCTGTCATCGGCTCTATGGATTGAGGAGCGGGGGTGAGCCTAGGCGGGTACACGTTTAGATCACACAATTGTAGGTAAACACCAAAAAAATTAATAAAGAATAATGATAATAATAATAATAATAATAATAATATGTGGAATTTTTTTTAGATTATACCTTATACATAAGTTGATTCATTTCGTTGCGTTAAAGCTTACTGACGTCAAAGTGACCAAGGCGGTTGTTTCTATACGACTCTGTATAGCACTTATCTTGCGGTAGTAGTTCTTAGGAATAATCTGAAGTTTGCCTCATCATCCTGTGTAGCTCAAGTTGGGCATACTTTGATACATGATTTCCAGCTTTGGAAGAATGGCTCCTCGAGTGTTCATCCTTGAGATGATGTTCCTTGAGCCGTGCTACGTCTACTGCCGTACCCAGTTTTTCGTACAATATATCAGCTGCACAACATCTTGTCATCATCATCACATGTATCGTCTATATTCTCCGCCGCGGTATCACTAGAGGCCACTACAGTTTTTGGATGCGTTTGCTCCTCCTGGACCCTTAGCCAATGCTGCCAATCTTTTGCAACGACTCACTCGACCGATGATGCGGTGGCAATTGCCTATTAGTAATTAGGTAGTAGCGTTGTGTCTGTTTGAAGTCGCCGAAGTTGCCGAGCTGGTAAGCAAGTCAAACAAACTTCGCCCTGGGGTGTAGACGCCAGCCTTTCGCCATGTGTGTTGGCTTCGTGCCGGCTTTCGCTCGATCGGTGCTCCTTTGAGGAAACTGACTTATATCCGCGGAGGAGAGAGCTTCTTGAGATCGCTTTGCTCTCTAATTCATCGTACGCAGGCGGCATCGTGGCGGTCGTGTGACAGTGTGGACTGTGCGTGTGCTGTATTTTTGTGTAGCGCGGCTTCGGCCGTCCCGTAGGTGTCATCGCAACAGTCCTGTGTTGTTGTTGTAGACAACATTACGCGATGGCTGGCTTGCTTTGTTCTGTTTCGTCCAGTCTAATTAGCAGATAAAGCCTCAGGGCGACGACGACATGAGGGCAACATCTACGGGCAGGATGCACGCTTGGCAGGCCGTTACGGCCTAACTCGACCGGCGAGTTGGCACGAACGCTCTCTGCGCGCAGCGTCGCTCACGAACGTCATTTTATTCTATCAATGAGCCTATCAGAGTTCTTGCGCGCCAGGCTGGGCGTCTCTATGGGCGTCAGTTACACTGCCGCAGTGCCAACAGCCAAGTGGTGGTGCAATACCTGTGCTCGTTACGATCTATTTCGCCATTCAATCCATCGGCTGCTGAATTTCTCTT
>QVRM01004951.1:0-29550 GCA_003439945.1 Dermanyssus gallinae | reverse complement strand
CTATGGCGGCCTGTTGAACGCGTTTCGTACATCTAGGAAGTTCGCAGACATCAGCTGGCGCATCCTTCGTCTGGAAATGTGTAGAGGTTCTGCCTTTCCAGGACTCAGTGTATAGCTGTATAGACGGATCTATGATTTTAAAACCTCTTAGGTCGCTAACAGTAGTCGAACTCTTCAGCAAATTATCTGAGCCGTTTCTCGATGATCCTCTTAGAGCCCTTTGCAATCGTGTTAATGAGACTTATTTGTCTGTAGCCACCCTTGCCCGTCGGAATCAACACTACCTCCGCAGCCTTCCATAAAGACGTGATTTTCCCTCTCCGAAAAATCGCGGTGACTACGCCACGACAACCGCAGGCACTCCCTGAAAGCACCCTGACGGGCGTCGCCGGAATACTGTCTAGTCCTCGGAGTTACCAGTCTTCATGCGGTCGGCCGCCTAAACGACTTTCTGCATTAGGACCGGGGGCACACCGTCCTCCGTCGGTTCGTATCCTTCTGGCATTTCAAACCCTTTCCTCTCGAAAAGTTATTATGGTGGGTGAAGAGTTCCTTTAGTCTTTTTGTTCTTGCTCCTGCATATCCAGCCTTACTATCTGTCGTGGATCACCTGTTTTTATTTCAGTCAAAATAGTATAAGAACATCTCTGATTCCTACGGGATCTCAGGGAACCCTTCGGCGAAGGGAAGGGACCTTCGACTGACGCCGCGTTTCCCCGTTGAAGCTCGATCGCTGCTCGCTGCAGGTAGGAACTCTCTAGAACGAGGATCCTTTGTGACTGCGTTAGTCTTTTTCCAAGCTCCTTGAAAAATTTTGACGTTTACTTCACCCATGGGTCCGTAAGTTTCTATGGCAATTGGCTGGACGGTAAACTGCGGATTGAGTTCTTTGTATTTCGCTAACTTGCGGTCCTCCGCAAGACAAGCAGGGGCACCAGCTTTCTGGCTTGTTCGAGCGACGTAGCTCCTGGCCAATGTACACGACACGGTAACGTCTTATACAGTAGACGACCTCTTTCCCAAGGAGTTAGTTTTACGTCCGGTCGTAACCCACTATTGGCGCTGAGGTTTAGTGGCTCTTTCACAGCCGGCACCTGTGCACTATGTAGTGCACGACAGACGACGTCGTTTATTGGATAGTGTCGTGGGTGGCGGCCGCCGCTGTATCGGCACGATAGAGCGTGTTCCCCTGTTGTTGTTACGGGGAACCGACACCGGTTGCAAAGATGAGCGGCACAGACCGTCTCCCCCAGCCGCAGACCAGACACGATGCGGAGTGTGTTATTGTCCAGCATCGTACCTAGTTGAGGCGAGGGGAAGGCCTGAAGCCACTTGCCACTCATCGGATCGAAGCAGGCTCGTAGTCTAGCCTTGTCAGCCGTGGTTTGCGCCTGAGATAGGAGAGAGGTTTGTTTCCGCTTCACGACAATGCGGTCGAAAGACTCTTGCGTTGGGCAAACCGGTAGAGCCTCCCACCGCGCTTTAAATTCGTCCAGGCTCGTACGCGAAGCTCGTTCGATCACCTCCGAAGTACCTTCCGGGCCTATGAAAGCAATTAGACGTTTAAAATCTGTGATTGAGCCTACGTAGTACGACAGGGCCATATCTTTAGTTGTACGGACACCGAGGCCACCTGCGCTGACTGGCAGCGTAGCTTGGGCCCATGCGTTGTCTCCTAGGCGCACATTGAATAAGCACTCGAGTGTCGTTCAGAAGAGTTCGTCGAAAACGTAGAGCAGGTCATCTCTCTTGTACGAGGAAAAACATCGTAAAAGATAAATTAAACGAGGCGTGGAAAGGTTTTGCCGTAGAAAATACAGGGCTGGGTGTACGTCTAGATGTTTTTAATCTACTGCACCACCGTTTCGCATCTGTGAGCCTCTTTTGGAGGGCACCCACAACTGCTGCGTCAGTTAACGGTGGCACCCAGCAATTCGACGTTTTCCTCCGTTAGCCACTTGATATTGGGTAGTTTTGCTTGTGCTGCGGCAGCAGTTTCCTCTCTGTCGTTGTGCGATAAAACGAGGAGCTCACATTTATTGTCGTTGAGCTTCCGGTCCGAGACCGTCTCGAAGTCGTGGACCTACTTAATGTCGGAAGGACAGCAGGCAAAACCCTACAAGAAGTTCATCGTCTAAGTATCACGGTTGCAATTCTGACTGCAATCGTGCCTGAAGCTCATATAATCCTATGCAGAAGAGAGCCGGCCCACACGGGTCGCCCTGCTGCACCCCACACTTCGACAGTTTAGTCTTTCCTTGCCAATAGAGATTAGACGGGAAGCGATACATCTGGTAGATAGCGGCGTACAGCGCCGGGGTTCGCTTTTTAACCGAATTTAAAATGTGGTCTCTTCGCATCATGTGAAAGGCATTTTGAAAACCCAACTTACTAAAAAATATGGTTTGCGGCTTTGTGTGATTCAATGTATGCAGCGGTGGCATGTACGGCAGCTTCGGTACCCCCTTAATACCACAGCCAAGTTGCAGTGGGGCAACTAACTCAACAATATCCTTGATTGATTTCTTGACGAGGACTTTGCCGACAAGTCTTCGTAGAGTGAGCCCCACTGCAATAGGTCTTATTTCGCCGTCCTTCTTCCGGAGAGCAATTAGAGAAGCTTCGTAAATATTGGCAATATAAAATTTTGTAGTTGTCCGTTGATGGCCAGAGTAACAAAGCGACACAGAGAAAGCAGCAAAGAATTACTGTTTTCATCCTGTCTTACTATCCTCTTCACTTGGCTCCGCACTATCTTGTAGGGTTAATTTCAGGGATTGTCGTCGACCTCTGCCTAGAAAATCTTTTAAAATTCCCTTTTGCATAATTGATTACTTGCTTCAGTGCCGCAGGCATAATGAACATCCCAAAACCCTAAATTTTGGCAAACTGTTTGTTTGCTCAATTTGACTATTGCCTGAGGCATGAGTTATTTCACAGAAACAAGATATTCTATCGAGCACGACGGTATGTATAGTTCGTCCAACGAACAATTGTTCACCCTCAATGACGGCCTTTTGTAAAGCAATGCCTAACATCAACATCAATATAACATATAGTAGTAATTTCAGTCTCACTTCTAAATATACATTCCCCCCATGAGCGTACTAATTTACAAAACTATTTACATATTTGTTGAGGGGGAGCAAATAAATGAATAAACCTGTCGGCGGCCCTAGCTTAAAACCAAATGTTAGAAAGGACCAGGTCAATATTACAAAGAAGAAGTTATCCCAATGGAAGGCAAATACAGTAGGTATTTGAGAATACATTGTTGCCCTTAGCGAGCCTGATATGAAAGGTGACATGTGACTTTAAGTATACATGCCAAGCGAATAATAAATCAATCAATCATGTGCATATATAATTATATTTATAAGTTTAAATACATATATCCGCATATGCTCACACGTGATTGTGAATGTGCTTTTACATTTATTAAGGGTTGCCTTCTACTGGTGTAGTATGTTTTTAGCAAATCATTTCTTATATCATAAGTATCTGAATTTGATATCAGCGTGTTTTTTGTGATTAAAATCAAACTTATACCTACAAAGGCCGAGTTCCGAACGCATCACATGGATGTTTTTTCAGATTAACACGATTAACTGCTTAAACACTTGCGCTCTAATTTCTAAAAATAACGTTATTCTCTAAAAAAGCGATTACCTGCGATGTAAAATAGATTTTCTACTTTAATGTAACTCGTACGGTCATCCTCAAAGCGATGAGCTGACAGGCCCTTACATAGATATACACGCAAGTGCCACATAAGTATCTGCAAGACAACGCAAATGCTAATAGTTATGTAAACATCTCAATAGTTTTAAAGTGAAAAAAACCCTTATTATGCAATAGAGAGAGATCGACTTTCTCGTACGCTTAAACGATATCGAGAGCCATCCCAACCACTTCGTATGCTTTAAAAAAACAAGACATTCTGGAAAGATGAAAGTTTTGATTGAGAGAGCGCTGGGCGAAAATCAAAAGAAGAAGTGGTGCATAATTGACACCCTAAATACAAATTGTAGATATTTATATACATATATATAATATATATATATATATATATATATATATATATATATATATATATATTAACTGGTAATTTGTATGATGCACACTGGGCGTCGTTGTAAAAGCCAGGTTGTGTTGAACTCACAAGCCCACTGACTTTGTCTAACACTTGTCGTAGCCGCAGTACTGCCTTCTCGATGTTACTTCACCTGGTCACTTTATTTTGCCAATAAGGCTCTACGACTTTGTGCAGCGTTTTTTCGCCTTGGCCTTCCGTAAGCCAGGATTTGTGTTTCTTAAGGGACGCCTCTACAAGGGCTTGGCATATCAGGGAATTTCTAAATCTTAGGTTTTGCAATATTAGCTTTCAGTATTGAAAAGGGCGCAGCGTCCGTAGCAGTGCCTCACATCGTCGGCATCCCCGGAGTTGTATATACGGCACAAGGAGGAGCCAGTTTTACTAATGCGGGTGTAGCTACAGCACCATGGCCCGATAGAAGCTGTGCGACTGCGTGGGTAAGCGAGCCGTGTATAAGGCTGTATATTTTTTTAAATCAGGGAGTATTGATTTTGTCCAGTATCCAGGCTGGCCCGGCTGGATTGCTCCCTAATGCTGGCTCTATTTGCTTAGAATGTCTCTTCTGCAGAATAGTGTTTTCTTTCATCTGTAGAGCCGTGCAACTTGCCCGTGCGTCATATGTCGTTGGGTTTTGTTGAGGAACCGGCGTGCTCCCATAAGGGTACGGCATATAGCATAATGCTATCTATTACTGATGCTAAGAGACGGCGCCAAAAATTGGATCCTGCAGTAGAGGGTCCCTGGGAGGAGGATTTTTTGCAGCTTTACTAAGGCTGTTTTTTTGGCTGCGTAGCGCACATGAGGCGTTCCTGTGAGAGCCCTATCCAGAATGACGCTAGGTATTTGACTATGGGTGTAGGTAATATTAGGTGCCCTTCCAGACATAAGGTCAAATTCTTTGGAGGATGCTTTACAGCATTTAAATAAATTGCTTCCGTTTTTTTGTGACGCCAATTCGAGATCTAGCGTATGCAGGTATTGTTGGATATAAGCCATGACTCAGTTAGCTATCCCTTTGAGCAAATCCGCGTCCTGGCGGTAACGATTAGTGCCAGATCGTCTGCGTAGGCGACGAATTAGCCTTTGGATATGTGAGAGTCTAAGTACATTATCGTAGACTAAATTCCACAGGATTGGTCCCAGTCACACGAAAGCGTATGAAACGTTTTGACATCTAAGAAGATATAGACAATGCGACCGGGGCTCTCGGTATTTTAACGATGTTTAGAACTTTGCTGTGAAGCATCCGGCTTGGAAGCCGTGTTAGTATTCCAACAGTGCTTTCTTGTCTTCTAATTTTGTCACTACCCGTCTATTGATGTCGTGCTCAGCTGTCTTGGATAGACACGAAAGCACACAAATATTTATAGAGCTATATGCCGTGAAGTCTTATTGTGGATTGCGGGATTTTGGCACCAGAGTTAAAGGTTAGGGTAGTCTCCGCTAGTGAAAATATTACTTTTATGGTTGTTTAGAAGTAGGCGTACTGTTTGCAGGGAAACCGCATATGGGCCCGATGCTTTTCTTAGCCGTCTGTGTTCAGCCACGACTCTGATATGTTGGATTATAATTGGCTCAAAGATAAGGTCTAACATTTTCTCAAGGAGTATCTGTTACGGGCGGGGGTTCTTGCGGAAATAGCGCAATTTTAACGGTCGGGCTACTACTACAACTAGGGTCGGCTGTGTATGGCTAATTTTGTTGCGCACGATCTTGTAAGCTTTGCCCAATGGTTTTCTTCGACCTTCTCGCATAATGAATTCCAGTAGCCTATTTATTATTCCTATTTGGCTTATGTACGGCTCTTTGTACTTGTCAGTACTCTTTCCATAGATTTGACCAATGCTTTGCTCTGCGGCGCGTGCATACTCGTCGCAGACGCAAGCACGCCCTTCTATTTTAAAGGATCTGGCTAGCACGGGGCGATTGGCAATCTTAGGATGTGGGCGAGAGGTGGATTCTCGGTAGGTTTCCCCCGGTAGTGCAGAGATTTCCTCTGTCGAGCATTCTAAAAGATGAACTTTTTTCAACGACTTCTGTAGACAGAAATAATTTAGTGTGGAAAATCATTGCTATTGTGTGTGGGGGAGAAATTGGTTGCCCATTCTATCGTGTATTCTGGAGTGTCATCAAGTCCATTGTCGCAGTGAACGCACGCAGGGTCGGAGCCCCGTAGAGGGCTACTGACTTGGCCACGGACATAATGATGCGTCGTTTGGAGTGCCAGGTTCATAGGTATTAGACATGAGCCGTGCGAAGTTATTGGCAATTTTGAGGTCTTTATCCGTTGCTCGGCGCAAGTGATAGGTGCCTCGGTGACCCCGATCAAGGAATACTCCGAGGTCTATTCGATCTATTTGTTATTGACGTGTAGGTAAAGAGCTGAGCACTTTCTCCAGGCCACCAAAAGAATTGGCTCGCTCTTGGCAGTTGCTAAAGTAAGTTCTATAATAGGTGCCATAGCGGGGGCCAAGTATAGAGCCCTGTGGCACTCTTGCAGTCATATTGAAGGTCACTCCTTGGGATTAAATAGTGTGAACATGTAGGTAGTCAGATATAATTCTACAAAGATAAAGCTGGCTTGTATTTACTGTATGAGTATCTCGAGTATGACTCTCTACGGAGGACTGCTAAAAGCGTTCTTGACGCCGAGTAAAACGGCCACTAGTAGATCGCGTTTTTTTTGGCGGAAGCCTGCAGAGGAGCTTGGCCTTGGATGAAACCCGCTAAATGGCGTAAATTGTCAAGCGCTCCTTCCGAAATCCGTATGGGGAGTCGTACAGAAGGCCGATTCCCTCCGCAAAGTCTCGGAGGCGTGCCTCCGCGATGGACCCAAAACCTTTAGCCAGGTATCCTAGTAAGTATATTAGGCGGTATAAGGTACGGCCCTTCGGGATTACAACGGACAGATCTGCGGCCTTCCATTCGGTAGAGAACGAGCCCAGGCCGAACATTTTCGTCGCCGCAGCGGCCATCGCTTCCGGATACTCCTTCACCAGTAGCTTGGCGGCAGAAACGGGGATACCGTCCGTGCCCGGTGCTTTTCCCGGCTTGAGCAGCTTCGACGCTTCGTGTATCTCTGCAGTGTTGCTACTGGAGGTTGCTCTTCTTTAGCCCCTAGGACCCTCTGGTAGGGGCCGCGGTCAAGGAAAGGGTGCTGTGAAAACAGCGCTGTAATCGTATCTTTGGTGGCCTCTGGTGTTAGGTTCACCCTCTTCTTTAAAGTGGAAATCCCCGTACCAGCTTATTTCCGAAGCTTTGCTGCACGCTTCTCTCAGGAGCTTTTGCAGGCCTGCCGCAGTCTTAGGCAGGCCTTCTGATCCGATGAGACTTCTTAGCGACCCCCGAAGCTTGTCGGATCCCTGGTGCCGGACGCAGCAGGAAAGGTGATGTCGCTGGCTAGAGGGTAGTCACGTTGAACTGGATGAGATAGAAATTGCCGAGGGATTCTTCGTCCTGTAGTATTGCCCAGTTTAAAATCCGCTGGGCCTTTGTTCAGCGCGTAACTGTTAGATTGATGCACGAGGTGTGCCCACCTCTGTGGAAAGTGGAAGCACTAGTGTTAAGAACGATCAGATCATACGCCGCCATCTATTCGAGAACTGCGATACCCCTCCGGCTAGTCTCAGCGGAGTCTGATGTGTTAGCGATGGCTTTAAATCTCCGATTATGACTAAAAATGGAACGTCACCTTGCCTAAAAGAGAAATACAAGTCGTTAAGAGATTGTTTAAAACCTCAAGTGAAACATTGGGTCTGCAGTAGCATGAGCAGAAACGCCCAATGTTGGCAACGTCAATCCCTGAAAAACCGTGGCCGCTGCCGTGCCCAGATATTGGAAGATGGCAGCGGCTGTCAAGTACAATGCTGGTCGCTTTATGACAGTCCACAGTCTAATCCGGTAGAGAATTCTCTGTCCACCGGATGTTGGGCTCGCTGAGCAGCAACAGGTCGGTGCCTAGCCGGTGGCTGCTCTCCTGGAGCATAACGTGGGCTCCTCTGCTGCGAATGCAGTTTAACTGTATAATTTTAAGAGTGTGGGTCATTATTAAATTAAGTGCCCAGGGCCCTGGGATCACTTGATTGTGCCTCTATGGCAGTTATTTCGGCCTGTTGGTCGTCAGGGGGTAAACGTTGACTTCTTTTGCGTCGGTTCCTGGACATCGTGGTGTACCCATCGGGTCACCGCGGTCAGGGCCCGAACCTAAACTTGTGAGGGGGTACGGGTACCGGTAGGAAGTTAGGACGGCCACGGCCGGCCCTCTTTTATCTGCATTCTAAATTTTGGACAAATCCTGTTGGCTGCGTACCCCTCGACGCCACAATTATTGCAGGCAAGTGTAGTTTTGCACTCTTTGGAGAGGTGCTTCAGTGTCTCAACGCTGCTCACTGCCTCGGAAGTTCACGAGGAGACACAGTGCTCCACTTGTTGACACCCGCCGTCAGGTCGGTACGGTGATCTACTTCGTGATGGCGCTCGATGACCATCCTAGCTGTACCCACTTTAGATCCAGAATCTTGCGAGCATCGGAAGAGGCGCTCGAACGAGAGCCGTTTACCTTCCGATAGACCCCTCTCGATGTCGCCTCCGTAACCACCAGCCGCATGTTACCACTGAGGTGGGGAATGATTGTGTGGGGAAAACCGTGATTGAAGGATCTGATTGCCAGCGTGGGTTGCATGTTGACAAAGCTGTGCTACAAGGGTCTCGGAGAGTAGTAGTGATTCTATCTCATTTTCGGCCGTGAATATAACGCCACAGCGGATGCTCTAAAGACTATGCAGAAGTTTATTGCAGTATTTGAGTGTTATTGGTCATTTTGTTTGTGGTTTTCTCGAGGGTCTGCTTGCTGAGCACAACGTCGTAGTGGCGCTTTTTGTGACATGTTTTTGTCCACCACTCCCTCTTATGGCCTGAGTGGAGAAATCGTTTTGTTGCCTTCGACGTGCGGGACCATATAAAGTATGTGTTAAAGCTGGAGTATTTAAAACTTCTCAATTGCCAGGATGTCACGATTCTACTGAAGAAGAGCCTGCCTTGAAGTTTGGCAGTGCATCCTGCAGTCCGGAGAATTGTAGTGATAGTCAATTGACGAGCCGTCCGTCCTTTGTGACAGCAATAAGGCTCTTGTTGGAGCCTTATCATCTAGGCCTTGTTGAGGCTAGTGGCAGTATAGGTGCGCGCAGGCCATTCTTTTTTCGTAGGATCTGCGTATTTTTTTACCGGCTAGCTCCTCGTGAAGGAAAAGGCCTTGTATCTCTGCAGCTATAGATCCTTCTGGTGGTGGGGGAGCTCTGGGAGCGGGTGGGTATTCACCCTGACGAAGTGTCTTTTTGTTCTAGTGGGGGTGAAGCCTATTTCAAGCGCTTTGCGCCAAATTTTACGCATACTGAGGCCTATATATTATACTGCATTAGAGATTAGTGTGTGCATAGTTCCGTGTTTGCTAACTAGCTTTTCTCTGTCAGACTGCTATCAGTAGGAGCTATAGGTCATTCTCGTCTACATAGTTAGGTGCAGAAGGTTCTTTTCATATAGGACTAGTAGGAGTTTCCTTCTCGGCCTGTGGTGCGTAAGGTGTAGCTAGCTTTCTTCTTGAGGGAGGTAGATCTTGCCTCGTTCTGGGTGTATATGGCTTCATCTGGAGGTGTTACTTCCTCAGACATATAATGTACAGATGAGGCGGCTGTTTTTTTTATCCTGTTTCAACCAGGGGTTCGCTCCTCGGTGCTGACTGAATTCTGACGCAGTTATCTATGCTTCATCGATCATGCTAGTGTCTTGTCACCGTACTCTTGGGTAGCAAAGCTGGGGGCAAGGCTAAGACGTTGGGATGAGCGGAAAGTGGTGTAGGGGGTTTACCTGTCGGGCCCAAGACTCAATCTAAGTCCGCAAAGTGATATTCCCGTCCTTTAGTCAGCTAATGTACGAGTAATGTACGCATTTGCTATTCTGTGGAGTAGAAAATGTTTTGCAACGTTTATATATTCCGTGCGCTTTCGCTCTGGAGTTATCACTCGTGGACACGCTTGTGTTGCTGCAGCACGCGGCGTTGTTTCGGTGCGTCGTACGTAGCGGCAGTTTGAATTTGCACGTGGTGCCGTTTGAATTGCCACCCGCTACACTAGGAAGTACGAAACTAGTAATTTCTTGCTGCCACGTATGAGTAATCTAAAAATCGATGTTGACCAGAGGTGTCGAGAGGTATTAATTGCGTATGCCGTAGAGGCTACCGCTCTTTATCATGAAGCGATATTATGTTCTAATATGTTCGGCATTAGACTTATACTCGTTATATGGGCGTGTAAACGAGATATTGTTAGTAAAACCGTCATATGTTTGCTATTAGGGCACCTAGAATGATAAGTTTGGCTCGTTGTATTTAGCAACTCTTCGCGCGTCTGTTTAGTCAACGTGTTCGCCGCTTGTTTTAGTAACCGTGGTGCGTCCTGATAAAGGGTTTGGGTATGGAGACTTGTTAGAGCCTTTCAGAAATATGCCCTGCACCAATTAATCCAGATGTTCTAAACCTGGACTGTTTGGTGTTTCGGCCAAAAGTGTTTTGACCAGAACATGTCCAAATTGTCTTCTAACCAGTTGTGCACCAAAGGGCTCGTCTGGGCAGTCCACTTTGTGCAACAAGGCGCCGTCTTGCTGAAATACGTACGGCCTTCCATTCAACGCGCGGCCAATCCAGGGCTTAATAACAGTCAACTTATTGGATAACTGAAGAAGGAAACGATCTTGTCCAAGCGTTCTACTACTTCCACTCATCACTCCATTTACGGGCCTGGGATATGTGTTTTCGCCATTGTGATTGCGTTGAATGTTATCTATCGGTTCTGACAAACACAATAAAACCGAACACTTGCAGTGAACAACAATCCTTTACAGGAAGGTGTGGGACTCAGAAGACATATACCGAGAAAAGCAAAGGTACTGGAAAAAGAAAGGGTGGGCTGGCATATAGGCCTGGAATAAGGAAGGCTGAAGAACGGCCACATACATGGCTGAGGCGGAAGGGGAGGAGGCAACGTTCAGTAGAGACGAGCAGGCAGTCAAACATTTCGGGAGAATATTGACCGGGTCGGACACAACCCCGAAAGCGCTCCTAGAATGTGAAGGCCCCTGGGATCAGACGACAGAGGTAGCTATGGTCTGGGTAATGAGGGCAATCGCTCCCGGGAAAGTGATGGAAGCAATCAACAGGGCACCACGCGAAAAACAAAGGAGAATGATTTGATAAAAAATGAACACCAGAAAGATACCCTAGTTCTCGCTCCATGCTAACAAGCTCTGTTCACTGAATGTTAAACACTGAGGAAATTTCACAGACCTGGAGGAAAGCGACCTTAATAGTGATTTCCAAAGGAAAGGGTGTAGATACGGAACCAGAGGCTTGAAGGGGAATAGCAATAAGAAGCTGCCCGTACAAGATATTCTCAGAAATTATAGCCAGGAGATTAGAGTCTTTCTTGGAGGAAATAGGTGTAATACCAGAGGAGAAGTACGGATTTAGAAAAGGTTCAACTCACTCAACAATTAGGGAGCTGCTCAGAGCAATCTGGAATACGCTGTCCAAGAGTTACCTTTATGCTATGTTCGTAGATTTAAAGACGGCGTTTGACAAAGATAGCTGAAGAGCTGGCTAAAATGGGAGTTGCGGGAGCAATGCTGAGATTGCTCAACAGCATTCTAGAACAAAACACGGTGTTGATTGACGACGGGATTGGCATTGCGAGGAAGATAGCTCAAACCGCAGGTATCGCGCGGCTGAGTCAACTGCTGTTTTCCGTACTTTTGGGTACCTGCCAGAACGGACAAGGACGAGTTGAACCCGAGAGTGGGCCAACATTTTACTGTACGCAGATGATGTGGTAATCTTTAGTTGCAGCCTTTTCATAGTGAAACAAGCCATGAATCGACTAGTTACATTCATGGATGAAAAGAGCACAAAGGTTATTTGAGAAAAGACAGTAGCCATGAAATTTCGATAGGGTGACCGTCTGGCCATCGGTGATGTGCTCCAAATCAGGGAAAATGAATTAAAATGTGTAAACAAATTTACATACATAGGGCTCACCTTATCAACAAGGAGCAGCAGCTTTCGACTACATATCCAGGAAAGGGTCAGGAAGGCCACCAACGCAGCTGCGGCAATTAAATGCCCACATATGCTTTCAGTTCATGTAGCAACCGCTCTTTTCGGGATATAGATAGCACCCATCGCCACATATGGTATTTCACAAATATGGGATAAGGTGGAAGTGGAATTGCGATTAATTGATTGAGGCAATTTTCTTTCTGAATATGATTTTTGCGCTTTTAAATACGTGCAGAGATAGGGTGGTCCACGTATTGTAAACAGAGAATCTACAAAAATGACGGAGTCGAAAACCGTTTACATGCTGAACTGGCAAACCCAAATTAATGAGGTACACATAGGTATTTATGGGACAGCAGCAATAAGGAGCACTAGGTGGAGGGTTAGCGGGGTAAACAATCGGCATCTAACCTCGACCTTTGCAGCTCACGGATTTCATCACGTTCTGTGTAACGTGGAGGGTTTCTATGAACAACAGGACGAATGTCGATGCAAACAATGCTGGAGCAAATGTAATTGACACCACGCCGCGGTATGTCCGGCGGTTCGGTCCATAGCGAAACTGGTGAAACGCTAGATTAATGGTTGTGTCAAAACACTCTGATGAAACATAAACACACTTACCCAGCCCAGGTGTTAATAAAATAAATATAAATTTAATAAAACAAACATCAACAAAGCGAACGCCAATTGCGACATTGACGAGAATTTAGACATGTTCTGGCCAAAACACTTTTGACCATCAAGCAGACCAGATTTAAATCATCTGGATGTCTTTGTGTTAGACGTATTTAAGCGAGGATCTAACAAGTCTTCACATCTTAGCACTTCTTGACTGCGCATTGCTATCTTGTTAACATTTGAAAAATTCCCGGGACAGGGTGCAACGGGTCTGCGCGCAGTCTCGGCCACGACGTGAAACTTTGTCAAAGCAAATGGCGAATACATTGAATTAGCAGACGCGCAACGAGTTTTGGAACACATCGAGTCCAAATCTCAGTCTAAAATATCAAATTTGTGGCATACGCCCAAGGAAAGCATCGGGCCTAGGTGCCGTCCTTCCGGCAGGAGTAAGCAGTACGCAAACATTTAAAAACCCCTTGGTAAGCACTACGCATACATATCAAGACACCCCAAATGTATGCAAACGCATGACGAAATAAAACCACCAGCGAAAGATCTTCCAAGCCTTGGAAAACGGGACAAAGAAACCTCTCAGCATACCGGCCCATGAGTTTGCCCCCTGTCTTTTCAAAGCAGCTGAGCACACTGTCAACGAACGACTGGTGACATAACTAAAAGACAAGTAGGCGCTGTCAGAAAACTGGTACGGTTTCCGAGCCTGATACTTTTGGATATCTATGTTTTTTTATCAGCAAAGTTTGAAGCTTGGCTGAAACACAAGTAAATTCGCTAAGAGCAAACCGGTCGTACTGACTGACTATCCTCTTAGATGTTAAAAGCGCGTTTAGTACGTTTTTGTGGAACTCCATACACACAGCACTTGTAAACAAAAGCGTGTCCCCCTAGTTACAGCGTATACTAGCGTCATACCTAAAAGACCGAGCATATACCCAAAAAGACGTGAACCATGCAGTCACAGCCGGGGTCCCCCAAGAATCGTTGCCTATGTGAAAGATCTGGCATTTATGGTTACCGCCCGTGACAAAGATCTGCTCGAAGGAACAACCAATAGAGCCCTGCCGGATGTCCGAAAATACCTTTACATGCTAGATCCTGAATTTGTTTCACAAAGTTTAAAAGCAAAGTGGTCTAAAGCGCAGTCTACCAAATCTAAATTTACGCCTGGAAGGACGCCGAGTAACATCAACACCCATGGTTAGGTACCTGGGTGCGAATGTGGCTAGGGCTCACGTGCGTTATGCTACAAAAAAGGTGCTTAAGTCTCAGTAGAGCTGCGAAGAGGTATTTCGATAACATGAGAAACATTCGACGCTCGGCACTATCTGCTAGCATCAAGGGGGCAACCCAGCCGGGCCACCCTGGATAGTGCACAAAATCAATACTGTTTGATCTCCAAAAATGGATCAGTTTGAAACACGACTCGCTCACCTACGCACTCCACAACTGCTAACAGGCTGCTTTCCAGAGCAGGGGTTTATATATATATATATAATTTTTTAATCGCGCATTTATCAGCAACGTTAGTCTCCCGCAGTATGCGGGTGGTCTGCTCAGCCGATCAACCTACCTATGTAGCTCCGAAAGGAAAGTCTACGAAAGATACATTTACTATAAACGCCAGACATGATAGCATCAACTACAAATATCCACGACGAGACTGCTGGTACAACCTAACATCGTAGACGCCGAACCTAGCCTGAAAGTTCCCTGCCCGGTGTGTGGCCTACTATACACCAGGCGTGGCTTACTACGACACACTAGAGCAAAACACCCGACAAATATAGCACCGTCTCCCGATATTGACACGAGTCACCCCGCCGATCCTTCAGTTAAAGATATCCTAGTCAAACTTCAAGACATTAGTAAAACTTTTAAGTTAGTACGTATCACACCAAAATCCATTAGGCATATCTTAGCCTTGACCCTCACTAAGGTGCTCGATGATGTACACACTCAGAACAGTTTCCACGCTTGGTTAGCCTTATTTTCCTTCGTACCGGTCATACTCCGCCTTCCAGCCAATAGAAATATCAACCAATCATTAGCGCAAATCATAAGGAAGAATCTCCGGGATTACGAGTGCGGCACCAGGTTGCATAACCTGACGGCCCACAGAACCGCTCAAAGAAACGCGCGAACCCACGCTGACTTCGATGTTGCTAGAAGAGTCTTAACCAAGTTATCTGAAAAAGACGGCACCAATGCTGCTAGAATCCTAATCTCTACAGACACGTTTTCATCTGGCGAAGATACCGCCAACGCACTAAGAGCGAAACACCCGCCTGCACCAGCAGAGCCTATATGGCCTGAGCCACCATCAACAGATTCTGGATCCACAAGCAAGGAAGACATTTTTGCTGCTGTTCAATCTTTTCCCAGAAGTTCCTCAGCAGGATTAGACTTTATCCGTCCAAGACTACTAGCCGACTTGCTGTCCCCAAACCTGGGAGAAACAGCCAATAAATTGGCAATATCTATCGCCAAAGTTGTTGACATATTGCGCTTCGGGCAACCACCAGCGGAACTTTTACCAATCATTTTCGGCGCTAAATTATTTGCATTGAAAAAGAAGTGCGGCTCTATCCGACCGATAGCATGCTCATCATGCCTGCGCAGGATTGCTTCGAAGGTCAGCATAAGAGATAACACAGGACAGCTCGCACACCTAATAGACGACCGACAACTGGGGTTCTCGGTCAAAGCCGGAGTAGAAACAGCGGTTCATACAACTCGCTCTTTCCTGGCCTCCAGGACTTGCCCTACGTACTTGCTCAAGTTGGATTTTTCAAATGCGTTTAATACGATAAGAAGAGACCATTTGCTAAGGACAGTCAAGGACTCAACCCCAGACATGTACCATTATGTCGAGTCCTCATATAGACGTCCAACTTGTCTTGTAACGTCTGACCTAATACTATCGTCCGAGACAGGTATACAACAAGGAGACCCTCTGGGTCCACCTTTGTTTTGCCTGGCAGTTAACGACCTGATCAAATCGCTCGAAAGCCCGCTTAACATGTGGTACTTGGACGATGGCGTACTCGCAGGCAACGCCTCTACAATCGCTAGTGACATACAGAAGATTATCGATTTCGAGAACGTAAGCGGCTTAGCCCTGAATCCCTCGAAATGCGAACTGTTCGTATGGAATCCTGATGCAGATTCAACAACCTCTGAGATCACGCACTTGTTACCGGGCAGCGCAAACGAAGTAGAGCTTCTAGGGGTACCCCTACTTCAGGAAGGTGTCGCCCCCGTGTTGCAGAAGTGGTTGGATAAACTGAATACCGCTTCGGAGCGCCTTCCTTTGATAGGTTACCATAGCGGTCTTTACCTGCTAAGGTGCTCTTACTCAGCCACACGCCTAACTCATATTCTGAGGGGTATCGAACTTACCGGCGAAACGGACGAGCTACGACGCTTCAATGATCTTACAGACAATACAATAACCAATCTGCTTAACATCAAACTGGACGATACAGCCAAACGACAGATGTTCTTGCCAATAGCCAAGGGGGGACTTGGCTTACCAGACCCGACAATATTAGCACTCCCTGCGATAGTTGCTGCCACCCACCAGGTTTCCGGCAAGGTCTGCGAACTTCTTGACGAAGCCGGCCAGCTCGAATTTACCTCCATGCGAGATCGAGTCACGAGTAATTTGGTTGAGGTTCTTGGAACTTCACCAAATAACGTCGCATCTCAGAGTGAGTGGTCGGCCATGCTAGCCGATCAACATGCTTGTTTACTTATTAATCAAGCTGACAGTGACTCTACTAGGGCCCAGCTTAGGGCAACCTCCGCAAAACATGCAAGCGATTGGCTACACGCCCTACCCAGTGCATCGTTAGGACTGGATGATGCCACTACAAGAATATGCGTTGGCCTCCGACTTGGTACGCCGCTCGTTCACCCTCACATATGCCGATGCGGGGAGCCAGTGGGCATTAGAGCTCACCACGCTCTATCCTGCGCCCTCAGTGAAGGTCGTCGACCACGTCACGCGGCTATCAACGACACAATAGCAAGGGCCCTGAGGACGGCAGGCTACCCAAGTACACTGGAACCAACTGGACTAACCAGAAACGACGGCAAGCGTCCCGACGGGATGACTCTCATCCCCTTTGAACGAGGCCGTACCCTCATATGGGATGCCACCGTAACCGACTCACTTTCACCCTCAATGGTCGGTTTCGGTTCACTTAGAGCTGGTCACGCCGCGACCCAAGCAGAAACGAACAAGATGAACAAATATGCCGAACTGGCAAGAGCCGATAACTTCAGCCCAGTGGCCTTCGAAACCTTGGGACCACCGGGCCCCTTGACTGAAAGAATACTTACTAAATTGGGCGAACGACTAAAGATAACTACTGGGGACAAGAGAGCCGCACATTTTTTGCGCCAAAGACTTTCCATTGACGTCCAGCGGGGCAACGCGATCTCAGTTTTGGGGTCGCTTGCCGAATGGTGCACACCAGGGCTGTTATAGGCTGAAAGTTAACACGTTAATTTACACCGGATTGTAATATAAATTGATTAATAAAATTTGTGATGTTCTTATAATAAAAAAAAAAAATATCCACATATAAACAGTCTGGCCTTCGGTACCATACGCAGTTGCAGCGACGCTTACAGTACACGATCAGGAAGCAAGCCGAAAACGGCAACGGTTAAACGCATATTACAGCCGTCGTAAAAGGTTCTACCTGTCCCTAAGCCCCTGAACGATGAAATCTATGCAACACTAATACGGAATGTTATACTACATAACGTGCGCCTTTGACTCGATATTCCCGTGGGTATACTTACGAATGTCGGTCTCTGGATTACTATATGACTCAAACGTATATCCCAGCAAAAAATACCGGAAATAACGTTTCTGCATACGAATGCCAGTCAGCTGTATAAAACTGGTGGTGCGGCAAGCTAAAATAGAGAAAATAATAAAACCACAAAACAAGCTTCTCAGAATGTCACAACTTTATGTATACGAATTATTAAGCTCTTACACGCGCCCAACAGCCTGTCCAGTATCACGTGAAACGCTATACTGTCATGCTCGATACATATTTGCCAGCTCTACGGTCTCTAGTTGTACCCCGATGTATATCTCCGTATGGGGCCAGTGGGCTTAGGTGGGGAGCCGAAGCCCGCCAGAAGCTGGCTCGCCCTATTGATATCTTGGAAGTAGTGGATGCGGTATCAAAAGTGATACCAGCTGCGAGTTCGGACCTCGTTTGGAATGGACATCTGCGACAAGCGGTTGTTCTGGCTTCTTGCCCCGCTGCTCCCGTTAACTATATTTTACAAATGTTTACAAATTATGAGAGCGCTACTACTTGCCTGACGAATGGAAAGTTAGCACCTTAAGTGTGATAAACTTAAAGGGGGATGCCTTGACACCTTCATTGCAGCGTGGCATAGTAAAGAAAAGCATTATGTACAAAGCTCTATCTGCATTCATAGCGCGTGGCCTGGAAGATTTTTTAGAAAGTACCGAATATTTGCCAGAGCAACAATACGGTTGTAGGCCAAGGGGAGCGACGACGACTGCTTGCGCTGTTTTCCTTAACAGCATTAGAATGCCCTCCGAGGTACGCACAACTTTCTCTTAGCTATCTGCTAAGAATTTAAGGCGGCTTTTGATGCAGCGTCAATAATAATAATAATAATAATAATCCTCGAAAAGTTAGCGTCATGTGGTGTTCCATAATACTAAAGCCTGGTAATACTAAAGCTGTTACATACTATGCTACAGGAGGGATCCGTAATCCTCGACGACGGGGTAACCAATTAATCAGTCTACAGGGGTCGCACAAGGCGATGACCTCATCCCGCTGTTGTTCTCCATATTGGTAAACGAGCTGCCGAATGAAATCCAGCAACCCCACTTGCCAACGAGTACACTTGTGCAGGCCAATGACCGCGTCCTCTACTCCTAGAGTTGATTTCACTTTTAGCAATCGCTTGCATCACTGCAAGAGTATTTTGACCTTTACTCTCTAATAATAAATGTATCAAAAACTAAAACGCTGAAATTTCGTAGCGGAGATAAGCTCGCTGAAAACAGTAATTTTCGTATGAGTTCAGTATCAATAGAACTTGTTGAGCAAACTTTGGAGGTATCTTCTTAGTGCAAGGATTACATTTCGCTCGCGAGGGAATTTAATAGTATCTCATAGCCTCATCGGCTGTCGCTGAATGTCGCTCTCAGCCTTTTTAATTTATAGTTTGCACCGACCGCTGATTACGATATATAAGCAATATGTCCCTACTTATTAACAGCAAATATGAAAGTACTTAAAGAAAGCCAGTTTTTTAGTAGTTTAGCGCACTAGCCGCAGTCCGCTATCAATCTGCAATCTTCTAGACCCCAATCTTTGTTGAGGACATTAAAACGACTTATGTCTTACCGATAACGGAAGCCTTCGCCGGCCAATTCGCTAAGCGGGAATATGGGTTTGCGGATGTTAATTGGCGTTCTTATGAGACTAGAGCAACAACTAACTACAGAAAGGGTCTACGTTGTAAACATAGGTATTTCGTTAGCGGATTTGCAATACATGGATCTCGTATGAAGATATGTACACTAAATGGGTTTCACAAAATACCAATGTGCAACGAGCGCAAATGCGATATATGTGAAGAATAAATGCAGAGGATTATTGTTTTCTCTTTTAATGTATTTATTCGAAGATTTTTTTTCGATAAAACTTTGGAACTCCGGAGTGAGAGTAAAAATGCAGAAAACAAATTTGCAACAGTGGTATTTCTGGATAGGAGCATCCGAGAACATGTATACTGTGAGACGCGCAATTCTCCTATAGATAAACTTAGCCAACCGCCGTTTTCGAGAGAAAATTCCGCTTCCTATGAAGGACACATGACGCCGGCTGGAAGATGTGACACTCTCGTTTAGAAGAGTTTTCTCAATAATTGAAGATCTTTTATTAGCTTTCACGTTCAATACCTTAAAATCATCTAGCTAAAAAAAATTGATTTCATTGGGATAATTTTAGTACCAAATCTATGGCGATCCGAGCCATGATTGCCGAAAAGATAAGGTTTTCTGAAGGGCATGTGTATATTGAGCACATGCATAAAGTACTTACTCCATAAGATACATCCTTTTTCATAGCTCAAAAAGTACATAAAACTATTAATTATTTTGCAGCCTGCGCAGACTATTCGGCAAACTTGATCGAGATTACTCCGCTTATACTATTGCTTCACCCTCTCGGAGGCCGCACAGATGCGATATTCGATTTGACTACCGTGAGAATAGAAATGATCGACCAGCAGCGGCCAAGTCAACTGTTCGCGTTTAACACAAAAGCATAGTGTGACAAGAAGCAATCTTGATAAAAACCTTGGCCAATCAGCGAAGAGAACCGGTGGAATATTCAAATCAGAAACGTTCGAAACGGCCCAATCTCCGAATCTACCGATTAACCAGTGTTCCAACACACAACAAACAAAAAACAATGTAAATTCAACAAATTTTTGCGAGCGTCGTCTGGCACTTCTCGGGTGCCAGCACACGAATCGGATAAGTCCAGTACCACTCTTTTTGCAGCTAAGGTCCTTCAGTAGGCACGAGGGAAGAGGTCCGAAGCGTTAATGCAAGTCGCATTACCGCCAACAGTACACAAAGGGCCGAACGACTTTATCCGTACCGACAGTAACAAGTTCAAGTTCTGCTGAATCCAGGTTACGGGCGACAGGGTGTCTGTTGTCGCGATAGAAAACCCGTTGCTTTGCGGCAAGTACAGATATGTAGTAGTATGTAGAAGCCAACACAAGACGGCCGTATTTAATAGGCACAACACCCATTGTTGGGCAAACGAGAACCCACGTATGACTCGTTAGCGTGGACGTCATTCTCCTTGAAGGCGTGGCCTGGGATGGAGAACAACTACCTCATAGGCTCACACATGCTTCCTAGCAAATGGATGGAAAAGCATTTGTGCCACAAATGCCATACATTTTTGAGTGAAACATTACTACACTATTCAAAAGCGCTTTAGAAGGTGTTTTCAAGGGCATGTTGTTCCAGCATAACGGAATACCACCGTACTCCACTCCTGCAATACGCGATCACCTTAACAAAGAGTTTTGACAAGAAACAAATATGAATGTGCAAAACAAAAAAGTCTTTGCGTTGACGGTTCACCTTCTCTGTTGAAATCGAAAAAAAACCTTCTCAGAGGCCGCATCAATATAATATTGACAAAGCTTGCTGGGACATAACAACAGAGCCACTACATGCATGTACTCAATCTTAACATGCCTTTGTAGAAAACCTTAATTTTCTGTAACCACGAATAGGATCGTTCGATTTTTAAGAAGCCGAGAATTAATGCATTAAGTTCTGTGTTAAAAACCAAATTATATATTTTAAAACGATGGAATTGTTTTGAACTGCTTATGGCAATCAAGTACTATGTGTCCCGAAGTAAGTGGTATCCTCGATTTCGCGACGGGCGTGAAAACACCGAAAGTGATCCTCGTTCGGGAAGTTTTTCGATGTCAATGACAAAATAAAATATTGGAAAGGTTCGTAATATTGTTCACAACAATCGTCGAATTATTTTATGAATATGGCTGAGGATTTTGAAATATCTTATGAATCAGTTGTAATAGTCCTGAGTTATAGTTTATGCGTCAGAAGGCTGGCAGCGAAGTTCGTCCTAAGAATGTTGAGTTTTCAGCGCACGCCTATCAGGAAATGTCCGAATTAAACCTTCATGGGTAGCAAAAAACTTTGGATTGCTTTAGAGGGTGATCAGGAAACAAGTCATGGGTATACGGCTACGACATCGAGACAAAACTTATTCTCCCAGTTGTGCTTTTAAAGAGGGGTCGATCGAAGAGATTCCGACAGATCGGATCCAACACTAAGGACTGCAGTTTCAACGACAAGGGAATTGTCTTCCAATAATTTTTGCCCCCGGATTCTATGGTAATCAAGAAATACTACTGCACAATTTGAAGAATATTGCACACGTCCGGCGCACGAGGCCTGGACTCTGGGTAGATAACTTTTGGGTTCTCCTTTAAATACGCAATTCATTAGAAACTATGTATTGCTATATTTGCAAAACAGATATTTATGTAAGCGCAAACGACCACCGAATCCCCGAGAGCTTCGCAAAGTGACCTGATTCGTTGTTTTTGCTGTCTGAATTCTGTTATTATCCCAAAGTGGAATGTACAACTCACTGATTTCATTGTTACGACATTTCATTCATTTCATTTAAAGACGGCTTATATAATATTTATATATATATATATATATATATATATATATATATATATATATATATATATATATATATATATATATATTCAATTCAGACGTGGTTTATTTACGGAACTGCATACATTCACATGCTTAAGTTCTCGTTATGAAAAGTGGTACAAGGGTTTGGGAATAAAAGGAGAAAAAGAAGAAGATATATACATACATGTGTATCTGAATGGTTATCTAACGTTCCGTGCATCTTTTCATATAATTAAGAATATCATTAGGAGCCATGCTGGAATGGCATATGAACTTAGCTTATATATGTGTATGTACATTTTCTTCGTTCTGCCTCCGAAAATAAGGTTCTCAATACGCTGTTGCGCAATCTTCATGTAGATGGTATATATATATATATATATATATAAATATGGTGTGTTAATTGCACACAACACTCAATGGTGGGCCAACGAGAACCCTCATATATATATATATATATATATATATATATATATATATATATATATATATATTTATGATGTGTTTAATGCACACAATACATATTGGTGGGCCAACGAGAATCCTCATATGACCCGCGAGCATAGAGGCCATAGTCCGCTTCTTGGTGAATGCCTGGGTGGGCATGGTGGACGACTACCTTATAGGTTCCACATACTTCCCTCAAGATTAAATGCACCTGCCTAACGCACGTTCTTGAACAATATGTTACAACAAATGTTGGAAGGCGTCCGGAAAGCGTTTGTCTGAAAATGCGGGTCCGGCATGACGGCGCGCCGCCACGTAACTCTGGCTGCTACGTTTCGGGAATACCTAAACGGGACATTTGCGAATTGGTAAATTGGGCCGAGGCGGGTCGATCGCTTGGTCACTTCAATCGCCCGATTGACCAAGCTTCGACTTTTTTTGTGGGGCTACCTAAAAGGTATCGTGTACGAAAACTCCCGTTGAGTCGCGTGAAGAACTGGTCGGCGGTATATTCAACGCTGCTGACATTGTTCGGGCAATGCTTAACATATTAACACGCGTGTTAGAAAGGCTATGCAATCGCTACAGAACGTGTTTAATGATTGGCGGACGAAGCTTCAAGTGCTTCTTATAACAATACAAAAAGTGCGGATGTGTTTCTGAACGAGCGCGAGTGGTTTATTTGCTGAAGCAGGTCAAAATGCTAGCAAGTATGCATGCCCTTACTTTCGTATTGGCTCTCGAAAAAGCTTAGTTACTCGGCAAGTAAGTAACGCTGACAATTACTTTGGTAAGATGATGGGCATTAAATGTGCTATTTTCTAAGGATATTCGCAATTTTTTTACCGCTGTGCAAAATTTTTACGGTTCTGCACGTAAAAGCTTTAGCGTAAGACATAACAACATATCGGCTAATCGCTCTCCGCTAGCTTGCGTCGGGTGTCATTTAGAATATGGCAGCTTTTGCCGCCAAACATGCCGGTAAGATCGGTTCTTTCATGCGTTGATTAATTCTCAAACGTCTCAGCGGCCACATTTATAATTTACTATTTTTCGTCCAGCAATCGCCTCATTTTCACCAAAATCTATGGCAACCGCTACAACAGCGGACCCCTGATTTAACTTGAAATTGAAATGGAATTCTCAGCGTAAAGATGAAGATAGGGCTCGGTCACTATGCATGGTGCACGGCTTACCCTGAGTGCCTTTGACGATCCCTTGTGTTTCTGTTTTGAAAGTGGTGGTTCTGCCCAACCAATCACCTCTGCGCAGTGGCACCGGTCCGCTTACTGCAAGGCGAAGTCGAGCGTTCCCGAGCAGCCGTTTAGCTTATCCCGGCTGCCCATTTCACATTGCCTTGATAACGTTTTTCTACCCTTTCTTAGCCTAGTCAGCTCGCGGGGGCGCATCTGAATGCTTCGAATAGCGGACGCCATGACATGTCCGAACATACGCGTACTTAGCCAGCCGCGTTCTATACCCCACTCTTCCCTACCAGTCGTTGCCGCTCTCGTTATCGGGTGGGCGCTGCCGTCCACAGCTGGAATTGCGCCCCTCCAGCGCAACGTATGAACGCAGTGGGGCGTCGTCAACCAACCATTTGCTGCTACAATCAATGGCTGCCTTGAAGTCCAGTTGTTGTTGAAGACGGGGGCCAGCCGTTGAAATAGTTAACAGGCACATGCGAGGCCCGGGAAGAGTTGTTGACTTACGTTTTAGACCCGGCGTGTGAAATTACCGAATGTCTTTCCCAGGTTCCGGCTCTCCTACATTGACGATTGTTTTCTTTCTTCGCGCATTTAAGATGCTCTTAAAAAAGTAAACCGTTTAACACAAAACGGCATGAAAAGAAACAAGTCTTCCTGTTAGCGATCCCTTATTTGTATTATTCTCGATAGGCTCCTTAATATTGGCATGGCTGCTCAAGCAGCATCCTCAGGATACAAAAGAGTGATACTGTCACATAATTTGGTAAACCATGGGAGCAGCTATTTCTCCTATTCTATCCTCCGATGGTCACCTTGGGACCATGGACACGTCATCCCGGATGCGGGGCAATACTCTGTAACCTCTGAAACCGGAAACCCGAATGAGCGTATACAAAGACTTTGCATATACGATCCTTCATTGAAACGCTCCCAGTGCGACACTGCCCAAATGTATTAGTGCGTGAAGGGTACACGCTCTAATATCACGAATTAGGAATTGAATACTCATTAGCAAACTAAATCTTAGGAAAAATACTACGATTACTAGCCTACAGCTAGGGTCTCTTTTGAAACAATTAGCGTATTTTCATATATAGCAAAATAATATATGTGGGGCTGGTGTATTCATTCTTTGCTTGATCAGAAGATTATATGAGTCAGATATTTTGAGGAGCTAAAAATGCTCTCAGGAAGCTGGCATAGATTGCAGACCGAGACTACGCTAGCTTAGGGCGAAAGTATGGAGAAGAGCATCTGCTTAAGACAAAAAAGCTGTAGCGTTCAAATTTCCTCCACTAGTAATTAGGGTTTATCATTATTATCGCTTGTTAGCGTTTACCGTTACTATGTAAAACTAAGGAGATTGTCATTGGGATACATAGCGCGCTCATATGACAGACCGCAGTTTTTAGTGCATTTATATGAGAATGTTCGTATCTACATGTGTTCGTACGCTTTATCGCCAGCGGATGAGCAGTTTTAGCGTCTAGGGCAAAAAGCTCGCCTCGAACGGTAATTGTAATACGGTTGCTCTTTCTCGCCTGTCATCCGCGGTTACTCAGTTTGATTATCGCTTTCCCTCCACTCCCCTTCACCTATAGTAAGATGGGCTGCTCTGGGTCTCCCCCTAGGCCGGGGGTATCGCAGATCGGCTCGTAGGCCATTCCTGTTGTTCGGTAGCTAGTTTGATTCTGGGCACCGTCCTCATTGACGACAGCGGTGGCGGCGATCGTAGGAGAGACCGACTGAACGCCGCCTCGTTAGTTGTCCCTGACGACCTTCCATGTTCCCAGAGGAACCGAGGTGCGGGATGGTCCTGATGCTATCTTCGTTTGGAGGAGCTGTGTGTGTATCCGTTGAACGCAGTGCGAGGATGCTGTGCAGGTCGAACGAGAGTCCACTAGACTGTCCTGCCGGGAGAGGTATGGCCCATGCGTAGCTATGGCGAGCGAGCGAGCGAGAGGAGTACAGGACGATCAGCGTCCGTTGTTTCGCACGTCATGCGCGGATGCACCCCCGGGGGTGAAGAGGAGGAAAGCGGCCCCTTCGGTCTTACCGGACGGGGTGCCATCCCAAACCATTACCGATTCACGCGCCATTTCACCAATACATATCCGCCTACCACCAACGAACACGAACATTACTAGCCCTTCACCAGTGTTACTGCCTCCGAGTTGCCTCCGAATTTGCAGTCGTGGCTATACAGCGTCCCTCAGTTGACCTTCAGTAGCTGCACGACAGAGTTCCCATCCAATGAGCGTACTCCTTTCTCATATTTCGCTAATCTCATTCAGGGTAATAGCTAGCAAGTGACTTGTCCATGGCCTATCATATATATATATATATATATATTATATATATATTTAAAACCTAGTTTAGCTAGATATGTCAGTTGGTGATGCAGCGAGATACTATATATATATATATATATATATATATATATATATATATATATATATTAATATATATATATATATTATATATATTATTTTCTTTTTTTTCCTTGATAGCAGTTATCCACCGCACTAACGCTTTTAGGTTTCTCTCGCAAGCTATATATAGTCATACGGCATTCGTTATACGTTTAGTATAAGCCGTTAAATAGAATAACAAAACGTGTCAAACCTGCGTCGGAATGTCGGCTGCCTCTTGTGGGATTTAGAAACGTTCTCTCTTCCGGCCTCCGCTAGCCCGCATTCTCCGACCACCTCCGCCTACTGGACTTCCTATGGGGGACACGATTTCCTCTCTTTCTTGCTCCCTCCATTCAGCAGCCATTCGCGGACACGACAAAGATGGAGGCGATTTGGCCGGGGAGGGGGCTTACGAGCTTCGGTCTGAATTCGACTGTATGGCGACGCCGCGGACGTAAGCCGAGACTGCAGCCTCAAACACCTCGGGCAAGCTCGGAGACTTAATGGTGGGGAAGAAGCTCATGCTCCGTTGGCCCGCTGGTCTCTGTCCGACCGCGAGTCTTGACAGCTCGTGCCGTCCGTGCCACCAGCCGTGAAGTCGATACACTGACTGAGGGAGGCTGTTACCGCCGCTTTGACTAAGAAGCACGAAAGCACGCGTACCGCCGCTCCCGCACTACGGACTACTGACTCACTGGCTGGCGACGGCCGCTGGCGCAGCAGCGCTATTTTCTGCAAAGGGGCAAAAGACATAACTTGGTACAGTCACGCGCGAGCACGACTCGGCTCAGCATAGCTTGCTGAGCTCTGCAGGGCAGCGTGAAAGGTGCTTGCACGGCGGAGACTGCAGAATCCGTTTATCGTCGTCCACCTGCGGCTGCTGTGGCAGCAGCAGTGGCAGCAACAGCAACAATAGCAACCCATTCTACCCGAACAGCTGTGTCCCTTTCGAAAAAAAAAGAAGAAATAAAAAGCAGTGGGGCCTTGGCTGGCTGAAGGAATTAAAGCCTAAATACGGCACGTCGGGGGCCCGACGTTCAAGCCGAGATTCCTTTACTGTACAATGGCTCATTCCTGGATTTCAGGATCTAGTGTAGGGTCGAATGAGCAAAACGTCAATCAGAGGGTTCTCCGCCATTATGACAAGCGCTGCTCCACATGCTCCCGTTTTGGCAGCCCATCGTTTGGTCAACAGCGTACAATATGTATTGCTAGTGCAGGAGAGCACACGTTATTTGTGCAACTCGCGGGTCAGAGACATATACTTGTATATCGAAGCTAGCATTGCTGCAACTGACCCACTAGAGCGTCGCGTTCCCTATGTCACTCTAGGCGAGAGAGAGCGTTTGAGACCGAATGCATCTGTGAACGTGTGCGGACTATTCTGCAACAAGAATACATCTGAATTTTCGAGTCAGTTAGGTAAGCCTTCTTGGAAGCAATATACGTACAGCGATTCTCCTATTATAAACTGCGTTTGTTACCTGTTTACTCATTCAATTCGTTTGTCCGCTTGCTGGCGGGAATTCTTTCGGGAATTGCCAGTTGAAACCCAAATGATGTTCAAGTTACCTGCGCTGAGCTTAACAATAACGTGCCGCGGTTAGAAGAATATGATCCCGTTGGACACCTAGGCACCAGAAAATACCTTATATTTTCATATAAGGTGTTTTCTGGATTCTACAATTAGCGTTCAAAGTTAACATTTAACTAGGACGTTACTGACTTTGCGTAGGACGTAATTAGAAAACATCAGTTATGGCGTAGTCAAAGCCCAACGAATTGCTTAATTAGCCTACTTATGAATATAATGCATATCATGTTATAACCGAAGAATTTGAGCCTGAATCGCTGAAAGGTGCTTTACAGAGACCTTGAACTCCCGCTCTGTTCTAGCGGGTGGATCAACGCATTTCCTCTGGAGCTAACTACTGGCTCGGCCGCGAAGAACCAGGCGTGTCTCATAGCTCGAACCAATCTCCCCGCCTAAATCCCCTGGGCCACATGGCGAACGATATGCCGCGGAGGGAATTGAAAATGTCCATAATAAGAATGGTCGGCGTTCTCGAGAGGATGAGAACCTATCGCAACGCCAGCCGTGGGTTCCCCATGATGGCGTCGACCATTTGATTAGATCAGGCTCCCAGCGGGACGAGATGATCTTTAAGTTTTTGTCCACGCTAATCTTCAACCAGCTTGATCAGGCATCAAAGAGAACGCTCTCGCCTGCTCTAGTGGCAAAGACGATCCTACGTCACGACAACAACGGCCAATGAGAGAGAAACGCGCGACAAAAGGTCGTGCGGAATCGTTCATATGGCTGTTTTCTAGTGACGCTGTATTTAGCATAGCTCGCAGAGATTCTAAGCGAATGACTTTATGCGCACTTGCAAAAGCGCTTTACTCATACATCAGGGTGCGGCTACAACTTTAAAGCACATATTTGTTGTGCATTTAATTTGTCTCTAAACGCGTTATTTTCGTCAAACATTAAATGAAAAACCTGTGTTTTTTGTACCACTTGTGCGAAACCATGCTTGCAAACAGATTATATATCTCCATAATATCTAGTATAAATACTCTGGTAACTTATGGAAATTGGTAGTACATACACATATTTTTTTAAAGCATATCTGGTTTCAATTAAGTATCAGTGTATGCTTGAGAGTGCACAGATTTATAGCAACATAAACGACTGGCATTAAAAAAAACTACCGTTAATGGCTGAAGTTTGTTTAATTTTCACATAATTCAAGGAATAGAGTGTCTGGTATAGGTACAGATTAATCTAGTTTTAACATGAAGTTGCATACACTAGTCAGGTTACGTCTTTTGTGTGAAGATTGGACTGTACCCTCGCCGACTTGTTAAAATTCTTTTGTCGTACCGTACATTTGTGTACAAGGCACGTTGTTCTTTGGGAAAATGTTTGCATTAAAGTGGGGGATTTTAAAGGACTAACTTTGGGGGTGCTTTCGTCTGAGTAGTAATGTTTGCGCTGTGCTTCTTTGTGTTAGGAATATATACAATAGAAACAAAGCTCACAACACCAGCGTAGTAAAATGCGTTTAAACACACTTACAAGGTTGAATGGATGAAGATAAGACGGATCGACCTTGGAATTGCCGGATAGCTTCGCTGCTTATTTAAATCCTCATTCCACGCAAGCGGGACACTGCAATGCAGTAAAATGTGCATTTCCAACAAAGGCGTCTAGTGCGCGCAATTATATATGTTTTCGACCTTTGAACTCACAATCATTTACGCGCTGCACTGGTTCGAATGACCGGGCATATTGAGATACCTAAACTTTCCCTAAAAGTCCGTGTGGCAGTATGGCTGCTGACTCTCAG
>QVRM01004950.1:62500-100849 GCA_003439945.1 Dermanyssus gallinae | reverse complement strand
CGTGTGCGTACTCGCTAGTTACCATTCGAACGGTGGCGTCAGACGATAAACAATCTTCTCGCTTATTTTGCATGGAAGCGCTACACGGAAACAGTCGAAAAGGCAAGAAAAAATCAGCCAGTCGTATTTAGCTAGGCGATAGAGATAGCTAATATATCTCAACGATTTGCATCGCATCATCTGTGGCATTCTGTCGTTTCGCCGATAAAGTCGTGAAGTCCGAACACTTCTGATGCTGCTGTGACAGGTGTCACTGGCCGGCATTCGCGGGGCTCGCAGTCAAATGCGATTCGCCTATGCTGGCAGAGATGGATCACTTGCAGATCGCATGCCGCCGCCGCCAAGGCAGCAGAAATAGCTTTTTTGTCTTTTAAACACACATATATTTATTTAACATAGCATATATTCAGTGCCTCGGCGCTCGCAATGGGCCTTGAAGCCTGTGACACGGAAAACGACGATTAGATGAAGACCCTCTGCGAAACAGGGCGCTTTGCTCTTCGTTTCGTGCTTGTACCTTTTGCTCTGATGTGTACATAGGGGACGAGGCGTTGATCTTACTAATAAACGAAACATTGCAAATAGACTCTGCAAGCTCTATCAGGTGTTTGACAGGCAGAGACAGCTGCTATACGTTCCAAGTGCATGAAGAGAGAATAATCGAAATACTCTCAAAGAAGAGACAAGGTCGGTTATTGATGTCACACCATCGACACACATTCAGAAACCAAAAACGTCTCCGTTGTTCGCCTGAGTATATGGCCGCGAATTCTCGCAAAACATTTGCTTCTTCATGCCTACAAAATCTAGCTGACTCAGCAGCTTCCGCCTACAGCAAAGCTATATATCAATGTTGGTTAACTGATCAACAACAACCTAATTTAATGTTAATGCTTTCCTAAACAATCTAAACTGACGCAGTTTCTAGTGACGAAAATACGTGCCACTGCACTGGTATAACTAGACTATTTTTCTTCGAATACGCTGTTGGAAGTGCACAAAGAGGCAACTGCGAACGATATGTGGACATCATAGCTGAGTTTTTGTCCTTTCGTTGGATTGTATGGACTTCAAAGACATGTGGTTCCAACATGACGATACCACTTGCCACACATCACATAAAACAATCGCATTATCGTACGAGGTATTGCCTGCTCTCGTGGTATCCATATTGACACGTCTACATATGTGTAAAAACGCATTTGGATTATAATTTGTTTTTTTGTCTTTTCAAGTCAAAGGCTATATAAGATATTGTAGAGCTCGGTAAAATAAATAGTTTTTTAATTAAAACATGGCCTCTAGAAGGTGTTGTTTCGGAGTGAGATCCGCGTCGCCTTATTTTATTGGTTCGCTTCCTTTTTCTCGAACGATCATATTAGAAAACCGGACTTCGTATCTTTCTTCTTAGTAAGCCGCCAGTCGGAGTGTAGCAGGAACGTTCGCCTCGATCGTACTACATCGTATGTATGTATGCATATGTATATGTATATGTATATATATATATATATATATATATATATATATATATATAGTTGGATTGATAGATTGGATTGACGGATGATTGAGGAATTTATTCACCATTCAGTTTGTCAGCCTAATTGCTGCTAGGGCAGTGAGTCGGTTAAACTTACAGACTTGTTTATCGTTCACCAACACGTCTGTAAGTTCAGATCGCCAATCCAAACACGTGATCGAGTATGTAAGAAAGAAGGAAGGCAAGCATGTACTGGCAAGAGAAGCAGAGCAAAACAACAAAAAATCGTTACGATTTGATGTGCGCCTGGTTCTGACCGTTTGTCCGGCCGGCGATTCGTCGATTTGTCTGCATGTCAGTCTGATTGACCACTACTACTTCGGAGCAGCACTTTTGTCAGTCACTTCAGTTCAGTGCAGTGTGTCCTCATCGCTCACTTCATGATGATCACGACACTGCGGTGAGGGAACAATAACACGATACCTGGTGGTCGCGATCATTTGCTGTTGTGATTGTTGCTATTGATGTTTCTTTTGGTGTTGTTGTTATTGTAGTCGTTGCTTATGATTTATACCTATGCTAAAGATATATATATATATATATATATATATAAAGCTTTGTTGCCGCGTCTGCTGTTGTTGCTGTGTATAGCGACGACGATTTCTTGTTGTTACAAAAAAAATTTCTACTAAGTAGGTAGATCACACTGGTACTCACACTATTAGTGACAAGACGTTGCAAAAACCGGTCAAACTCACGGCCTGATTGACAACTCTCCTACATACTCACCCTTCATCTTGTGCCATTTTCTTTTTTAACCTTATGTCTCTTTCTCTCTCTCTCTCTCGCTCTCATGCGCGCTATCATTGGCTTCGTATGACTGTTACGCACGTCAACTTGCATTTGTTTATCTCGGACCGCGAACTTGCCCAGACTATGTCATGAATGTGTCATTTAATGCGATGATCTGCCTGCTTGCGGCCTGCGAACTGGTGGTCGTCGGTCCATTGGTCGCACCGGTCGGACACTCGTGCCGGCTTCGACCAAACAGACGGCCACTGAGCAACATGAACACAAAACATGGTATCCAGGAAACGACGAGGGGACGGCACGATGCGAGGGGTGCGCTGCTAGTCAAAGCTAGAGGAAAACGTGGCCAAACGTGGAAGAAGCAGGAAAACGACCAGCCAAGTGTGAGCCGAGAAATGGAAACTCACACACACATACATATACTAATACATGTCTACAACCATACATTTAAACATTCAAACATCCAGACATTCATATATATACGAACACCAACCTACCCGGCCGCGTTTACCACCAGTACACCGACGGCATTTCAGCCGTGATGTTAATCGATGTCGATCTAGAATGACAACTAACAACAAATGGCGACATTTTCGTCAAACACAACAAGTCGGTTGGTGGACACATTGCTGGAGGCGTCACTGTATCAGATACCGAATAAAAATAAAAACGGGTATATATAGTCGATGAAATAAATATGCTTTCAAACGTGTCCGTCCGGCTGCAAACAAGCAGATCATCTAATACAGCAGTACGCAGCGGCCAAGAAGGCTAAGCTAATATGACGACCAGCGATCACGTATCTACTATACAACTTCTACGGCAATAAGCTACCAACGTTCTCGTATGCAGCACAACCACTCAAGACATTTCGGAGGTTCGGAATATTGGAAATGCCGACCCGATAAACTCAATATATTAGAACTCACTCAGATCTGTATGTGGTTAGCTAAACTGCCTTTAGATGCCCTCTTTCTCGTTATTCCCCTTCGTCTCTACATCTAAACATCTATCTTCCTCCTTCTTAAGAGATATATTAATATATATATATATATATATATATATATATATATAAGTCGCGCAGCACCCCCTAGTTGTGAAACCATGCTCATTCAAATAATGTTCTCTTCCTCTTCGTTTCGTGTAGTTCTGGGTAGACCGGCTCAGCTGTAGGTTTTCGCCGAATGGCGTCGCCGATTCGACTCGATGATGGTAAACAAGATTCGAGATGTCGGTGATCGGTGAACTTGAACTCACTCGTGTCCCGTTCGGCCACGACAGACCAACCAAAACAATGACAACAACAACAGGGGGGACAGAAAACCAAGAAAGAACCACAAGAGGCCACAATCGGTCGTTGCGTTCTACGGCCGCAGAGGCCAGTCACTCTTTCTGTGGGCCCAAGGATGATCGGCCTTTTCTAGCCAGCCGTCTGAATCAATGCTGGATAGCATGTTTCATTCAGTCGCGCAGTATTAAAGGCTGCGACGACAACAACAGCAACAAAAACAACAACAACAACAACAACAACAACAACAACAACAACAACAACAACAACAACAACGACGACGACGGCAACAACAGCAACAGTAGCAACAACAACGACGACGACGGCAACAACAGCAACAGTAGCAACAACAGCTGCAGAACACTTGGATGCAGGCTGGCTACCATGGGACGTCTCGCCGAAACGACTTCTCTATTTTCCTTTTCTAATCTTTCTCTTCCTCTTCACTCTTCCATCTACTTCTTCCTTTTTCCCGCGCAAAGTCCCTTCCACAGGAAGAAGCGAACGGCGCGGACGGAGAGGCCCAATAACTATTCCGGGCAGTTCTATTTTAGGCAACAGCAACGTTTCCAATCGACAGAGTTGACCAACACACTATCATATGCTACTCGATTGGCGATGTTTCTTAGGCTGTCGCTCAGGCTGTTTCCACAAGTGTGGCATTTTGAGGCCAGCTTTCCCCCTAAAGAAGAATCCGAACCGAAACTCTATCAGAGATGAGGAAAGAATCATTGTGCTTCGCAAGCAAAGTAAACGCAGGTTGGCATTCAGAAGGCCTCCTTTTTCTCATCGTATTGACACACGCGTCAGACAGCCGCTGACTGACTGGGCAAAACGTCAGCGCTAGAACAGTATGAGATCGTGTCTCATGTGCCAACATGAAAAATGTAACTTTTTAAGCTGACCCTTAGCCAAGATTCAACGTTCAAATGTGCAGCGGTGGGACTCAAACCCGCGCACCTATGTGCGCGCCTTCGGTCGCGAGGCGCCGGCGAATGCACCACGTCACAGGGGGCTCGATTCATGTGACAACCTAGATCACGTGGACTGTTTTCTGAGTACACGAATTTGTTCACAACCAGTGACCGAGTGGTATAGTATTAATTAGACAAACGAAATGTACAGGTTGGTGATTTCACTCAAGACATTAGACAATGATGACAACCAGAAGATTCATTTCTACTATCCGCACAGCGTCCTCATCATCATCATTATTATCATGGCACGCAGATCCGCCTTGCCCACCTTATATCGAAGGGTCAAGTAATGCGGCCCTAGTCGAATGAGGTGTGTTTTTGCAGACAAAAAGATGTGCACGTGTGAGTGAGACGTAATTTGTATCATGTCAATTACGTCTTCTTCCATCTCCGGTACGACATGTGGTGGTACCACTACTAGCGATACACGAATACCTCCTTTCGATGCATAGACAAGTAAACCAACCATTACTGGCAGCAGAGGCGACAACAAGCACCACATTTATGTCGAATAACAGCGAGACAGGGAACGTTCATTCACCTGAACGCGATCTTTAGTTATTAGTAGTTCCAGAAGCCTAATGATGAAAAGAGCAGCTCGTCCTAACCATGATCGTACGCGGACGGGTCAATGAACACGGACGATAGTCCAATTATCAGAACTAACTACTCGACTGTCGTTATCACAACAAACGTTAGTAAGAACAACGACACAGCTATTAGGAATAGCAGAAGCGGCAGCAGCAGCAGCAACAACAACAACAACAACAACAGCAAGCATAACAACATTAAGAATATGTAAGAGCAACGTGTACGAATTGCTATATTTATATATATATATATATATATATATATATATATAACTACAGCGAATCGTTTCTCGTTCTATGGAGTAGCGGATGTACCCTTTCCCTTTTCTTTTTTCTCTTTCTCCTTCTATATATGTGTGTTTTCTTTGTTGTTAGTCCCAAGTTTATTTTTGAGTGTGTTTCGAGCCGGTCAAGCGTCAAACAAGATAAGTGTGGCGATTTGTGCTGACGAGAAGAACCGTGGCGATCGTTTGGGGGGCGCCATCGCCAGTCAAGTCGCGATGATGACGAGCTTACGGCAGCTGCGTTCGTGGCCAGAAACGAAAACTGTCACAAAAAACACACGTACTTAAGAAAGAGCAAACCAGTGACGAGGAGAGCCAGAGCAAAAACACTACAAAAAGGCATGCGCTGCTTTCGGTCGGGCTGAGGAACACGAGGTAGCTAGCTGTCAACGGCGCGGCATCTGATTCTTCATACAATTAGATGAGCATTATGATTCCTACTATGATTTCTATCCCATTATAACCATCATTGTTGTCGTGGTAGGTAAACCTGCTCCCACAGCAGGTTTGGCTTGAAACATTCGCTAAACACATCAAGACGCTGTTTTCGTTTGGTTGTTGATGTTGTTGTTGTTGTGTTTAGAGCTGTTAATGCCGTACATGCAGCTATTGTCATTGCTGCTGCTGCTGTTGTTGCTGTTATGGTTCGTGTCAAACGTAACGTTGTCTCATCTCGAATAGCAAACAGGATTAAAACGATGAGGAAACAGGCGAAATGCGGACGCCTGTCAAATGTCTGCTACCGCCGTGGCGGATGCTGCGAATATTGACAGCAACCACAACAACAACAACAACAGGAGCAGCAACCCCGATGACAGCGAGCAGGAGTAACATCAACATAAGAATACCAAGAAAAATCGTCACAAGCACAAAAGCAACTAACAATGATAACAACATCAACGATGGCAATACCACGAGCAAGAATCATCACAATGATGATGTATTGCGTAGCATGAAAGCCGTCTGGTTCTAGGTAATGTATTCTTGATTATTATTATTATTATTATTATTATTATTATTATTATTATTATTATTATTATTATTATTATTATTATTAATATTATTATTATTATTATTATTGCCTGGACAGTCAACACAGCTCCGGCCTGTAACAACAGGCCGCTAACAACTTCATACTGTCAAACGGGCACTGCCCTTGATTGAAATGATGAGTCATTTGTCACCGCCATTTCTTATGTGAATAGTAATGCCTCAAAACCACCACTGACTAAGCGACGGAGCTTAGTCATTTCAGTCTCAGTTCAGCTTGATATTTGACAAGAGCGAAGAAAAATACATAAATAGATTGTTTCTATGACACAATACGTTTTTCGCTTGAAGAAAGCTCTCCGAATCTGCCAACTGCGCCGACCTGTGATGTGACGCCAATACATAGCCACATAACTCTATTTGACTCTGTTTAGCTGATTGCGCGCGCAGGCCGCCGGTCGCCGACTGGCTAGGTTGTTCGTGACGAAAGATCGCTTAGCGTAACGTATACACGTATAAAATATAGCGCGTATATAAATAGCGGCGTTATTTATACATGCAGCGCGCTTACAGAGAGAGTGGCTGGCTGCCTGGCTAGCTCGCCAAAGACCGGACCGGTTCTTCGACTTCGACACCCCCCTGCGTAAGCGTAACAACGTCTCCTTAGTCACTTAGGCAGTTCGTCTCGACCGGCCACCTCCGGTCTCGGCCGCCATCCGACGCTGACACCGAAAATAACGCCGTGGCGAATGACGATGCCGGTGACGGTGGCTGCATCACATTGACTAAGCTGGGCTTAGCTGTGTGAGCAGGGGTAGAACGACAGAGAGACAGACAGATCGCGACTCGCGCGATAGATGGCTCATTGGTGATGCTAGGGCCGAACTAAACCAAAGCCACGAACGTCCTCTTTTCTTTCGTTTGTGATGCTAATCGTTACGCCGAATAATAATAATAATAATAATAATAATAATAATAATAATAATAATAATAATAATAATAATAATAATAATAATAATAATAATAATAATAAAAAAAAGAAGAAGAAGAAACACGATTGCTCGTAACGATAATGGTTTAGCAGAGAGAACAATGGAATTGACAATGACAAAACAAAATGCCTTGCCGCTGATGGTACCAATCAGCGCAGCAATGACAGCGAACGCAACAGAAGTCAAAGTGTTTCGAACGCCGGCAGCGGCTGCGACAACAACAACAACGCTAGCAACAACAACAACGCTAGCAACAACAACAACAGCGGTACAGCAATCTACAGTACGCACAAGCGCCTGTGCGCGCTAGAAGAAGCAAGCAAGAGCATATTCGTGCGACGAGACAACAACGACGAAACCCGAGAAACTCGGGCTCATCCTGTTTTTCCGATGCGACTGGAACATCAACTGCCAGTCGCTGTAGGACTGCCACCCACCTGCTACACCTGCTGCTGCTGCTGCTACTGCGGCGGCAGAACCACACGCACTGCTGGCAGACTGGCTAAACCTTTTCGGGCTGACTCTCCGCCGTCAAAGGATTTGCGTTTGCATTGTTTTGTAAGACATAATTTTTGTCTACGTTGCAATAACATTGCATTTCAAGGTGTTACACATTTACAATACAGTCGTTCATTATAAGTGCAAAGATTGTCGATGCGTCTGGTAGCTCGCTGCGTGGTCTTTAGCGCATATCTGCGCCTCGTATGACGGGGTCCCCATAGATATACAAATGTGCAACGATGGAGATCGAATCTATGGGCCTCCTCAGGCCGCAAGACGCACACGAGCTCGCAGTGCAGACTACACACACTAACGATGCGTAGCGATCACCAAATTAGTAACAGTGTACCGCCGAAAGCATTTATAGCCAATGCACGGCTATACAGATACCTAGTGAAAGTGCCTGCGAGTCAGTGTGAGAAAATTAGAGAGCGATATATATATATATATATATTCACACAACCTTTAGCAGGATACAGATTCACTACGCTATCATGTACATCATATGGCAGCGGGTTCTCTCTCTGTCTCTCTATATATATATATATATGTATCTTGCTCCCTGAGATTTTCACTCTCACCTCTCATGCATATACAATCTTAAAGCGTACCCAAAACCTACCACGCCACCACGCGGCCAATAGCGACACACACCAAGCCATAATTAATAGGCATGACAGCAAGAGGTGTCAATGTATAAGTATGTACACGTGTATATATATATATATATATATATATATACATACACACATGAGCATACACTGAACGATGATTTATGCGCTGCCGCGCAGAAGAACGCGCACGAGCCCTCACAAGAGCCTGCCAATCATGATCGGACTGGCGAGACTACTGATTGCGATCGAGCGAGGTGTGATGTCGAGCTGCGGTGGGCAGGACAACACAGCACTGACGATTAGGACCACGACGACAGTTGAAGTCCACCGCCCTGTCTGGTGGACCGTAGGGCATCGCCCGTCCACCGCCCAATTGTTCGCTCGCTCAAGAAATCTTCCTCAATCGCCCATGGTGGCGGCGGCGAGGCGCCAGTGAGGAACCAGTGAGGACGGCCACGCCCCAGACCACCGTAGGGTGAGCGCTCGCAACGTTCGAGTGAGGCAGCCGAGACAGCCCGGACAGCCCAACCGATTCACCGGCCGATTCACGTAACGGGAATAGCAGGAATCGTCAGGAGGAATAATGACACGTACTGCCGGTCGTAGACAACGATAAACACCTTTGTAAATAAAATAGGCTGAACAGCAGCAGCAGCAGTCGCGGCATCAACAACGACAGAAATAACAGTCACAACAAAATTAACTCGATGATGACGACGACGACGTCGACTTTTATTGACTATCTTTATTTCAGAACGTCGCTACGTGTTGTGCGTAAACGTTATCCGTTAAAAAATGTGACATCTATTAACTTATTATCTGTTGACCGACTGTTTACAGATGTTGTCGGGCGGAACGCATGTATCTCATATTGTCAAGGCATAGTTTGCGATAGAAGCAACACATTCGTTGCAATAAACGACGAAACTAAGGAATTGTGGCTAATAATAATAATAATAATAATAATAATAATAATAATAATAATAATAATAATAATAATAATAATAACTAACGCACTAAATTAACTGGTGGAAGTGAAAACGTCTAATAATAGTATTAATACGTTTCGATCATTGTTGCTGCGTGAATGTTACACGAGTTCCTATTTAGGCGATTCTCCTGCCACCCATCCTAATTAGTGTTCTCCCTCTCTTTCTATTCCTCTCTCTCTCTCTTAATCTCGCAATTTCTCGTGTTTCTCTGATTTTTGATAATTGATCGATAATAACGCAAGTTAATTAGTTGGTTTTAGCTTTGGACAGCTACACAGATGTTTGCCGCCACCGGCCAGTGGCCAGCTTTGTCTGCCTGACAGCTCGGGCAGTTCTATTTGTTATCGGCGACGCCACGGCCGCCGCTCACCTCTTCAATCAGGCGTCGCACAGCTGTTTGTGCCACTCTAAGCGTCATGTACTCATGCGAATACAAAGCCGAAATTCGTGTCTGCTCCAATCGTAGCTATCTTTAATTATTGTTGAAGTTTTCGTGGTTGCCACGGGTCTGGAAATGTTTTTCTCCACCTGATCCAATACGCTGGTCTGCAGTCGATACAGGCCACTATATATATATATATATATATATATATATATATATATATATATATATATATATATATGTGTGTGTGTGAAGAGCATATAGGCTGCCATTTTACATGCTCTTGAGCAATATATATATATATATATATATATATATATATATATTTCGCTCAAGAGCATGTAAAATGGCAGCTTCTATGCTCTACATCTATGTAGCATCATCCAGGATAACCGCTTGGAAATGTTGTTGTTGTTGCTCTCATTGTTGCGGTTGCATGTTGTCGTTGTTAATAGTAGTCATGGCGGTGCGCTGACCCTAAGGTTGGTTGTGCTGATGCTGTCATTATTCTTGTCGTGGTCGTCGAAATCACGTTGCCTACCAGCGCAGCTATTTTTCGCTCGCATTGTTTAAGTCATATTCCTCCCTCTCTCCTGCCCCCATCTAACGTGCTATCTTTAGAGCACGGCGAAAGAAAAAGAAACCACACATAACGTAATGCTGCAAAACAATAGGGAACCGTGAAGAGCGGAAGGAAAACGGCCACGAAACGCAAAAACGCGCTGAATGTTTACGATGAGGAAAACTCCGCGAAGAAAGGGAAAGGCTAGCTGGTTCGTTGGGTCGCGTCGCCAGTCAATCATCATCGTTACCCATGTCACAGAAATGAGGAGGAACCCGGCAGACGGACAGATAGAGAGAGAATTAGAAGCAGGATGCATTGCAGGTTGTCGATCGCGGCAAGACACATGCCGCTATCGGCTACTTCTGCGGCAGCTACAGCTGTTGCTGCTTATGATAATAGTGCTGGTTAGTGAAGGTAAAGTCGTGGTGAAGTTGTTGAAGTCAAGCTCGACGATGGCGCGGTAAAATGCCGTTGAGGACGTACAGAGCGTGGATGGATGAACCTGCTACCAGTTTGATGGTGGATGAGCCTGCTACCGGTTGATGGTGGATGAGCCTGCTACCGGTTGATGGTGGATGAGCCTGCTACCGGTGGATGGCTGATTATGAAGTCGCTACCGACTTCGATCAGGTTGGTGAAGACCATCAACCTGTTGAATAAAAGCGGCCGGAAGGGAAAAACATGTGATGAATCGCCGGCCCATTTTAGGGACAGCCATCACAGCCATCTTTCGGATTGTCGCTTGTTGTCGGGGCCGGAATAATTCCTCTGTACCGAGAAGACCAAGAAGAAATAGAAATTTGTACGCATAGAGAAAGAGTCTCGCGCGCGAACTATGCTAATAACAGCATCCTCTTCCGAAAGGTAGAATCTCCGATTTTTGCCGGTGCGGACAGCCCATTCGGTAGCCGGTAGTAGTACTGTAGTAAGTGGCGGCAGTAAACCTTTGCATATTTGGTCCAATCACAAATGTCCATAACAGTTACAAAATCACAGCACATAGACAGACGTCACGCAGCAGCAATGCACCACGCTCAAAGCTCATTGCCGAACTGGCACAGGCGGGATTTAGAGAGCCTCCGGACATGACGTTCGATAACAATAACAATAAATAACACTCGACGAATAATAAACGTATGCAAGAAAACAGACAAACTGCAAAGAACACGTCAACAATCGCAACGATAACAACAACAGCAACAGAAACAACAACAACAACTTGAAGCAAAAATGGTTGCAATTGAAGAAGTGTTAGAAATATCACAACAACAACAGCAGCAGCAGAGACGTAAACACGACATTGATCTCAATTGAAGTCAATCAATGTTAGTGGACATGAATAAAAGCGTCTGCAGCACAATAGATGGTGAAATCAGCTATATGTCCGACAGGCCGTGACTGCTCCAATAGAGAAATGAAGGTGGAACTCTTGATCATTAACAATCAAAGCAATATAAGATGAATTGCGGCTCGCTTAATGACCGCTTTTGGTGAGCAGCGATTGTCTACGGCTCGCGGGCTCGGTGAAAATTCGGTTGTAAAGACTCACTTTACACCACTAATACACAACAACACAGAGAGAGAGACATACAAACGCACACACAGAAAAAGTACAGACTACCACGGGGTCTGAAAGAGAAACGTCTTCGATCCAACAATACGATACTTTCGTATAACACATAAAATCATCGATTTTACATATTGAATCATTCTTTGCATCTATCTCTCGAACCCTCCGTTCGAGCGAGAGTTAGAGAGCGGAAGTTGTCTGCCCATAGTTCTTCTTAGCTTTGAAATGCCGCCGCCTCAATGTTCCCAAATTAGATCACGGACGTTATCTAATCAAACGACACTGGCTTCATCTGATAACAATAAAACTAAACACAGCAAACAAAATTTAGATCATGGTGATAGTGGTAAGTGTAGTTGTAGCCGTAGCAGTAATAGTAACGAAATGACGTGACAGATACCAGTAGCAGCGACAACAGTAATAAAAAAACAACAACATTGTCCTTCATCATCGTGATCAATAATAATATTAATTATAACAATTTCGTAGTGACAATAATATGATTAATAAAAAAAACAGCAACTGCAGCATCATTACTATTGCCACTTTCGTTATTATTATTATTATTATTATTATTATTATTATTATTATTATTATTGTTAGTATCCGGATTTTATCATAGCACGTTCTGAATTGCTGTAGTAGTTTTTGTTCCTGTCGCTCATGGCGGTTTTGCTGAAGAAGTGCTGCTTTAGGTGTCGCCGCCGTGAGCAAGAACATTAGACAGAAGGGGCCCGAAACGGGTCGATAAAAAAAATAAGATGCACAATGAGAGGAAAGAATGCTTTGTTACCGGAGCCAACCACTTCTGCAGCCATTACTGATGCCGTCGTCGTCGCTACCGCCCGAGCCATGATGTCGGTGTGATGGTCAGTCAGCTTCAAGATCAAGTTCAAGACCAAGGCAGAAGCAGATGAAGACGAAAATTACAAAGAAAAGGAAGACGAGCTGCCATGAGCGCACTTAAAAAAGATAGCAGAAGACCAACTTGATGCAACTTGAGCAGCGTGGCTTTGCTAGTGGCGTTCTGCTGACGAATCACAGCAAACGCTGTTGCGTTGACTGGGTTCGTCCGCCGTTCTCTGTTCGATAGCTTCCTCCACCACCAGCTCCCCCACCGTCATCACACTCAGAATTGAAACCAGAACCATGGGCGCTTTTTTGTGCCGTGGGGTCAACGGATGGACTATCGCTCGTATGACGCTACAGCTTGCTGCAGATTGGTTGAGCTGTTTGGCTAAAAGGTGTCGTAAATGTCGACTAAATTGGTCGACCATTGCATCAATGAACCTACCAATTAGCCAATCAAGCAGTAGACAGAGCAATATGTAGTACCGAGCGGCGCAACACACGCCTAGTCAATGAATAGAGAGATTTCTTCACAATGAATCGAGATTTTTTCATCACAATCATGCAGAACAATGTCGAATGCAATATTATCGTCAGCCTCAACAGCCTCCGCTCGCAACAAAAAACCTAGCGGCTAACAACACACTAGCGGTGAGCGAATGGGGTGCTTGGCAATTGAATCCCACCGAATCACGCTCAGCAATTGAATTCAAGCAAATTAGGTGTGCAGGCGACTTCACGAGTGTCGGTTGAGGCGCTTCTGGTAGCGGGCTGGGTTCTCGATCTCGTTGCCGATGGCTGCCAGTCATGTCGGCATACGTTGTCTATACTACCTACGTCTTACATACCTTCGAAGACCATAACCGGCACGGCTACTACATCTTCTCGTAGTGGTAGATCGCCAAAAGTCTATATATATATATATATATACGAGTTGACCGTCTTCGTACTTGTATTACTTTTACACCAGATATCTAGATCGTATCTTCACTAAGCACCAATCTAAGGCTCATGGAAAATATGTGAAAACAATACTTGGGCCAAGCAATTCGCGTGCTTTCGAAAGACGATATCGACACAGTCTGCCATGCATCCTCGCCGCTTTTTTTTAGAGAGTCTCGTTCCTGCATTCTGCTGCTGCTGCTGCAGTTGCTGTTGCTGCCGCTGCTCTAGGTTATGTATTTTCAAGAGAACAGCCGATGGCTGTTGCAGTGTCCGTTTGACTCAATGCGCGCAATCAATTCAACGGCAGATGTGCTTCATAACGTCACATTGAGTCATGGAGAACTCATGAATGGGCTTTTTGGCAATCGCCTAGCTCCACGCCGAGCCAGAACAAGGGTGTGAATAACTGAGACAGACCAAGAACGAGAGAGAGAGAGCACAAGAGAGAGCGAGAGAAAGTGAATGCCAAATGAAGGTACAGATCGGCAGAGGAAAATTGCTGCGAAATTGAGTTTTCGTTGTCAACAGCGCTCGCTGGTCTCGTTCATTCGCTCCTTCCTGCCTTCGTTGTGCGTTTCGTTGTTTCGCTGCGTTTCGTCGCTGAACTATTCTGTCGACTTCTGCGGCGCCACTAGAAGGCTTTCAAAGTCAAAAGTCGCACATGTGCGCTGAACTTGCGCGCGTTTAGGAGATCATGACGCGTTTTTCTCGTCCAACATTCGTTCGGACCACCGGACCGGACTGGCGGCAGCAGCAGCAACATCGGACGGTCAGCGTTTCGCCGTGTCGCTTCGAGTAATGGCTATTTTGATGGCTATTACGATGAGAACGGTAATGACATCAGCGACAGCGACGACAACGACGACGACGACGACAACAACGACAACGGAACAAACCCAACAGCTAACCCAGGCGGCTAACCTGAATTGTAACATTGTAGAAGGAAGAGAAACGGTGGTGACGGCTGGAAAGTGGTCGGTGGTCATTCGGTGCGCCAGGGGTAATTCCTGTCTCTCGGTCTGTCGGTATGTCTGTCGATTGCGCGTGGTGAGCGCAAACGACGGGTTTTCGCGCAAACGCCAGGCGTTCTCTCGGCTGGCGTCGCCTAAGAACTAGTGACGATGATGCATTCATGTTCTTCTCCGCTAGTTCTCAGCTAATTCTGTTTTGAAAGGTCACGTTTTTTTGGTGTATCACCAGCCAGAGTAACTCTATGACAGACATGTTTGACACGTCTCTCCTACAGGGTAGGAGGAACTTCTGGCGGCGGACGACTAAGCGCTAGTCTTTTTCCGTTTTTCGCAGTATTTCTGATGCAGCGATAAATGAGCGAATCCGCATGTATTAATACTATGCAATATGTTTATAGACGTTTGCAAAAGTAGGGCTCAGTTGGGACTGAGTAGGACAAAGATGATGCTGTGATGCTTCTGAATTTTTCTGTAGAAATCAGTCCCCACTACAACGCTCACGCCAAGCTAGAAGCAACAATAAAGACAACGACAACATCAACGAGGCCCTACTTTGGACGCGGTCATTGTTCGAGAGACAAAAGTAGAGTCGAAAACAAACACCTATTTTAAGTGCAGCCTCATCATCAGAATCATGTCCACAGCAGCATTACGCGATCATGACGAATAACAACAACAACAACCAGAACACCAAGAAGAACATTGTCAGATACGACAACAGCTAGATTAGGTGAATGAAAGTGAGTGTATCAGAAGGCATATGGCATTGGTGCCGATCAACTTAGTCCGATCGTCGAGCGGTTCTGCATAAAAGCGTACATTTTTTTGTCCGACTGGACACCCGAGTGAGTAGTTTCGCATATTTAGCTAACCATCTAATATAATGTATAGGGCTACAAAAAAGTTTTTTTCGGTTTTGTCCGTAAAGAATCATTATAAAATTCAAAAAACTTTTTTTTTGTAGATCCAATATATTACCACTGGAGCGTTCTAACACCACGAGAGTGAGTAGTTTCGCCTATTTAGCTACCCATCTCATATAATATATAGGGCTACAAAAAAGATTGTTCGGTTTTGTCCGTAAAGAATCATTATAAATTCGAAACTTTTTTGTAGACCCAATATATTACCACTGGAGCGTTCTAACACCACGAGAGTGTCAATCTCAACAACTGCTACATGCCCTTGTTTTGAGTTAGGCCGCACAATGGCTTACCCCGTTTTTCTCTGGCTCTCCGTGGATTTCTGTCTCCCCCCTCCCCCCGCCACACGCACACACACACACCTTCCCCGGTCTCTGTAGTGTTTCTATGGTATCGAGCAACGCTACCAAAATGCTATAGAACGAGTCATACTCATTTTTAGCCAACTAGATAGGTGTGTGCAATCAGTAGAAGCGTACCATTAAAATTCTAACGACCACCGTCAAGTCGGTCGGATTGCTCCGAGAACTGAAGAGTGGTAGAAGACTATGATTCCGTTGCACAAACACCACCAAAACTCTGCGGGGGACAGTGTGATCTATATATCACCTTCAACAATGCGATAGAGCAGTTCCGTTGAATCGACTTTAAGAGCCGTGATGAATTTACGTATATGTAAATGTGAGCTTTCTCTGTACGCGCAATATTGTAAACCAACCATCGGTTAATAAAGCTAAATTAACAACCATTAATTGTTTGATGTAGAAAATAGCTTCAATAACGTTCAGTCTACTCGGCGACAACGCACACATTAAATCTGCGCAAAAAGTAACCCGTCCATATAAATATACATATCGCACATTTATATCAGGGCGCTTAAAACGGCAGCACTTATATATATATATATATATATATATATATATATATATATATATATATATACATATAAGTGTTTGTTTCGTATTGTATTTGGTGTTTAGTTACGAACTAAGACGCTTGACTTTAGTGGTAGAACGTCGGTTATATTTGTATGTGAGGACAATCAAATAAGCCATATGCTCAACAATACCTAAACTATTTTTCTTCTTTGGAGAAAGTGTCATTACGAAATCAACAAAAGTAACATATACTGGCTTCGAGTAAATTCGATTACTGCCAGCACGTACTAACGTCAGCTTCTCTTTCTTAAACTTAATTAATGAAAAATCGGGTTTCATTGATAATAATAACCAACAACGACAAATCGCTCGTCAAGCTTATTAACAGTCGCGAAAAAAACAGGTAACGAAGAAACAGATGATTCTATTTTCAAGAGAATTTATGGACAACGGCAGCACGTCACTTCAACGCAACAAGACCTACAATAACAAAAGCAGGATGTAGATTGATGATTTTTCAACGCGAAACAAGAGTGCCGTGGAAACATTTGTCGTTTTGCCAGTGTCTAGTGAGTAGTGCCTGACTTGCGTGCCTAATTCCTGCTGCTGAAGCTGGTGTGGTTGTTCCTGCTGCTATTGTCGTCCTCGGTATTGTCGTTATTGTTATTATTGCTGTTCTCTTCTAAAAATTGAATATATTTATAATTTTTTTTTATAAATAATAACCAATATTATTATTGCTCCCGTGCCATTTACCTTCTTTTCAAAAAGGCTACCACGTTTACAAAGGGCCAACGCAGCCATGTGGATGGCTGGCGGTTCGCTGGCAATGTTCGGGTGACGGCGTTACCTCACCGCGTTTTACGCAAGTTAGCGAGATCAAACGCGGAATGCGTGTACTAAGTGGCGTATCACCATTGCGCTTGCGCAGATGCACATCCTTCAGTATGAAGACCAAAACTGAGATGATTATTTTTGCCATTACGTGTTTGTTTGGTCTTAGTAATCCATAGATTATATATGAATATGTGGCGCTGTGAACAGGTATAGCCAATGAGACTGAAAACTTGCAGAAATGATTCGAAAATGTTTACATTACCAAGGTGATCAAAACGCATATCGTCTGGCGGTTTCATGGAGTAGCCTACAAGGTCGAGAGTCTCGAGCTGCCTATGTCAAATGCAAGTGCGGTTCAACGTTGTCTCTCAACCTTCATTGATTCGAACCGTGGTAAAAATTAGCATACTTCCCTGGCATTCCAGGAATGCCTCTCATAAAGCCCGTATAGGCATATGCTTGTGATCGGGTCGCGCGTAGAATGCACTTGCGTTCGAGTCAATGAACCTTTAACGCACGCGTTCACATATATATATATATATATATATATACATACATACATATATAATGTGTAGATGCATTGTTGACCTGCTCGGTCCCATCCCCTCCTAAGGCAAATAGCGTTTAAGCGCGCGTCTATGCATAGCTTTACGCGTGGAAATGAGTAAAGGCGTTTTGTTGAACAACTTGCACTTACTCCGCTGTTCAGCGGCAGACAGACGCCAATCTACGCATGCTGTAGCCCGTCGACAGAACAACAACGACAATAATAGTCTGTCTCTACCGTCACTCGCCGGCCGTAGTGAAACATGTAGCAGAGCCGTCCGGGTCCGATTCTGACGTTGATGATGGTACCACCACAACAGCAGCAGCAACAACAACAACAGCAATACTAAAAACAACAACAACAGCAGCAATACTAAAAACAACAACAACAACAGCAGCAATACTAAAAACAACAACAACGCCGACTTCCAGACACTACGTTTTCGCCATGCTCCGAGTAAACCTCATTAACCTTACCAAGCGGCCATACCTTCGCGAATGTCGTTGTTGTTGCTGCTATTGCAGCTGTTTCTGGTTTTATTGCTGCTGCGGCTGTCGTCCTGATCATGTATGTATACGAAGTTCGAGAAAACGGTGGTCCTTTGGCGGAAAGCCTCGCCGGGGGCTATGCTAATTGCAGCTTCATATTGGCCTGTATGCGCGTGCTCACGTTGCGGCGTTCACAAGCCGGAAGCGTCATGGTCTCAGCCACCGAACTCGTTGCCGCTGTCAAGACTGGAGCGGCGAAACGTGGCCTGAACAGAACAAAGCCAAGCGTAGCCTGAACAGAACAGAGTCAAGCCTTGCCGAAAGCACTGCGACGACCAGGCAGTGAGTGAGTGAGTGATCTTTCTTCGGACGAGTCATTGGTCGGCGGGGTCATCGTCGAGATATATTTATTGTTTTATGCATAGATCACTCGTTGTTGATCACTCGTGTCAACTTGTGTGCTATGGAACGGCACGTCCGTCCGGCCGTGAGTAAATGTCTGACTGTATTTTTAGTGAACACAGACGGAATAGTAGTAGTAGTAGCAGTACAAGATCTACAATCATATAGCTCAGATGTAGCAGAACTAATAAATTGGTTTTAGTTTTCTGGACCCAACATTTTTTAGACGACTACTTGTCAGTTACACTAGTCTGTCTAGCTAGGAAGGGTGCAGAACGGCGTAAGAACAGCGCCACTTCATTCGTAGTAACTCGTTGTCATACAACGGCAATAATAATAATAATAACAATAATAATAAAGTAGAACTCTCAGACACGCGGAAATCAACGCAGTTTTAAAGAAGGCTCTTCGTAGAGCCGGCATACCAAGCACCCTAGAGCCCAGGTTGGGCTTCGAAGACGACAAAAGACCCGACGGCGTCACCATTCCGCCATGGTCTAAGGGCAAATGTCTAGTATGGGATGCCACGGTATCATGTACAGTGGCTCCGTCATACTTGATGCATAGCGCTACCCGGTCAGGGTGGGTTGCCGAACATGCTGAGATCGCAAAAAAGTGCAACTACTCTGACCTAGAGAAAAGGTACCACTTCGTGCCCGTCACCATGGAAACGATGGGTCCAATCAGCAAAAACGCAAGTATCTTCCTCAAAGACCTAGGTATCAAAATAAGTGCTAACACGGGTGACCAGCGCGAGGGTGAGTTTCTACGTCAGCAACTCTCGCTCGCAGTGTGTAGGGGAAACGCCGCCGCTGTCATCGGCTCCATGGATTGAGGAGCGGGGGTGAGCCTAGGCGGGTACACGTTTAGATCCCACAATTGTAGGGAAACACCGAAATATTGAATAAATAATAATAATAATAATAATAATAATAATAATAATAATAATAATAATAATAATAATAATAATAATAATAATAATAATAATAATAATAATAATAATAATAATATAATATTATTGTACATTACTACTACCTACTAAATAAAGTAGATGGCTTCTCTATGAAACCACTCCATCACTTGAGTTTAGACCGACGTACCAACTAACTTTAGGCGGTTGATTTCTCGCCGATTAGCTGCTAAGAGCATATTTACTTGTACGAAAGGACTCTCTATGTATAGATACGGTTACTACTCATATAATTACATAGATAAGTGCGTTCAAGTTTGAATTGATTGATACCGTCGGTTGCCGCTATCGCCGCTGCTCGACTGATTGAAGATACTAAAGTTGAGTAAACTACACTAGAAGTCCTGGAAGGTGCGCTAACGCTGACTACGCTAGTGGTTGGTGTTGCTGTTGTTGTTGTTGTTGTTGTTGCTAATTTTATTATTGTTGTTGTTGCTGCTGTTCTTCTTCTTGATGCTATTGTTGCTGCTCTTGTTGTGGCAGTAATTATTAACTAGTGATAGTAATTATGGTGGCTGAGAGAAAGCGATGGCTGGCGTCATTGTCCTCACTGACGTAGCTGGCTCCATCAAGGGCTGAGCAAAGCCGTCGCTGCTGCTGCCGCTCGAAACAGCCAAACATACCAACCCAACCGGTGTCGACCAGAGAAAACGGCTTGGCCAATTGTTCTGCACACGCGTCGTCGATGGAGGACTTCGCGGTATCGATATGCTAATATTGCAATGTTTATGTATACCCATATGCATATATGTATGTGCATATATATATATATATATATATATATATATATACATATGTATGTATATATAAACATGCATATGTATGCGTATGATCACTGTCATCAACCTCGACGTACAGTAGCACTAGTATTGACGCAGACCACTTTGACGCGAAAACGGTGGCGCGCACGTTGTCACCCTTATTATGAACATTATGACTAGTACTGGTCTTTCTGGTAGGTAGATGGTGGTGATGGTTGTGGTGGTGTGGTCGGTCTTTGCGGCCACAGGCCGTTGCCCGAAGCAATCGGTGCCTCGGTCTAAGTAACGTCATGAACTGGTTTTTCTAGGCTATTTGCGACAATGACAAGTTTGAATATATATATATATATATATATATATATATATCAGTCAGATTTATTATAACACATGCTGTGTAGAAAAAGTACAGTTAAAAGATATGCATATGTATACATACACACATTTGGAATTATATCATAATAGATATGTAAAAGCTATGACCCGAGCTTGGTTATCTAGACTAGCTAGAAGCGGGACTAGGGTATAGGAGGCAGCATGGTGTTCACAGCACGTGTTGAAAACCATGCACGGCGAACCTTGTCACCACATGGCGGTTAGATCAGCTCGGCCCCTTTCCATGCCTGGCTTTGCATTGCTCCTGTGTTATATATATATATATACACGCGGAGGTGTGGAGACTTCCACAGCGTTGGCCGACTTAGGGGTGATTTGAAGTTCGGTTCTGCTGTTACCGCTATTGTGGGAGAGAGAGAGCGGTCGGGCAGAGGCTTCGACGCGATTTCGTGGTAGGAGACTGTTTGGTTGTGGATCTGTATGTCTGTCTATCTGTCTGATTTCTGTTGTTTTAAGCACAGCCACAGGTCATAGTGCGTTCTGTACAACCTCGGAGCGTATCTGCGATTGGCGAGCCGAATGTATGATGATGATGGGGGTTGGCGAATTATTGTTACGATGAGTAGAGGAGAATCTCCCCATGACCCCCCCCATGACGACGCTCACCATCAGATCATTGGTCACTATAGGAATCAGTTGATCGGATGTTGCTGCGTGTGCACACCACGCTCACGCCCGAGGAAATCCTTTGCTGCCTATGCGAAAAGTAAGGACCGGGAAACAAAAAAGAAGAAAAGAAGACCAGCCAGAAATAGATAAAAATCAAGAAAGGGAAAAATCAAGAGTGAGAGAGAGAGAGAGGTGGGCGAGGCAAAAAACGGGAGGAGAAATACATGGAAAAACAAGAAAAAGTGGAGCTGCTGATGCTGCTGTGAGACCGAAGGATAGAGGAGGACATTTTTTGGGGCCAAATGACGGCCACTGTTTCTTACGATTAAGTTCTCAAAACAGATATTTTGAATATATAGATATATATGTGTGTGTATGTACGTTTATATCTATATATATATATATATATATATATTCATATTCGGAGATACAACAATATGTGATTCATTGCTTATATATATATATATATATATATAACGTCGAGAGCTAATTTACGCGGCTTGTCGACGGTGTTGTGCTGGACGTATTTGAGGCGCGGCCATGGTTGGCCTAGCAGGCGGCTGGACGCAGTGTCGTTTCGTTGTCGTGTCCGTTTGGAAACATCTGTGTAAATTAGCTATGTTGACAGGGCAGCTGGCTGTGATGTTTGTGTCAAGGCTGTCTCGCCCTGCTGATACGGGCGTCATCTCTAGGCGTCACCGCTAGGTCATACTGTCCACTGTCCGCAGTGTTAAGAGCAGCGACGCCGCCACCACCGCCGCCCGCGGTGCCGCCCATGGCGGTCAGCAGCGCCTAGTAGAGCCCAGCGTCACTGGGCTCTCCGTTAGATAGCAGTATATGCGATTCGGATAGAGCGCGTGGCAGGCATCCGCGAAAATGCAGAGCGTACACTGTCAAAGTGTCGCGATGTCATGGATGGTGATAAAGACGGTCCTGGTCGGTCATCGGCAAACGCATCGTGGTTGGATCGTACCTATTGCCGGCGTTCGCTCGAGGAAATATCGCAAGAGTTGCCTGATACAGCCTGGCGTAACATGGCGCATAGTCCGATTGACATTGCGGGTGGCAGAAAGCTCCACGCTATGGAAAAGTCTTTTCGCTTATACATAATATTCATCCTATTCAAGTCTTGCTCTTGTGCAAGAGACAACTTGAATTATTTGGTGCTTTATATATAAATAAATATATATATATATATATATATATATATATATATATATCTATATATATATATATATATAAGGATTGTTCTTTATATATATATATATATATATATTATATATATATATATATATAGGATTTGTTATTCGCCTAGCATGTACACCTAAATACACGTGTCACCCTTTTATATCAGGGGCGCTTAGAGTGGCAGCATAGCGGACATTGTATATATGTGTGTGTAACACGTATGGATATACGAATAAAGAATACGAAAAAGTATGAGCGTTCAATGTGATTTTCCCTATATAAAAATACATAAGGCGTGCATGAACTCAAGTGTATATATATATTTATATATATGAACTCAAGTGTCCATATTTATATATACAGGTTCTGGCTTGGACAACTAAAGTAAAGTTTAACGGATCAAAAAATTGGGCATGTTGCCATAGATCCTAATGTAATCCTCTTTATTTGACCTAAGTGATACGTTTTCAAGCAAGGGAGAAAACACGAGTACACACCACGAAGGCTTTGACACAGTTTGTACAGTGAACTCATCAACTACTGAAATGGAAGGTTCCTGTACAAAAGTAGAGACTGTTTGTTCGACACCGTTTTTTAGTTCTCTTGATAACGAATCTGGCATTTTCATTGGCAACAGTTGAACAGATATTATAGATAGACCGAAAGAAATATGTGTAGATAGGTAGATAGATAGCTGCTGTCCACGCGCTCCATTTAGACGAGACTATGGAGAGACATCGTCGATCACTGCCGACGTTCGTCAGCTGAGTCATCTGGGCAGATCACACGTTGCACCACAATAACAACAACAACAACATTAAATCTCCCATCTAAACGTAATGACAAACAATTTGCTCATCCTCTTCATCTTTGCCGTTTGGTCTCGATAGCGGTACCGTGATTGTCGTCGTACTGCCGCCGTCTAGACAAAACGTGATCTGATCAACGATTTGTTCCTCACACCCCCCCCCCATGGCAGCCCCCGAAAGCCGAGGCACGCAAACCTCTGATGACCAGTGATGCAAACGATTACTAGACACTCACCATGGTTGCTGCTTGATTAGGTAGGTGTTGTTGCTGATAATGAGCTGCTTCTGTGACTTCGGCTGCTTCGACCGACGCTTCTTCAATGACAGCCGCCGGTCACCGATGACGAAGACGGCTCCAACGATAACACCACGAGACCTTCTTCTTTGACAGCAAAAGGTACTGCTGCTGCTGTTGCTCCGGCTGCTCTTGGTTCCTCTGATCCGGAGGAACTTGCTTCTTCGTAGTAGTTCAGTCAACGATACCTCTCTGTACCTCCTCTGATCGCTGCTCACCCAGTGGTGTGTATGTCTGCTTGTCTTGACCGAACCGACACGAACCGTCTACGCCAACGTCTAATAATAAAATTGCTTACTTTGTCTATCAATCCTGGCTGACTGATACGGTGACTACTACAATGGGTTCTATTGGTGTTGCTGCTGCTCTATGAGCTACAACAAGTCTCTGTTTCAACGGGCAGAGCGTGTGAGGACGCTTCAGCGTTGGCTTGGCTTCTGATCTCGCCGGCTGGTCAAAGCGACAAACATCGATGTCGTCCACCGCACACCCGCAACAAATACGACCACCACGACAACAGCAGCAACAACAACAACAGCAACAAGAACAACAACTTCTACTACTACTACTACTACTTTTACTACAGCCGGAGCAACAGCAACAACAACAACAGCAACGCCAACAACGACGACGACGACGACAACTGTTGTAGCCGTTACAGTAGACGCGACGCGGGCCGATGTTGACGGCGAGGGTTCCGCTGGCTCTGTCTCAGCTGCAGCTGCTGCTACCGCCGCAGCAGCGTCAGCGGCCACTGGCAAGCTCTACCCTCGCCTTCGCTCCCGGTCCACCGGGTGACGAACTGCCTGGTCAGTCGTCCGTGCTCGTCACGATTTCTGGGGAAGGGCCGATGACGACAACGACAACAACAACAACAACAACAACAATAACAATAACAGCAACAGCAATAGCAGCAGCAACAGCAACAATAGCAATGGCAGCAGCAACAACAATAGCAATAGCAGCAGCAACAGCAACAATGTCTACTACGAGCTACTACAGCGACCACTACGCATCTACTCTGCGATTCTCTACTCTGCCTTACTTTGCCTGACGATTTCTCGAACTTCTTCTTCCTGAACCCTATCTTTCTGAAGGTTGGGGTCATCTTCCGTTCCCTACCAGTCGGCCTCTGCCTCTTGCTGTCCTTCTCTTGTCGTGCTTGCTTGGTTGTTTGCTTTCTTTCTCTGCTCTTCTTTATTCTTTCTTTTTCTCTCTTTATAATTCCTTCCCGTTTCCTCTTCTTCCTTTTCCTCTTCGTTTGCTATCACTTCGTTGTCGTCTCCTCGTCTTATCATCGCGTATACAGGATCTGCGTAAGGAGCCTCATCTCCCCCCCCCCCCACCCTCATCATCCTCCTATGGGATGGCTATGTGTCGTAGCAGAAATATACAGCAGTCACACTAGTTGCTGTAGTGAACTAGTTCTAGTATTCGTTCAGCTAGTAAAAAGTAGTTGTAACAAAAAAAAGTGGTAGTAATCTTGATCACCATGTTTGTGGAATGTCGTGGTCTCAGCCGCGAGTTTTTTTCTTCTCTTTATAATCTTCTGCTATTCAGTTTCCTCTTTTTTTGGGGTCATGGGCTCCTCTGTGGCAATTAGGTTTTTATATCGCTGTGGCTTCTAGGCCTCTGCAGCAACAGGCAGGTTCGGTTTGCCTTCTCAAAACTTTTCTTATACGTCGCCTATAGGCGAGGCAATGCAAGCTATCTTGTGCGCACCCGTGTGCACGGGTATAAACAATTTCTCGTCTCTGAGTCCATGGTGGCGCTTGGCGGCGATGTGCGCATTACTATTACGGCGGTGGCTGAATTGCCTTAAGTTGGTAGGTAGACGCATTCATCTGTAGGCAGTGAGCTGCATTCGACCTGTAGTGTTAATGCAGCGGTAAATCTGAATAGAAGCCGCGGAGCGTACACCTTCTGCCGGAAGCTACAATCGTCCTCCGACACCAAGTCGACCATGTGCCTCGTGAGCGAACCAAAGATGTTTGTTGCATTCAAGAAAAAAACCCTTCTGGTAATCAGGATACAATGAGATGAGTGCGACAGTATGGTAGGTGTGCTCTCCTAGGCAGTCCACACCAGCAGTCGTGGCATGAAGAAAAGATGAACAAGGGTTTAAGTGTGGTGATGTAGAAGACGGTGATGATGCTATCGCTCACCGGCTCACCGGGTTGATGACAAACTTTTTCGAGCTTCTCAAGCGGTTCGCTAACAGCCGGGATGCTCGCAGAATCGGGCGGTAGTCGGCACGGGCGACCCTAAGGCCGCGGCAGTGGAATAGTCTTGAAGTGCTACTAGAGTGGCTGGCACAGACAGATTTACGCTGTATTCAATGATGATCGAACACCCATCTTCCAGAGGCGGAAGCCGGACAGCTTAAATCAACTGTCGGGGAGGTCGTGCTAGCCAGACACGGCAATGGCAGGCAAAGCTGCGGAACTTCACGAAACGAATCTTTGGAGGCTTGAAAACAGCCCTGGAAGAAGGGAAGCTTCCAAGGTAGCGGAGGCGGGCAAAAAATGCTAAGCTTGACACAGCCAATCGACTAATATGCTTACAATGTGCGGCGAGTAAAAACTCCAGATTTTACGCAAAAAACCTCAGTGTTCCTTTAGTCCGGAGGGCTGACGCGTTGTTATTGTGGAGGAACTGTCGAGCTAAATGGCCCGTGTTTTTTTGGTACTAGCACAAATCGCGGGGTATCAACCAAGCAGATGTTTAGTAGTCTGAGGTGGCCGTGCAGAAATAAGCTTATGATTGGACGTGGAAAGCCTCCTCTAGCGATGCATATGGTATTTTTAAGCTTTCGTCAATCGCGGCCTGTGCTGCGGCGTCCGTTGCTGATCTTGGACGAACTCGCGATACAAATTTAAGTGTTTGTAGCATCCATACACACTTCCTAGGAAAACACTGTTGTGCACTCAATCATCGCTGAAAGTCGTACAGAAAAGTAGGCGGCCCGATTTTTCTACTCCGTTTATCTGTGGAATAATCAACTCGAATGTTCCACCCGAACTTCAACAAAGATACCTCCTGAAAAAAATGACAAACGAATGATCAAATATACACCATTAGTAACTACAGTAGATACATGTACAGAAGAAAAACCTAGTGTTGAAGCCACCATAGCAGCAGACAAACACTTACGAAAAAGAATGTGAACCCTTTTGGTAATAGCTGCGAATATTAACATTACTATTATTATATAATATTTCATGTTATAATATTTAATCCCAACTTAAAAACAAAACAAAAACAGTTTGTATTTAATAGATTATTAATTTATAATAAAAAATAAAAAAAATAATTTAATTTTTATAATTTAAGAAATGCCAGTACTTTTACCCAATAACTAAATTTGCTTTTAAAAAAATCGACTGAATAGTCCTTATAAAAAGGTATTTACACTATATTATTTTATTTATCACACGATACGCGAGAGTGGATTCCAGTCTAACTCTACGCGGAAAATTGAAAAAGCAATCCCAGGTCTTTATGCAAATAAAGATATTGTTGTGCGTGAAAATGCGTGCAACAGCATCAGCTGGGGGCGGATGGTAACTCTAGAGGCCCTCCGGAGCAAAGGAATATATTTTTTGCTTTAGGCCACTATATATATATATCTCTCAGATCTCTGTGTTGTTCGCTCTAACTAACCTCTCCTTCTCTGTATTTCGATGCCGGACGTGGCAGAGTTATGGCCATGGTAATGTTCTTCCCTCTGCCCTACACTGCGCCTTTCACCTCTACCAACGACACAACACGCAACTCCCCACTCCTAACCCCCCCCCCTCCTCTGTGCATGCACAAGGCGTCTACCCCTTTGGTCGCTCTCTTTCTCTCTCTGTCTGTCTTCGATCTCGAGGCTCGTTGTGATCGGTGCCGCTGCATATGGCAACAGAGGTGACGTATCTACTTTCGACAGATCCAGAATTTGCTGGTATGCCGAGTCACGGTAGCAACGGTTCTGGCGCTGCCGGCGTCCCTCTTGCTAGGTATCGACGTGCTTGTTTATTTTTGCTCAATGGTCGCCTCTCTCTCTCTCTCTCTCTCTCTATATATATATATATATATATGTATATATATATAGGCGACCATTGAGCTATTGGCTAGACCATACATGCGACGATGTTATGGTCTAGCCAATCCATCTCAACATAGGCGACCGGCTGGTCAGTGTCAGAATATATATATATATATATATATATATACATACACAGAGGGAAAAGGGAAAGGGAGAATTCCCCCCAAACGTCAAGGTTGTGTCGAACTCTAATACGTTCGTTGTGTACCCCTGATCCGCGAAACACAGTTCGCTTTACTAGGAATTGTGCGTACTAGACCGCAAAGAGAAATTGCTTCCGACGACGGCTTAACGAAGGAAGTAATAACGCAATATAAACAAGCGAATATATGTATATATATGTATATATATATATATATATATATATATATATATACATCCCAACCAAGTGTTAAGTTAATTATTATATATTGATTATATATAAAGTTAAATATTTTCATAGTGAGATGAAGCGCAATATAGCAGGAATAGTTGTACTAATTAATACAAATATGAGTAATACAAATTACTTTTGTTAACACCTTGTCTGTTATTTACAAGAACTAATTAGAACTTGGGTTGCCCACTCTGCTAATAATCATACAACTTATACAAATCATCATCTTCCTACTTTGCTGATTTTGGCAGCCGTGTGTTCAGCCACCCTTGTAGGTAGAGCCAGCTTGAACTGTTTGCGGCGAATAAACTAAGTATCGTAATGAATAAAGCATAAAACATAACCATGCTTCCATTATGTAGCAAAATAGGCGACGCGGCCCTCACCGCCCTCATGAAGACATAAGGCTCAATTCGGGCAATAGACTGCCGATTGACCTTGCGGGGAAGGGCCGCAAAGATAGCCATGACTATATATTAAAAAGCACATTCTGGCGACGCTTTCACCTCATTATGTCAGATGTAAAAGTCCCTGCTGGCGCAGGGACTACAGTTCATGCTATTCGTGCTCAGTGAAAGCAGAAGGTTCAGCGAGGGTGGCTAGGTTGGACCTCCATAACGATTTGAACACCATACGAAAACACACAGTACTAGAAGAATTAAAGATAGGTACCCGATCTTATACCCATACTCTAACAAAACTTTAGAAATGCCCCATCGCTAACGTGAGGCACAAAATCAATACCGCGATATCGGAGAAAGGTATCCAGCAGGACAAATCGCTAGGTTCGCCCGGGTTTATTTAGCTTGGATATATCAGATCTAGTATCTCGATTACAGTAGAAGTTTTATTAACCAATGATTGGTTTACAAATATACATCATATACTTCGCATTTCCGGAGTTGAGACAACGGAATTGCTCTTTCACAACGCTGAAGGTGATATAGATCACACGAGCGGCCACAAAGTTTACATATCACTGAGATCTCATGTAACTTCTCGCGCACACAGATCTTCAGGTGGGAGCCGTGGACGGCAAATCTGGTGGTTAGATGCCAGTCCTCATAACTACAAGCTCTCCACGAATCCGACGTCATTGCTTTCATAAAACAGCGGGTCGATGTCGGTCATTTTAATTGGCCAATCTAACCGTGTTCTCTAATAACCATCGTCTTCGGCAGGTTGTACCTCCTCTACAGGTCCTCAACGAATAACGGTGTCGATGACAGTAAGTACACTAACCTATTCAGGCTAGTGCGGTAGACGTTCAGTGCTCTCTTTAGAAAACAGGCTTTGAATTGACCAAACGCTCTTAAGTTCGATCTCGTGAGATAAGGCCAAATCACCTGAACACCGTAAGATGCGGTGAGTGCAATCTTCAGCTTAAACAAGTTAATAGTAACCTCCATCAACAGCCTGTACGGATAGTAGTCCTTTTCGAACTCTATCTTTAACATGCCTGGAGAAACTTCTGCGACGTGCTGAAAACACGACCCCCGGGTAGGGAAAGTAGGGACCGATATCGACTATTCCTGAATCCACTCGGAGCTCATCGCTTTTGGCCAGTCTTCCTCCTCGTCGCAATTTCATCGCTTTAGTCTTGCTCGCATTGATTTCCACTTAGTTCCGGTTTACATAGCGCTGTAGAGTTACAAGCGACTGCTGCAAGTGAAAGCGACCTGGAGAGAACAATACTAAATCATCGGCATACATAAGCGTTTCCATTTGTGAATGCCAAAAATGTATTTCCGCCGGCAGATCGCTTACCAACATTGAGAACAACAGAGAACTCAGGTTATTGCCCTGAGCAACAGCGGTGATGTGAGTGACCAGCGCGTGCTCGGCAACCCCATCGTCTATTATTACCAGTCCCTCTTGCAAAATGCTTCTTCGTATCATATCGATTAGAGTTTAGAGTCAATTTAGCCTTTGGTACCTAAATAGCGCTACGTTACGTGGCCCAGGCGATCTGGCTGATCTGCTAATCAATCTGTTAATCTGTTAACAATTTGAAGAAGAAGAGTGTTTGTAGCTAAATGCACCGAAATGAGGATGACACTATGAGCATTGCACCCAAGATCAAGAGAAAGCAATGTGAAACGTTACGGACACACCCCCAGGTAAAAGGCAGACAGGCCCAGAACACTTGGAGGTGCTAGGCTGTCCTGTGAACCCCACAAAATGTTCTCAGCGATGAAAAAGACTATTCTAATTCGCTTCCGACTGAAAAGTATGCGGCACAGAGCTAGCTCGATCTCGACAAACTCGGTGCCGTTTCTATCGTAATTAAATTTAGTACAGGAACCCGATATTTGCTTGCCCAGTTATGGAATAGTTCTCTCAGTGGAGTCGGTTAAGCTCTCTTCGTATATGCGTTTCGCAGTTTATTATCCGGCAACTGGTAGACGCTTTAAAAACACGTTGCTAATTAGATTTAAACATGTGTGCCCATTTTTATGTTAGACAATATTATTTTTTTATAGAGGTAATTGGTAAAATGCGTTATGCATACCGGGCGAAGTTGTTAAAGCCTCGGTAGTGTGGGACTCGCACCCACTAAAATCCAGTCGTCCTCTTTGCCCCTTGACGGGGGGTGGCCGCAGTACTGTCTTCTCGAGATTACTTCACCTGGCCACTCTTCTTGCCATTTAGGCTGCTCGGCTTTGTGCGGCGATTATTTTCGCCTCAGAGATACCTTGTGCAAATCTTCTTACCAGAATCCAGAATTTGTGATCTTTGAGGAGCGCCTCTACAAGGGCCTGGCATGTCAGGGGGTTCTGCAGTCCTAGGTTCCGGGACAGTAGCTCTCGCTCAGTGTCGAAGAAGACCACCGCTCATAGCAGTGCCTTACATCATCCGGCTCCCCCGAGTTGCACACGCGGCACACAGGGGAGTCAGTTTTACCAATGCGGTGTAGGTACTGCTGAAAACAGGCACCATGGCCTGTTAGCAGTTGCGCGAGTGGGTAGGTAAGCGAGCCGTGTTTGAGGGTGTACCATTTTTTAAGATCAGGAAGTATTGATCTATATATCCAGGATGGCCCGGCTGGATTGCTTCCCATTGCTGGCTTCATTCGCTTAATGTGTCGGTTCTGCTGACTAGTGTGCCCTCCGTCAGAACGTTGGTTACAAGGTTTCTTAATGTCAATTCTTTTACTCTTAAGTCCCAGGGAATTTCGCTGGAGAGGACCTGTACGGCTGCTGTGGAAGCCGTGCGACTTGCTCGTGTTATGTTAAGCGCCATAGGCCTTAGGGTCTAGTTGAGGAGTCTTGTAGCTCTTGTAGTCTTGCGTTCCCATAAGGGTGCGGCGTATAACATGATGCTGTCTATTACTGATGCTAAGAGTCGGCGCCGAGAATCGCTTGCTCCTCTGGTCCGTGGGAGGATTTTCCGTAACTCTGCTGAGGCTTTGGCTGCTTTTTTGGCTGCATAGCGCACATGAGGTGTTCCTGTGAGAGCTCTATCAAGGATCACGCCCAGGTACTTGACCACGGGCGTGGGTGTTATTGGATAACCTTGCAGGTGTAAATTTAGGTTGCGTGGAGTCGAGGCCAAGCGTGCGGAGATGTTGTCGGATATCCGCCAAGGCTCCGTTGGCTTTACCTTCGAGCAAATCCTCGTCACTGGCGGTAACGATCAGTGCGTCTTCTGCGTAGGCGATGGGAGATGAGGCAGTCTTAGTACTCCATCATAGGTTATGTTCCACAGGGTTGGTCCCAGTGCAGATCCTTAGCGAACCCCGGCAGTGACGGAGTAGTCCACTCCATCGTATGTAGATGCTCGGTCCTTTAGATACGACGCCAGGATACGTCGTAGGTAGGGAGAAACGCCTTTATTTCCAAGTGCTTGGTTTATGGCGTCCCACGAGAGCGTATTAAACGCGTTTTTGACATCAATAAGGACGGCCAGGCAGTGCGCCCGGTTTGCGATAGGTAAATTTCTTTGTGCTTCAGATATGTTTATAACCTTGCCGATAGCCGAGTGTGTGGAGTGCCCGGCGCGGAAAGCATGCTAGTTTTCTGACAGCACCTTCTTGCCTTCTAATTCTGTAACTAGTCGCCCGTTGATAATGTGCTCAGCTGCCTCGGATAGGCAGGAGAGCATGCGGGTATAGGGCGGTATGCTGAGGGGTCTCCTTGTGGCTTCCCGGGTTTCGGGATAAGGGTTAGGCGTGCCGTTTTCCAATTCTTTGGGTATTCTCCGCTGGTGAGAATTGTGTCCATCATGCGTTTGAATACTTTTGGATGGTTCTTTAGGAGTACGCGTACTGCTTGAGGGGGACAGCATCTGGAGAGAGTAGAAGAGGTCGTTGCCTTGCTCTGCGGCGCGTGCATACTGGCCGTATGCGGTGGCAGGCCCTTCGCTTTTCGGCAATCCGATTATTCCACTAGTATATACTAGTAACTCGAGTGGGACGCCATTTCCTTTAGTGCCCTTGGAACGAGCCTAAGCAAACTGCTTCCAAACATACGGGCATGGATAGCACGGCCGGGAGGGGATCAAACCTTCTACCTGACACAGGTTCTCACGCGACATGGCAACTTCCAGTCCTACCTTTATCAAACAGGAAAAGCCTAATCAGAAGCATGCTTTTTTCTGCAAAGAAGCCGTGAAAGACACTTCACAACACACACTCCTTAAGTGCCAGGTTTGGGAAGATTCGCGAGAGATCCGCAGAGCAAGAATTACCCAAAGTTCAGAATCCCCCGCGGAGTGGCATGAAAGAATTCGTGGCTACATCCTGGGTTCGACGCGGACATGAGAAGAATGAGCGGAAGTAGTACCGGAGGTGCTAAAAACAAATCACATAATATGTTAGCAGAAGTAAATTTTTTTCGAGACCGACGCGGCTAAAGAAAACACAACTTTCAATCAAACGGGTTTGCAAGAACTGGGTCAAAATGCGCCTGACAAGTGGGGGAACCCGTGAGCGACCCTGGTCGAATAATCCGATAGGGCAGACCCGGGAGGTGCGTTTTGTGGCTACCGGTCTCATCGGAGTAACATCCATTCATTGGGGTCGAGTCCCACGATGGAAAGAGATTTTCCCTACTCGTAGCGGTAGTGTGTAACTGCATTTAACCCTCCTCTTCAAAAATATATTCAATATAGCAATTTCCAGTAAATCCAATATATTATTAAAGGTCCCATTTAACCTATAAATTCAGCGCTTCAATATTTACTGAATCGTTTCCATTCACGTTGGGGCGATTATAGTTAATTTATAGATCTATCTAGTAACAGTATATCCTTATAGACTACACTACACCCAGCACATCGACGACAGGTGTCGGGAGGCTATTGCCTTTGTTCACACAGAGGTGAGAGACCCTCGACAACTGTCTCTGAGTGCGGCAGTGCATCTTGTTGAGCTTGAGATTGTGCCAATGTTGAGCTACAGCCTTGGCAGGGCGTGGGGCTATATTTTAGCGGCAAACATTGAGCACGTCAAAAACCGCTTCATGTACCTGCTAGTGGGTTGCAGATCGGCAGTAAAAACAATCCGGGACAGGCTTAGGTCACCTATCACAGAACCACTTCATCAATTTTGTTGATGTGGCAGGGAAAGTGACCGAGGCCTCGGTAGAGGTAGCGCAGTTAGGTGTATACCTCGCCACGGAGCTTTAGGATGGAATGGCATGCACTAGTTGCATGCATTAGTCGGTACGTGTACACAATGTACATGTTTATTGCTATCATCACTTGGTATATTTGACTTAATGATTTCACCAAGTTGGCGATCAATGTCGTTGCCGGTTCTGCTCACAGCTATGCGCTAAACACTGCGCAGCGAGCTGCCAAGCGTACCGACGGTCTTTGCATATTTGCGCTCGGTGAGACGGTCACTGAAGTGTTCAAATTTTTAATAAAGACGATATTTGAATTATGTACTTTCTTGAAAAACAAAATTCTTTGCAAACAAACAATATAAATAGATTATATACTTATACTGAATTGAAATATGTATATTCACACTATTTTAGGATAATATTAGGTAAATACAGATGTGCAGTGTCACAGTGTCATAAAACACGGTGAGTTCTATAATAAAACCGGCTTCCAAGATCATGGTTCCAATTACTGGCAGTCACCTGTGTGGTACTTAGAGTAGTCATTTCCGCAATATGTCTAAACGCATCATTTATTTGGCCAATCAAAGGCAGGCTGCCTAGTACCCCGCGTTGAAACCCGTCTATGAAATAGCGCGGTACCGATTGCTGTTCGACACGCTCATAGATCGTAACGAAAACTCACCTTTTTCGTATCGTTAAACATTCTGACGTTGAAATTAAATAGGCTGAACATAGGGACCATTCACTTTAGGGCATCCAGGGGACTATTTTACCTTAGACGTCTTGCACAGCTGCGTCGCGGTCTGAGCTATCACCTAACAGTATAAACAATCGTTATTGAAAATATCACCCTTATAGGTCGAATGTGGTTATAATTTTGCTCCAGATGGCAAACAACAGGGGTCCGTAAACTCAGATGTCCACTGATTTAATTTAATTTAATGATGCACTGATTAAACAAAACAAAATATTAAGGAACTGGGCCGCAAAGTCATTGTTGCAACTCAGGACCCCCGCGCTAGCGAATATCTGTTGCAGCGCATATCGATCGAGGTTCAGCGCGGCAACGCTGCGGCTGTGGAAGGGTCTCTTCCGTCAGCCGCAGGGCTTCCGGGAATCCCGTAGAAACTGTTTTTATTCCCCATATTTGTTTCCTTAAAACAAAAATATCAGCCAAATACTCTGGGCGGTAATAAACCCCAATAGCAGAATCATCAAATCGGACCTCAACTTCATGATTATACGCGTTTAACATTACCCACGACGACTTTCTCGAAAAGCATCCCGGCTTTGCAGCGTTTGGATAAACGACCAGACCGGGCAGAGCAACCACTAAACTACCCGCATTCGATTGACTGATAAAAGTAATCAGGACACAAGATAATAGGTAAAGCAATATATTTGCATACGTGTTTTCAGGTATCTACCATGTTTTTGCCGTGACAATGTTTACAAAGCCAATGACGACACTAAGGTGTTTTGCGTGTGGTCAAATAGCATACATTGCTCGATCTATGCTAGTGTATTGAAAGTGTATCTACCTAGCGAATATTTTAAATGCGCGTTTGTCGAAAAGTAAACATTTGCCGCATGCAGTGTCGGCAAACCCGATTGTTCAGCAAAGTTTGCAGGTTAATTAACACTGTTGAGCTAGAATACTTAGTATAGGCAAGACAGAAATACACCTCCACTACTAGAACCTACAAAACGAAGTCTACACTACATACACAAAGAACACACATTCGCATGCTTTCGGACTGGTTTCTCTTCTCCGGCAGGTATCCTGTCGGATATGAGAGTAATAACAATGTGAGTAATTGTTATTATTGATTTGATTCTCATTTTCTACTCTAATCTTACTATTGCTCACGTGCCACTTTGTCCGACTTCTTGGGATTGTTTACGTCGTTGGTGGTTCGTGGGGAAGAGCAGGGACAATTGCCGGTATTCGGTAGCACCACGCGCAACGACGCCACGTTACGGTAGCTGGGCTGGCTATCTTCTAGCGTATGGAGATGAGAGTAACTGCTATTACCTGCCTGAGGGGGTGCTTCTGCTCCTGTAGCGCTGTGAATGAAGTCTGAGGGCTCTGCCGGCGCCAGCGGCTGCGGTCCGATGGAAGAGCCCTTCAAAGCGGGCTGAATGAAGCCAACCGATCAAAGTCCACCTTCGTTGTAAACCGGATTAATCTGTCTCCGCATATTGGTGTGCGCATGTATCTACACTTGTACTGCAACAATTCCACTCGTCGTGGTAGGATGGCATCGTGGGCTGCTTTTACGACTCAACGGGAATAACAACGGCAACAACAACAACAATGGCAATCATTGTTTTCAATGACGAAAAATGATATTCGAATTGTAGAAAACGACGTTGTGCGGCTCTCCGTAACTAGGCTACGTAACAAGGCAAAGCGACTGAAAAACACAGAAGATGCGAGTCGCGGAGAAGCGACTCTTCTTTAGTCTGGATCCGACGTACGTACAAATAGTCTTTGTAGGCAAGAGCCACGTGTTCAATAAGACAGCACTGCGGCTCGATCCGGTGTTCGATGCAAACGAATTTAAACAGAAGTTCAACAGTGCAGGCGTTTCGGTCTTAACACCATAAATAGTACGTGGTACATTTATCATATCAATTCCTTGGTAATGAAAACAATTCTACAGCAACTAAGCCCGGCGACTGGTCCGGCGCAACTCCTATCGGATGAGGAGATTATCGAGAAAGATTATAAATCTTGACTGCCTATCTATGCGAAAATGGCAAAAAACAATGAACCAATATACAAATGCTCCCAATACCGAAATGGATGTCGAATTTATGTCGAATGATATCGAAAGCTCATCACGTTCAGTCGCTCACTTCTCTCTAGGATGCGGGGGGCTCCAAACCGCCGATTCGTCGAAATTCGAGAAACGAAAATCAGACCAAGACTTAGGTTAGATGTTCCAATTTTGCATAATACATTATCAAATGGATGCGCGTGAACTTTAGTTTAGAATGAACAAAACTCGTGAATATCCTTTTTTACGCCATAAAGATACGTGGCGCTACTTTTACTACAACGACAACTTGTTCTTAAATTTTAAGCTGCGACCTTCTAGGGACAATTTTGGCTATATTTTTCAATTCCTTTTTCTTGCTGTTTATTTGGTGCTCAGGATGAACTGAATCATGGTTGCAGCCAGTGCGGCACGTTCATCTTCTCCCGACGCTATCGTGACAGACCTCTAGCTATCCGGAAATCGAATTTGCCATTGTTATCTCTCAACATCGACAAAACGAAACTTCCACGCAGCTCGAGCAATCTATCCCGCATCGGTTTTGTTCGCCAAACATACGTACCGGAAGAGAGGGAGAGAGAGAGCAAGATACAGACTATTGTATTACTATATCTATTTTAGTTAGTGTTGTTAGCGCAACCGGCTCTACCATTCTGCAATGCCGTATCAACGGCTTAGTGCTCTTTCTCGATGTGTTTGCGGAAATGATTCGAAGAATCTGCACTCGAACTTAGCTCGGGACGTCGCGCACTAAACTCTCGTAGCCATGCGGCGGCTGCTGCATGCTGAGCAAAAACAACAAGAAACGTGTTATGACTACGGATGCGTTCTTTTTCAGCGCGCCGCATTGCTGCTTCAAGCCGCCCGCCGTCCCCCCGCTTGAACGTATTGTATCAGCGCGCCGGCCCACGCGAAGCATGCAAGAGCAAGCTGAGAAAAAAACCCTATCTATATCGACTTAAAGCAGCGCCTTGCCCCGATATATATATATATATATATATATATATATTGATGTGATCCTCCTATGGGCAGCGCTGCTTACCGAACAGCAGCTAGATATGATATCGAAACTGCCGACAGCATATTTGTCATTTCTGCACAGGTTAACTTGGCGATAGGCCTTATTGCTGAATGCCTTCCTAAACTCGTCGTAAAGTCGCACGAGTTATCTCTAATGTAACGACACGAGAAAGCCCTAGTTCGACATAGCTAAGATAAAAAAATCTAAGTGAATAATTTCTGCACTTTAGAGTACTTTGTCGATCGATCATTTTCGGTTCGACGACCATCTTTTGTTAAAAATACATTTAATTAATTGTTGGCTAAATAGGATAAAATACAGTTGTCCCCAACTGAACGTGTACTAAGGTTTTTTTCAATTTCCACATTCACATCGGCAGGAGACTAGTGCAAATTGTTGAGATTTGCTATGTAGAGTCCCCAGCACCGCGGCGGTGTTGTCTGATGTTGTTGCTGCATGTAAATGGTCTAGAGAGTTTTGTCTGCCGCAAAAAGTTTTCCGTACTGTTGCAATCAGTGACGATGGATCGCTGCCTCGCGACTAAGCCAAATAGGCACGTGCGTCGTATAGCGCCTAGCCTCATTTCTTCCATCGTCTCAAAGCCTAGGG
>QVRM01004950.1:0-57500 GCA_003439945.1 Dermanyssus gallinae | reverse complement strand
ATAAGAATACGTAATGTCTATGCAAAGAAACCTTAAAACGTAAGGAATTCTGTGATCTAAAGAGCATCTGCACGAAGCCAAAATCTGCATAAACCTGTCAGAGCCAATGCAACTCCTGTCTTGCACGTAGTTCATTCATAAGGCGCATATGCACATTAGTGCTTAGGAACTGAATTTAGCTTCTGTACTTCTTGCTTAAATAAAGACATTATTATTATTATTATTATTATTATTATTATTATTATTATTATTATTATTATTATTATTATTATTATTATTATTATTATTATTAATCTGGAGTTCAATCTGAACGTTTATTCTATTTATAAAAATATTATTACAGTATTGTGGCAGATACATCCGCCAATGATAGCACTTTCGTTACAAAATAAATTCACTAAACAATTACATTAGGCCAAAGCACTTTATTCGTTAATTATCTTGTTAAAATTCGCTATATATATATATATATATATATATATATATATATATATATATATATATATATATATATATATATATATATATGCAGGGTCATTCATATTGTTATGTACTTATTTCGAGGTTTAGTAGAACTCGGCAAGAAAATATTTTTGCCCTATGGAGGGAAGACGCGGAAACGTCTTGTTTAGGAGTGAGGATAAAATTTATAAAATGCGTTATTCTGCCCTTTTTTGCGGGAGAACCAGTTAACGCATGAAAGAACCGATTACACCGGCGTGTTCGGAGAAAAATTCTGCACACTGATGGGCATCAAATTTGCTATTGCGTGAGAGTGGTCTTTTAGACGTACATTTTTGGTCGCAATGGAAAAAAATTACGATTCATGAAAAAGCGTTAACGTAAAATATCGACTTTTCATGACTTTCCTTAATCTGGGTATTCGCTTTTTGCTACGCAAGCTAGTGAAATGTTTGAATGCAGAATTTTCGTGGGATTTCGAACACGCCGGTGTAATCGGTTCCTTCGTGCGTTGATTGGTTCTCCCGCAAACGTAGATTTCGCACAACTATGTAGGAGAAAAAAGCTGAATAACTACTTTTATAAATTTCATCCTCACTCCTAAACAAGACGTTTCCGCGTCCTCCCTCCATAGGGAACAATTATTTTCTTGCCGAGTTCTACTAAACCTCGAAATAAGTACATAACAAGATAAATTATATAATATATATTAACACCCGGGCTAATAGATTGGGTTTGTATCACATGCATGATCGTTTTCATTACCGACTGAATTACTGGTCACATTGTGGCGTGAACTCTGTCACGTCGATGAAACCCGTGGGCGGCAAGGGCGCCGTTGCATACCTATCCTTTGCGCCACTTATTTGCGATTTAGTGTTTCTCAATGTCGCTTTCCCATGTATCCCTCTACCAATGTCGCTTGTTTTCTTTTTTCGAGTCGGAATATAAACGTCAAAAACACTCGTCCGTTCTAGGTTTCACTCAACCTGCAATTCCTCCGGCATTAATGTGTACAATATAAATGTATATATACATAATATATATATATATATATATATATATATATATATATATATATATATATAGCTCTCCCACAACGATGCCTAAACACTCTCCGTCATTATTCGTCATAATTTGCGGGAATTCTCCAATGGATTGCGGCTAGCCAAGGTCGTAGCCCCGGTCACTAAGAAAAACCGCAATTTTAAGTATGACCGTGTCCGCCAGACTATTCTTAAGCTAACTGAGCGTGACGTTTCAGGGGCAGCTAGGTTGATTGGATTGTCGAACGTGCTGGCTCCCGGCACAGATCACCTGGCAGCCCTTCGCAATAAGCACCCCCCGGCCCGGCCAGACCTAGACTGGCCAGCCCTTCCCGGGATTTCGCTTCCATGTACCACTTCGGGGGAAGAAGTTATTGCCGCAGTCAAGAGTTTTGCCCGAAGTTCCGTCAGGGGTTTTGACTTCATCCGACCATGACTGCTAATAGACCTACTATCTCCGACATTGGGGGACACACCCGGCCGGTTGGCAGCCGCATTGGCCAAAATTGTAGATTTGCTTTTGTAGGGCGTCCCTCCACCTCAACTGCGACCTATAATCTTTGGGGCCAGGCTTTTTGCCATACAGAAAAAAGAGGGGTCAGTGAGGCCAAATGCGTGCTCCTCCACCCTGCGCAGGCTAGCCGCAAACATTGCTTGTAATAGAAGCAGAGATAGGATCCGCGAGGCGATTGGTCCCCACCAGCTTGGCTTTGTGGCACAAGCCGGGGCCGAGGCCGCCGTGCATACCGCCTGAGCTTTTATCGATTCACGCTCACTACCTGGGGTCCTCGTAAAGCTGGATTTTAGGAATGCCTTCAACTCTGTAAGACGGGATCACTTGTTAAAGGCGGTCGGGGCGCACTGCTTCCAGTTGGCACACCATGTCCATCAAGCGTACCGTTACTCTTCTCACCTGGTTCTCCCGGAGGGTCTCATACGGTGTGTTCAAAACGTATCGCGACTTTTGAATTTTCGCGGGTTACGTATATTCGAATTTCGATTTTTTGTGGCGTTATGTTGGTACTCATGTCTCTCACTTATGCCGACAAGCTCGGCCATTTTGAATGTTCACTTAATTGTTGACAGCTGCTTTGCTTGCACGTGTTTTGGATCGTCTTCGATTTTTACCTATTCAAAAAAATGGATCAAAGAACCTGTATCAAATTTTGTGTGAAAAACGAAATTAAGTGCGCGGATGCATTCCGAATGTTGACTGTGGCATACGGAGAAGCTACCTTGGACCGAAGCAACGTTTATCGGTGGTACAAAATGTTCTCAGAAGGCCGAGAAGATGTGAACGACGAAGAGCGTGCCGGACGCCCGAGCACTTCAACAACAGACGAAAAAATTAATGAAGTGGAGAAAATGGTATTGGCCAATCGTCGAATCACCGTTAGAGAAGTTGCTGAGGACCTAAACATATCGATTGGCTCGTGCCATTCGATTTTTATCAATGATTTGGGCATGAGACGGGTCGCCGCGAAATTCGTACCAAAATTGCTCAATTGCGACCAAAAACAGCATCGCATGAACATTGCTAATGAGATGTTGGACTCTGTCCGCGACGACCCAAATTTGCTCCAGAGGGTCATAACTGGTGACGAATCGTGGGTTTATGGTTATGACGTGGAAACCAAAGCTCAATCATCTCAATGGAAGCTGCCGCACGAACCAAGACCGAAAAAAGCGCGCCAAGTTCGGTCGAATGTGAAAGTTTTGCTGACAGTTTTCTTCGATTGCAGGGGCGTGGTGCATCATGAGTTCTTGCCACAGGGTAGAACGGTCAATAAGGAATATTACCTGCAAGTTATGCGCAATTTGCGCGAAGCAATCCGCCAGAAACGCCCGGATTTGTGGAAGAACAAAAATTGGCTTTTGCACCACGATAACGCCCCTGCTCACACATCGTTGCTTGTGCGCGAGTTTTTGGCCAAAAACAACACACTAATGATGCCGCAGCCACCGTATTCCCCAGATCTGGCCCCCTGTGACTTTTTCTTGTTCCCTAAACTGATGAGGCCCATGAAAGGACGACGTTACGCTACGCTTGACGAGATAAAGACGGCATCGAAGGAGGAGCTGAACAAGATAAAAAAAATGGTTTTTTGAAGTGCTTCGAAGATTGGAAAAACCGTTGGCACAAGTGTATAATATCTCATGGGGATTACTTTGAAGGGGACAAAATAGATATTCATGAATAAATGAATAATTTTTGAAAAAACACAAAAGTCGCGATACGTTTTGAACACCATATGTATCTTCGGCCGCGGGACTGCAACAGGGTGATCCTCTGGCTCCTCCAATGTTTTTCCTGAGCATTAAAGAGCTATGTGACTCCCTTGACAGCTCACTAAACATTTGGTACCTTGATGATGGTGTACTGGGGGGAGACGCATCCATGGTTGCCGAAGATATTCGGCGCCTGCTCGAACTTCGCCAGATTTCGGGCTTAGAGCCGAATTCCGAGAAGTGCGAGATCTACGTTACGGATGATAGTGCGCAGGCGCCTGACCTCCGTCCCCTCCAAGCTCTATTGCCGGGTTGTAAGATTACCCACGACTACGACCTGGAGCTTCTAGGAGTCTCCCTCGGACCGCAAGGGCTCGCACGCGTTCTCAAAAAACGGCAAAACGTGTTAGAGGACGTCGCTAACGACCTCACCCCGCTCGGCGCTCATCGCGCTCTCTCTTTACATCACTCGTCGTTCTCAGCCACTAGGGTCAACAACCTTCTTCGAGGAGCTAATCTTACAGGACGATTGGACGACCTTCGTCCATTGAACGAGTTAACGCTGAACACCCTCGAGTCCCTCCTTAATCTTTCTCTGGCAGCCCTCGCTCGAAAGCAGGCGCAACTACCGATTTCCAAGAAAGGCCTGGGGAATTTTTACTTATTTCGGCTGGCCCAGCTAAAGTTTCCTCTCTTCTTCGATCTGAGAACAAGGTCATTGCACTTGTAGACGAAGCCGGCGCTGTTCAGTACAATGACCTTACAAGACGCCTTCAAGAGGAGTTAAAGACAACTTGCAGTGGTGCCCAGGAAAATCCTTGAAGCCAACACGACTGGAGCGCGTTGTTGCACGAAAAAGTATATTGCGGCTTACTCGCGGACGCCATTGACGACGCCGCAAAGACTCGTCTTCGGGAGGTCGCCGCTAAGGGATCCGGGGCCTGGCTACATGCGCTTCCAAGCACCCCACTGGGCACCCCTTTGGACGATGAAACTACCCGAATCGGGGCAGGACTTCGGCTCGGCCGTGATCTTGTAAATCCTCACCAATGCAAGTGTGGTCAACCTGTTGACAAGGTAGCCCATCATGGGTTGTCGTGCGTCATGAGTGCCGGACGGCGTGCCAGACATGCCAGTATTAATGACACTTTTAGCTGAGCGCTCCGATCTAGCGGATTTCCCTGTATTCTAGAGCCCCAGGAGCTTTCCGCCGATGATGGCAAACGCCCGGACGGGATGACTCTAACCCCCTTCATCCGGGGCAGGATGCGTGTCTGAGACGCCACAGTTACCGACTCATTCGCACCTTCAATGGTTGGTGGCGGGGCGGCCTCAGCAGGTTACGCTGGTAATCTAGCCGAGACAAGGAAGCTCGCAAAATATGCTACAATAGGGTACCCACATGAATTTCAACCGCTAGCGTTCGAGACCTTGGGCGGCCCAGGCAACCTCACCCGCAAACTCCTCCACAGAGTCGGCGAGCAGCTAAACCTCGCAACCGGAGACAAGAGATCTGCGGCTTTCTTGAGACAGCGCCTCGACCTCAACGTCCAACGCGGGAACTCGGCGTCCGTCCGCGGCACGCTCCTGAAGTGGCCCCAACCCACTCTATACGAGATAGAGTAATATTCCCATTGCACACGTTCTCAGGAGACAATTGTCGATCCATCTGTATTCTTAATAAATCATCTTAACTGTATATATATATATATATATATATATTTATATATACCGTGTGGTCATTCAATTAATTATGCATTTTGTCAGCATAGGACAAGATTGGGTCAAGCTTTACCCGCATTACATCCCTACACTGCCATTTCTATGGCTACGCTAGGTGTTGCGAAATATGCCGTGGTAAATATGCACTTTCCGACGATGCTTCCCAAAAAAGCCGCACAGACCGTGGCACAAAGGGCTGAGTCCCTCCACCCTGTCGCGCCTATAAACAATAAGATTAGTAGTGCTTCTGCCCTTGTAAAACGATACCAAACACGCGCAGTAATTGTAACATAATATACTTTTTACGTTTCACTAAACACTTTACGTAAACTTGTGCTTCCTAACGAACGCATTATGCAGTCAAGCTATGTAACTTCACATTGAAATATGTAAGTTCAAATTAAGTAAGGCTAACAAAAAGGTACAATGTGTAAAGACTCCGTTTGCATATATATATATATATATAGAAGAACGAACATAGGAACGAACGAGAGAGACCTTAATCAGAACCTCAAGTAGATAAAGAGAGTTACGGCGGCGCGGTACTTTAGAGAACGGAATAATGCCTTTCCTGCTTATTTGCATTGCGACCCCTAGAAGTGCATACGCCATTTCTCTATCTCAAATTGGCGACAGCGCTCCTTTCTACGCGGTTGCGTACTTTTACTGAATATGCTGTAGGAAGCAGGACGCGTCGGCTACTGTCCTCTATGTGTTCATAGGCAACTTCAGAGGCACCAGTGATCACAAGCCTGTTTGTTGTCTACTATCTACAATATATGAAGCCATGACTACTTAAATATCTCTATTTGGATACCGCACAGGGTTATCCTTTATGCGTTCATAGCATACCCTACTCTATATCTTGTACTCCGAATCCGCATTTCACCTTTAGGATCATCGCCGGCTCTTTTACCCCTTGAGTAGTAAGTACCTTAGCTTTCTGACGTGCTCTTTCTTGAAGAAGGAAAATTAACGAGATTCATACTAGGATATATATTTAGAAAACGGTAAATTAGTAAAACACTGTATATGTGTATAACACAAACATAGTATGTGTGTGTAAAACAATGCAGGTGTCAATTATATATATATATATATATATATATATATAAAGAGAGAGAGAGAGAAATATCCTAACCGGCAAAATTCAGTATGCACACCATACGTCATTATTAAAGCCACGGCGTTCACAAGCCCAGTAAAATCAAGTAGTATTATTTGCTCCTCGTCAGAAGTGGCCGGAGTACTGTTTTCATAAGATTGCGTTACCCGGCCACTAGACTTGTCATTGAGGCTACTCGACTTGTAAAGATCAATTTTGTGCGGTGGTTGTGTTTACTTGCAAGATAAGTTCTACCTGTTCTAGTTGTTTTATCATAGAGCCGGACTCATGCTCTTTTCCGAGAGCCTCTGTGACTTGCTTGGAGAGGGCTTGCCATGTCAAGGGATCTTCCAGTTTTCGGTTTCGTAATAGTAGCCCTTGCTCAGTGCTAAAATAGAGACAGCGTTTGTAGCAGTGTCTTACGGCGTTTGTAGCGGTCCCTTACGACGCCAGCATTCCAGGTATACGTGCGGTATAAGGAAGAGTCAGCTTAATAATGCAGTGCAGGTATTGCTGAAAGTGGCAACCGTGGCACGTTAGCAACCGAGCCATGTCCAAGGCTGTAATACTTTTTTAGGGAGCATTAATCTCGTCCAATAACTAGGCTGGATTTCGTCCCACTACTGGTCCCACTTGTTAGAGTATCTTTCCTGTTAGTAGTCCTAGTTAGTAGTCCCTCCGTGTTGGGCTTGTTTGAGGGTCATATTAAAGCCAGTTTTTTTACCCTTAGGTCTCAAAAAATCTGTCTAGAGATGGTTTGTATGGCTGCTTAGAACGAACCCCGTGCGACACTTGACGCTATATGTACTTGTGTCTTGCTTAGTTCTCTCTTCCGCGAAAGAATTGCTCGCGGTTCGGCGATCCAGGATCACCCCAGGTACTTCTTCGGGTGTTGTTGGGTGCCCTTTCCAGGCCTAAGTTTACATTTTGGGGAAAGAAGCTTTAGGTCGTCTAAAAACCGAAACGACTTAATTGCCTGTTTTTTTTCTAATACTATGGCATTCCACGAAGCCGTGTTAAACGCAGTCTTAACATCTAAGGAGACATATAGACAGTGCGGCCGGCTTTTGGCCCATTTCTCTGTGCTTCAACTAGGTTTAGCACTTTGTTGACGACAATTTTGTTATGCACGATTTTGTGCTCTTGTCTAACGGGTTTTCTTCGACCTCATTGCACCGATGAGGTTGTAGTGGGCAGCTTTGCTACAATTTTTTATTTTTTATTGCCAATGTAGGACATTTTGTGCTTCTCTGTTCTCTCATAGATGAGAGAGTTCTGGTTTATGTCTCTCTTTGCGGAACGTGCATATTCGTGCTAAGCGGTGGTAGCATGGGGAGCGCCTGGTTACCTTAGAATGTGGACGAGAGCTGGATTCTCGGCAGACCTTCTCTAGTAGTGTAGATACTTCCACTCTCTCCTAGTCGCGAGGTACTGTTACATAATTCCGAACTAGGAGGCGGTGGGGGAGGTGGTTTTTCGTGGATATTACACGTCCGGCAAAATATTGAGTCACATACTCTCCGCCCGGGGCGAGTCCAGCACTATCCGTCAACAACACCGAACAATGTGTTGTTCTCTTTCATAAAAAAAAAACTTCCACTAGCGGGTAAGCAATGCAATTTATTTTAAATTCGGGTACAATGTAACCCGGAAAAGGTTGAGCCGCTGTGTTGAGAAAAATGGCTGGGAGAGAGCTAAAGTGACGAAGAAGATTGCGTAGATATGTTTAGACAGAGTTTCTTGTTTTTCTTGGATCCTCCAGTCGGTTATCGGGTAAGTCATTCCTTCTGATGCAAATGTCAGATCTAGCGTTGATCTATATATATATATATAACGGCGCTTCGTCAACAGTATAAAGTTGTCCTATATTTGACAAGTTAGGCGCAATCAAAGTTGATTAATTAATATTAAGTGCTAGACTGTCAGCCATAGCTGTCATAGCTGGGTCGGCTAGCACTACTTAGCACGATGTCAAAATACAGTCCTCTGAAGCACTGAAATTACTACTATGGATTAATAACATCTGTCACATGATAATGTTGTCCGCCCAAGATCGGTCAAAAGAGAGCAACTCATGTGTTGCTTTTTTCCCTTGGGAAAATGTTAGGATCAGTAATTTTCTTTACCCTATAAATACGTCAAGCGCTTGTAGTAATTTTTTCCCTACAATTATTGGAATCTGTAATCATTCCTTTGCGGACTTAAGTCCTCATGTACAGTTTCACGTCTATATTCGAATACATGTTGCTGACTGTGCGGTGTACAGTCAGTACATAGATGGCGTAAAAGAATGATAAACGAGCTTTTTAAAAATGCTATTTTATCGGCATCGGTGAGCACATTGAAACGAAATTACAACTGTATAGTAAAATAGCTATTCGTGTTTTTGTGGTGAATACGCTATATATATATATATATATATATATATATATATATATCATGATTGCAACAAATAAAGCAATATAGTATAATGGCGTAATACCGCCTTCACCTAATAAACTACTCGAGGCACATACCGTGCCGGGAAAATTAGAGCTATATTTAAATTTAATACTATAGTAAAGTTTTCAGGCAGACCCTCCAAGCCAAGATTTAACGTCCACGGAACTGTTCTCAACATTGCTTCATAGACGGACCCTGACACAAATGTGCAATCGTGGGACTCGAACCCGCGCACCTATGTGTCTCCTCCGGTTGCGAGGCGCAGACTTAAGCCACCAAGCCACCGCACTCGACGAATACTATAGTAGGGGCTGATCATTCGCGTGACATGAAGCTGACTTATCCATGTAGCACTCCCCGGCAACTTAATTATATAGAGTGTCCAGAACTTTATTTTATATTTTTTACGGTTCGTAGACTCATAAGTACTGATATTACTTTAAAGCATACTCACGTGGCGCCTCACAATTTTTCTGACAGCACTGGCGTTCTTTCAGATGAGCAGCATAACTTCAGAACTACGCGTTCCATTTTCTCAACCTGTGAAATACTTCAGATCACAATCTCATTAAGCCGAGAAAAAAAGTCGTATATTCGCGGCTTTTATTAATTTAAAATCTGCCTTCGACATTGCACCCCGTGGCATTTTTTTGAAAGAGTTGAGGCAGGCTAGAGTTCGTCCACGAATGCTCGCTCAGCTCAGCTCACTTCTGAGGGCTAAGCAGATTATTCTCAATAATGGCGTGTCCGAGCATAACAAGTTTGATGAGACGACTGGGTATTCGCAAGGCACCTTTTGTTATTTATAACGTTGCTCAGCGATCTGCCACGCATCGTGAAAGAGCGGCACTCAACAATCATGATTTTGTCCTGATGCCCTGGTAATATTCAGCACTCTTTTAAAGCGAGCTTAAAAAAGTTCTCTAACCCCGTAGCATTTTATTTATCACCAGCTATGAATGCAGAAATATTTCCGTCAATGTCGTCGACTCGCTATAGTGTTCACGGATTTCATCATCTATGATGCCTGTCTGCTGAGTTTCATAAACCCAGAGAGGGTTGCAAGTGCCGTCGTTATAGCGGTTCATGTCCTCTGTATAACCTTACCGACTGTACTGGATCTGTGTCGCTTTCTCGGCTATAGAGAGAGAGCGAGATGATTCAGAGATTACTCATAAACCTTTTTACCATGTGTGTCTTACTTATTATGTTCATATTTACATATTCAAACAGGGTGTCTTTTTTGTAAATAAATAAAATATCTAAATACGATGCTAGTAGTTTTTCTAGCATTTGTAAGTGTTGCCTCTAGTAGACTGTATTATAATGTGCATCCTATCTCCAGCAAAGATGACGCAATTGTCGTCTTTGTGAAGTAAGTCTTGCCCAACTCAGACCTTCCGAGGGCTACTCAATCCATTTAGCCAAACAGCATACGATTTTCAATTTCAAGTTTATGGTCCACTTTTCAATAAAAAAAAAACGGTTAGATCCAGAAACATAGAATTTGAGGAACGAAGCATCATACTTGTACTCACGCCTGCAAGAAAGGTTTCAAGTACAATCCGTTTAACTTGGCTTTGCTAAATTTTATTTTTTGGTCTGCCAATTCTTCCAATCGCACATATCGACTGGGATTTATCGCAGCCATAATTTTTGAATATCACGTAATGCAACCTCGATAGATTGCCACACGATTTCTTCCACAGAAAGCTTTTGAATTGGCATCCTTCATGACACTGTAAACATATATATAAAGCATGTTTTATATTAACATAAACCCTTTTGACTAGACTATACTAGAGTAAAATAAATAAGATAGAGATATATTTATATATATATATATATATATATATATATATATATACAGGGTCCATCATAACCGTATGTACATATTTTAAGGTATGGTTGGAACTCGGCAAGAAAATATTTTTTCCCAATTAAATGAGGGGGCAAAAACGTCTTGTTTGAAAGTGAGGTTGAAATTTATAAAAGTTGTTATTCCACCTTTTTCTCCTACATCGTTACGCAAAATCTAGGTTTGCGGGAGAACCAATGCTTGAAGCAACCCTCATATTGACGTGTTCAGCGAAAATTCAACATAATCTGAATGACACCCGAAGCAAGCAAGCAAAAGACGAATAGCCGGATTAAAGAAATGCATAAAAAGTCAATACGTTATTTTGTCTTACGTTGAAGCTTTCACGTGCAGAACTGTAAAATATTGCCATTACGTCTAAAAATGTACGTCTAACATTATACGACAATTCCCGACAATTTCCTACCAAAATGGTGGTGCTGCGTTACGTAGTTGCCGAGTAACTAAGCTTTTTCAACACCCATATTGAGAGCGAAGATATGCATACTTGCTAGCATTTTGACCTGTTTTAGCAACAATTTATGAGAAAGTTAGGTAGATATTTTGAAGTTTGGTAGAACTTGGAAGGATTAATAAGTGAAACTATTTTTCCCAAATGGAAGGAGAGGGCAGAAACGTGAATGCTTCAACGTAAAACATAACTACTCTGGATGCCAAAAGCTTAGCAAGCAAGCTTGTAGCAAGACTCCGCAAAACAAAGCCGCCCAAGGCGTTAGCAATCCTATACTAAGACACTGGCAAAGCTGCATCAAAGTCAATGAGTCCACTATATATATATATATATATATATATATATATATATATATATATATATATATATATATATATATATATATTATATATATATATATATATATATATATATATATATATTTATATATATAGAGCTTTAATTTTTCTGCCGAGTGCATTGCCTGGATCTCCCACCAACGCAGATTTTGCACAACTATGTAGCATAAAAAAGGCAGAATAACTATTTTTATAAAGTTCATCCTACCCTCCTAAACAAGACGTTTCAGGCCCCTCCTTTCATTTGGAAAAAATGTTTTCTTGCTGAATTCCATCAAACCTCAAAATAAGTACATACGGTTATGATAGACCCTGTATATATGGTATCTCCAGCATTGCGTCTTTTGGGCCCAGATGCATTTTCGGTTTCGTAATCTAACAGTGCAGGCGTGTTACTGTGCGTGTACAGGCGTGTTACAGGCGCTAAACGTGCGAACATGTCTGAACGAGGCTACAATTATACGAAACTAAAATTGTACTTAGCATACTAAAGGGGAATCGGAACTAGTGCCATGAAAATGGTATAGTTGCCAAGTGTCTAGTGTAGCATACAGATACATATACCAGCGTCAACCCACACAGTGGATGATCTAATTCTGCAGATACGATAGCTGTTGCAACAGAGCCTCATATACTTAGAGAAGGTCCACCAACTCTTAGGTAGGGCCAAGCAATGGCCAACGAGGGGGCAACCGAGGGAGGACAAAGAGATGAACGGAGGATAGAAAGGAAGTAGAACCGAGCCGAGATTGGGGCGCGCGATGATTGACGAGTATTCGGAAGTTAGAAAGGGAGCCGTCTATAGTTCATCGGGCATAAACCGGGTCAAAACAGACAAAACAACAAAGATCCTAGAGGAGGTAGGGGAATAACCATGACTCTCTCTCTCGCCGTTTGCCTGTGGTGCGCGAGTTACTCATGCTGTGGGTACCTTCAGCGCAAACAGAAAGTTGATCAGATGTGTAAACTCCCTATAGTAACATTCCCTAGGCCCGTTGGCCATGAGAGGCAAGTCGTACTATATAGATTCTATAGCAGCAAATTTATATTAGAATATTGTTTTGGTTTACTCGAAGACTTTAGGCTAGTAATATGCGGCGACGCTGTCTGCACATGGAACCCGGACCGATCGGTGCAGAGGATATAAATAAATATCTTGGTGAATTTACACGAAACACCCGCTCTCCCGAAGAAGGAGATTGAAGAAGGGACTGAGAAGCTCCCTAAACTACTAAATAGGCCAGTAAACTTAGAGGACGAAGGCACCATCAAAGACTTAAATAAAAAAAAAAGTTGGGCGCATGAATAGACAGGAAACAGAACCACAGGAGGAGATAAACAAACTCAAAACGAGTGGAGTAGAGCAGCTTAGAATCGAAGATGGCAATGGGAATCTAGGATCTAAAGAGGAGTGCTGTTTTCTCGATGTCAAACCACAGAAGAGGATAGAGCAATATCGTAAATCGAGGAGGTGATGACACTCGAGTTTTATTTGATTTCACTACTTAGTTTCCTAGATATATACAAAACGAATATTGCCTAATGCGACCGTCCCACGTTAAGAGGCAGTACCAAATGTAGATCGCCCAGGATTGTGGCAGTTTATTGCGTATTGCAGTGTAGGTAGATTGACATCTAACGCAAGCCTGCAAGCAGAATCGGCGTCGGCACTAATCACATGGCTAATGAAAACCGAAATGGAGCACACAAGGTGGTGGTAGCCGTGCACGAGATACTCGTATATATAGTATCTTGTGTATATGTGACGGCTAGAGCATGCGGCTCCCTCCCAAAGGAACCAAGATGCTCAATCTCCTGCTTCAAAAACCTATTTCTGCCAGTCCTGCAAAAAGTGCCAAAGTGATTCGGTAGTTGGTGACCTCTGCCCGACTCTGATTCTTTCCGTTATAGATTTTTAGTAGTAGTAGCATTAGTAGTAGGAGTAGTTTTACGTTAGTTAAATCAAATCAGTTATTCAGTGTAAACAATCAATAACATGTAATAGTACAAACATGACAATTTGGTCCCTGCGAACGTTCGCACCTTTACGGGAGTTCAGTGTAGGAACCAGTCATTTCTAGAGGGTTTCCCGGACCGCGGCGGCATTGCCCCGTTACACGTTCAGCTATAGACGCTGTCTGAGATCTGTACTAGATTTAGTCGCTTCCCGATCTTCTGTAGCAAACCGCGAGTGGACGGGCCCGGCCCGCCAAGGGTCTCAAAGGCAAGTGGGTAAAACACGTACGGGTACCCGATGTTCTGGTACTTTCTTACCTTGCCTGCCTCCGCGAGAGCTGAAGCATAACCGGTCCGGGCCGCACCAGCTTTAACCATTGCTAATGAATCAGAACCATTTGGGTTGTTGCAAAACTTCACATGATAGTTTTTATCCACCCGCTTAATGTTTAAATTATATTAAACTTTTTGGCTATACAGTCTTAGCATAAAGTACCTAAAATGCGCGACAATTATTGTAATCCTGTAACTCAATTGCAATACTTTGGATTTTTATTAGCGCACACTTATAAAGATTCTACGTACTAGAAGCGTCTTTTCTGCCGTCTTCGTCGACTTGTCCGTCAACAATTCCAGGGGTTTTCCTAACGTCTGGTTGCCATAATGGGGATGTATACTTGAGTATGGGCATTACATATGTTTTAAAAAATGTTGGATACATTTCTGGAGCTTTATCATCGAGCCGCTCGTAATCAGTTTGCATGTTGAGTCTCTCTAGTCACGATATCGCTCACTTGCTCGATGTATTTAACATTGGTTACACCCAAACCCATTGGTCAATTAACAGTCAACTGCTTTTTGCAAATCTTGTCGTTTCTCAAGTTCATCGACCATTATCTATATCGTAATATTGCGACGAAGCGCTGTGTCACAGCAACGGTCCCGACTGCGCCTCGCATCGTCGCCACACTATGGCGCGAATCAAACCAATCATAACCAACCATAGTACAACGGCCAGCCTGCCAAAACCACAACGTTCTCAAGCGTCGAAACGCTCCGAAGCGCTCACACACAATGGCAATACGTCTTCACCCAATTAGTCAGACCGGTTGAGTATGCGGGTCACCCGATCCAAGCGAAACTCCCAAAAGCTATCGTTAAACAAACACACCTCCACCATGTGAAATCCATGTCGATCGAGCGATTCAGAGCGGCATCTGAGAGCCGCCTGGCACCGTTTTGTACACGTCCAACGCGCCGCGGGGCCCCCAACCGAAACGTATATCCCCTATTTTTAAAAATTCAAAATGAAAATATATTACGGCAAAGCGTTCAAATTATTGTGTAAGCTCGGCCAAGACGTGGTGCGTTTCTAGTTTTCAGTTAAAATATAGAGTTTAGTTAGAAGTGATAGGCAAATTAGTTGCGCATTTTCGCACGCACAGCTGTCTTAAATACGTACAATGGTATGCTTCGACAGGGGACACTAGAGCTGTCGAGTACCTGCACCAGAGACTATCGCTGGGACATTCAACGGTGCAACGCCGCCTCTGTGCGTGGAACTCTGCTAGACTGGACACGCCCGAACCTGGAGGACATGTGACGTTTTCACTTGATTTATCCGGTGTACACGTTCATAAGGAGACAATTGTTGCCTCTTGCATATAAGCAAATACAACTGTAACTGCCATATGGTATGCTATATAATGATCGTCCACAGAAGCCGGCAATGAACAGTCAATTGCTTTTTGTTTGGAAACCCAACGACTGAATGCCATCAGGCGTGTCGGTTATTTTACGTTACATTTTTCGTAGGTATTTGAGCAGGTCACCACACCACCAGGAGACATATTGGCGTTATTCTGACGAGTCAGCTGAAGTGAACGACTAAACAGTTTTAAACTAAACAAGGTTGCTGTTGCAAGCAATTGTTCATGCGTAAGGCTTTCACGCCAGCACGTGTGAAATATCCTTGGCACGCTCTAAGATTACCCGACACGTATCCCGTTCTGTGTGTGGACGACGGCCAGCTATGGTGACCTCGTTCTAAATTTATTCTCTGTAATTGTGTTATTCGGAGAGCTTCGCTGAATCAGCGTTGATTTAGGTTAGTTCCATATCTGAAGCAGGCGTCAGCGGAGGTAATTCGTAAAGGCAGGAACTCGCAAGTTTATACTTTCATATAAAGTATTTTAGGCGTTTTGCGTGCGTCGCCTTACATTATTAGATATTGAAATAAGTTTTGTTGTATATATATATACATATATAACCTCCAAAACTCATAACGTATAGACATCTTCAAGGCGTGAGAAGGTATGCACTCATGATCATTGTAACGACGTAATGAGGGGACTAAATTGTAATTCAGCTAGAATCACCGGGGTTGACAATAAAATAAAATATTCGCTGTCGAAAAGCTTGAGTTGGCGATACAATTTAAATTAAATTTTAACAGAAAACATCGTGACGACATTTAAAAAGCTTAATAAAATAGCACTGTGGGTGTTGTGGCATAACGCACGTGAAAAGTTCTAAACTCTTACGTTTTTGACAGACAATGTACTACTTTGAATATTGGGATTTCCGCTGGCCTACGAAGAACTTAAAGTAGCCATGCACACTAGCTTTCTTGTTTTGTGTAACAGAAGGTAAGCCACATCGCACAAGCGTACTCTTGGAGACGCTAGGGTTCTAGCAGCGAGAAGCAAGTATCGAATACCACTTAAGTTTGGGACTGTGGCAAGGATGACAAGAATCAGCTCATGCAGCGGTTTGGTTATTAATTACGATTCAAGATAGAAGAGATTTGAATGCACAGTGCATATATATATATATATATATATATATATATATATATATATATATATATATATATGCCCCATCGGCAATGAAGACAGAATAAGTCCTCAACGGCATTTGAAGTGTATGGTACAATTGTAAGAAAGTCGTACACAGATCACAAATAATAAAAGCGGCGAATAAGTTAAATATAGACAACGGGGGCGCAATGCAGGCATGAGGCTGAGCAGAATAGCGAACCAGATAATGCAAAACAAAAGTAATACATAAAATAATCTCCGCCTCCAGCGCATTTTGTCTTCATATAAAGCATGAGCAGGATGCACACTTATATGACAAAAACGCAACGAGGCTCTCTAAGTCTTCTCTTCTTCTTTAGTTATTTTTTCAGGAACAATTCGAATTAGTTAGAAAGCAATAAGTAGAGGAAAAGTAATGTTCCTTATGCCTGAAAGAAAGGAAGTCTCAAACATATTCTTGAATGTAGCATGCCATCTACTAAGTTAGCAAGTCGTATATGATTTGTTTTGTATACTAAAATGTAATGTATCAAGTACCATGCAGTGGTATGCACAGCGCTGGACAACAAATCGTTGCACTACTTCTTTCGCCGAAAGCGTGAAGAAGATAGAGTACTATGAAGAAAAAAATTGAACTGTATATTATACTCAATATGAGTGAAATAAATATAATTGATTGAAATGTAATGCTGTCGGTTTTACATTATGGTAAAGTCAGTTTTACGTGGCATGATAATACATATCTTAATGGCTTCCTGCTTATATATATATATATATATATATATATATATATATATATATATATATATATATATATATATATATATATATATCTTAGCTTCGTAAGTATAAACATTTTTCTAGTTGGCTGAGCATCCATCTTCGAAGGTCAAAAGCGGCGCAATTTGGTTTTATGTTCGGTTCCAGCGCGCAATTGTATTACTAGTCCAAGGCGATCATCATTCAGTGAAGCAAATGACCGTGCAGGTCCAATGCCTTCTTTGGCTACGCATATGTGCCGCTTGGGCTTTCTTCAATCGCTGCCGTCACAAGAACTATATTCTTTTTGCCGGTCGCTGTTTTTTGGAAGGTTCTCGAGAGATAATATTTAAGATTAGAATGTTTACCGGGGTATATTTAATGCCAGCAGGGCACACAACCTACACTAACATTAGCATAAGTCTTATTTTTAATAGAAGTTTGAATTTAGATCTTCCAAGCAATATAGTCGAGGGTTCACTGGCGCCATATTATTATTATTATTATTATTATTATTATTATTATTATTATTATTATTATTATTATTATTATTATTATTATTATTATTATTATTATTATTTCTGTCAATTACACTTGTACAGTTTGAGTGGGTATTTCATTTTCAGGCTCGCAGTAGTTTTCATCAACTTATAGCGCCAATGATAGCGGAATATTTGTATTATTAAGTATTATTACAAATGCTTTATTTGAGGTTTAAGTTCGATACAGGCATGCTCCATAAAGATGTATTGTGATCTTCCATAGGAAGAAATCGTTCACGCAACGCCCAGCATAAATAAACTTTGCGAATATATTTCGTGGCGATCTGGTAGCAGTGACATTGGTGTATAATGGTGGGCTTTTTCAAAACATTTACAGAACTTCATGTATATACATAAAAATAGATTTTGATTTGATTTTAGTTAAGAGAATAAATACAGAATATAACACACAGTTATTGCAAAAGCATAAGACACTAAAATATATACAGGAGTAGACAAAATTGTCTGGTATACGGAACATATAAGAGAGCCTTTATTAGTTAATTTAATCGCCTTGAATGCGCCGGGCAGACTAACCTTTTAGTGGCTACTTATAATGTAGTCTTATTTTATTGCAACTTCTTATCGCATGCTATAATCCTATCAAAAAATCCGATTACCTGGCGGATCAGCGCTGCAACAGAAAAAGGCAAGCCGACAAATGCTCAGTGTTTTGCGCAACGATCAGCGCATGACGTGCGAGGGCCCCACTCTATTTTTGTGAATTCTGGGCAATGCGATTTGCTCACAAGATAGATTAATTATCAATACACACAGAATTTCCTCTAACCCGAAGAGTAATCGTTTTGGTGTGGCTTTATAGTAGATCCAAGTACAACTTGGATTTGTGTGGAATTTCTAGAAGAACACCACTTCTTTTTAGCCGAGATCTCACGTGGCTGCCTCCCGCCACTACCGGCGCGTCTATCCCCAATATTATATATATATATATATATATATATATATATATGTATATATATATATATATATATATATATATATATATATATGTATATATATATATATATATCCTTTTTTTTAGATTTTCCGTAAGGCTAATGCCCGTGTACGGTTTTTCATCTCATGGCTAATTTTTAATCCACTCCGGCATTTACCTTGTCTAAATTGGAAACCATGCAAACCAATTTAAGAGTGGCCGGTCTGCGTTTCGAACCCAGTCCTCCCGAATGCAAGGCAAAAACTTTGCCACTAAGCCATCTTGCTCGGTTTATGTGTATATATACGAGGTGTGTTCAAAACGTATCGCGACTTTTGTGTTTTTTCAAAAATAATTAATTTATTCATGAATATCTATTTTGTCCCCTTCAAAGTAATCCCCATGAGATATTATACACTTGTGCCAACGGTTTTTCCAATCTTCGAAGCACTTTAAAAAACCATTTTTTTTATCTTGTTCAGCTCCTCCTTCGATGCCGTCTTTATCTCGTCAAGCGTAGCGTAACGTCGTCCTTTCATGGGCCTCTTCAGTTTAAGGAACAAGAAAAAGTCACAGGGGGCCAGATCTGGGGAATACGGTGGCTGCGGCATCATTAGTGTGTTGTTTTTGGCCAAAAACTCGCGCACAAGCAACGATGTGTAAGCAAGGGCGTTATCGTGGTGCAAAAGCCAATTTTTGTTCTTCCACAAATCCGGGCGTTTCTGGCGGATTGCTTCGCGCAAATTGCGCATAACTTGCAGGTAATATTCCTTATTGACCGTTCTACCCTGTGGCAAGAACTCATGATGCACCACGCCCCTGCAATCGAAGAAAACTGTCAGCAAAACTTTCACATTCGACCGAACTTGGCGCGCTTTTTTCGGTCTTGGTTCGTGCGGCAGCTTCCATTGAGATGATTGAGCTTTGGTTTCCACGTCATAACCATAAACCCACGATTCGTCACCAGTTATGACCCTCTGGAGCAAATTTGGGTCGTCGCGGACAGAGTCCAACATCTCATTAGCAATGTTCATGCGATGCTGTTTTTGGTCGCAATTGAGCAATTTTGGTACGCATTTTGCGGCGACCCGTCTCATGCCCAAATCATTGATAAAAATCGAATGGCACGAGCCAATCGATATGTTTAGGTCCTCAGCAACTTCTCTAACGGTGATTCGACGATTGGCCAATACCATTTTCTCCACTTCATTAATTTTTTCGTCTGTTGTTGAAGTGCTCGGGCGTCCGGCACGCTCTTCGTCGTTCACATCTTCTCGGCCTTCTGAGAACATTTTGTACCACCGATAAACGTTGCTTCGGTCCAAGGTAGCTTCTCCGTATGCCACAGTCAACATTCGGAATGCATCCGCGCACTTAATTTCGTTTTTCACACAAAATTTGATACAGGTTCTTTGATCCATTTTTTTGAATAGGTAAAAATCGAAGACGATCCAAAACACGTGCAAGCAAAGCAGCTGTCAACAATTAAGTGAACATTCAAAATGGCCGAGCTTGTCGGCATAAGTGAGAGACATGAGCACCAACATAACGCCACAAAAAATCGAAATTCGAATATACGTAACCCGCGAAAATTCAAAAGTCGCGATACTTTTTGAACACACCTCGTATATATATATATATATATATATATATATGGGCCATTCTCTTTTGAGAGCTGCACATGCCAAGAGCAGCATAAACGCAACCTGTATGCTCATAGCACCTGCTGATAAATGATCGTTTTGAAAAGCTTTCAGCTGCACACAGTATACGTACACACAATGTAAGTCTACTTTTTTCCGCAGAAAAAAAAGTAAATATATTTTCACCAGTCATCAACCTAAAGATAGCGCGGTAGATCGCCCCTCACCCCCCCCCCCCCCCCGCACCGCACAACCACATCTGTTTACTGTACGACGTTGCTGGAGGGGTGCAGATATAATTCGTTCGGCATACGCACCTGAATAGAATCTAATATCGGAAGCGCTTAGCGCGGCAGCATAAGCGGGGACATATCTGGGATATCTTGGGCTGTTTCCTCAACCGTCCTCGTGGCAGCGGTAGCTCAGTGGTCGCTGCAGAGTCTCAGCAGAGATAGGATTTTCCCCAGTACGGATGACAGTCTTGACTAGCGTACTTACGTCTCCTGGATCACGACGCCACATTTTTATGTTGATATTCATACCTGATCGTCATCTGGCTAAAGAGCATTCCTTACGTTCTTAGCACGTCATCGATCGAGCTGTCCGGAGTTACCAGAGCAGCCAACTGAACGGTTGTCGCAAATATTGTTTTAACTGGACGACGGTGTGACGGTCCACGTTCGAGAAGTCGGCTGCGTGTGGTGTTACAACACAGTTGATCTCAGATGATCTTACTCACCAATGAAGTCACACAAATCTCATCTATCTAATGCGCGAACTATTTCTAGTAAAACCATACTCTACAGGCTAATCTGGGCCACCTTGTCAGAGCTGATCAATACAACGACATAAGGTTTGGGCAACTAAACATTTGAGACTATCGGACATCAGTGTGCATCACTACACGTAATATGGCCTCTAGGAAGCACTAGAAACTCAACTAGCAGTGACAAACCAGCAACGGATACAGCGTAAGAATGCACAGAGCCTCCGTAAATTCCTCCCGAAGAAGGTGTATCATAATACCACTGGAGTTATGAATGTCGTCTGTATTTTGATGTTGTCTACTGTGCTTGTATATATATATATGTATATATATATTTTTTTGTCGTACAGTCGGACATAACAGCATAATGAACCGGGAACCTGGCCAGGTCTAGCTTTGCTGTGCGTCGATATCGAACCTCTGACGAAAGAAAGAACTAGGCGGTCCTTTTGTCCTGCGACATGGTCTTGAACCTTCTCCCAGGTCGATGGTAGGCCAATCAAGCAATCTAAAACGTCTATTGTTTCGCCACTAGGCTAAAGTTACGTTATTAGACGTTCGGCGTATTTATTCAACTCATTCCTTTTGGCTGCCGGATGGTATATATATATATATATATATATATATATATATATATATTAATGGGGTGTAAACAATTGTCCCCCAGTGAACGTAACGACAAACTACATGAGCCCCAGATTCAGGTCTTGTGTTGGCCTGGATCTCGGGCTGATGTGATATATATATATATATATACAAATCTCTCAGGTCCGTTTCTAGTGTCGCAAAGTTCCACACATAGAGGCGGAATAACCCCGCTGAATTTCCAGCGATAGTCACTGGTGCAGGCATTTGGCATCTCTAGTATCTCCTGTCGAACGGTTGAGCAACTTGCCGACTCTCTGGATAAGTTCTTTCGTCTTCCGGTTATGTTTCCCTAGATTCTCAGTAATGCTAGCGGACTATCTCTCTCTCTCTCTCTCTCTCTCTCTCTCTATATATATATATATATATATATATATATATATATATATATAGATATGCATACATACGCGGTTACGTGCATATGTCTACATCCTGACAGGTCTGCAGCTCATTTTCTGTAAAGTCTCTGTCGGCCATTCATCACCGACGGTGACCGTTGCCGGATGACGGAGGTGACACGCGTCGTTTTTCGATGCGACATGTCACAATACGATCAACAACGAATCAATCACTGAATACTGTAATCGCCACGTTTCCTGTTCGTTGTTAATCTTGCGTTGCGTTGTGCCGGTGCTGTGTAAATTCGTTTCGTTTCATCCGACGTTGCCGACGCTGCATACGCGCACGGTGGGGCAGTGTATTGGTGTGCTTGACTTGATGTATTGCTTGTTCTTATGGCTGATGCTGATGCTGCTGCTACTGTTGTTGCTGCTGTCGGCATTCTTTGTTTTTTCTGATCCGTCGGCAGACGTAGACCAGCCACCGAATGTGCCGGCTTTTGGCTGCGAATAAACTGATCTGACCGTTCGGCTGGCCAACCCTGTTGGTACTGTCTGCGTGAGTGTTTTCGCTACGGCACTAGCTGCTCGCTAGCTGGCTCGACAAAATTAGATCGGCCGCGACTTTAAGCTCTCACCCGTCACGCGGCTGCGTCGAAATCTCGATAGCTGTCCCCAGCTTCTAGTCCAAATCGATTTACGCGAGTTACCTGTACCCGCAAGCCTGCAAAGGCAGGCATCACGACGCCTCGCTAGCTAATATAATGTTCCGTTCCAGAACACTATTTGTACAAGGCGTCCAAGACAAGTTGAGTCCTGACGCGCCTGCTGTTCAGGTGCCCTCGAAGTGTGACAGATGGCGTGGTTGCTATAATTGACGCTCTAATAACCTAAGGACCCAGCCATTTATCACTCGACGATGACGACGACGACGACGACGAAAAGCCGTCGCCCGAATTAAGTTCGTAATCGGTTCGTAATCGTAATTATCTGCGTGGCGGATGACCGAATGAGCGTATCTAAATGATTCCAATTTATCAGGCGCTTAGCCCTTACGTTTCCCTTGCAAGAGTATGTTCACTCTAAATCAAGTTTATACGACCATATTAAATTGTAGTATACACATTTGCAGATGAGAATCAAAGTAATTTTATGTTATACTATGGCAATATAACTAGAAGACGGCGAATCTACGTTACGAAACAGGCACTTCGTCAGCCTGCTCACACAGATGACTGAAACGACACATATAAGGGAAGCAGAAATACATTGGATTAGCTTGACAACGCGTCGTCGATTCGATCATTTCCGTTAACGAAACGTTTCCTGAAGTTAGTTGCACGTAAATATATATTATAAGGGACAAAGTCGCAATATCCACGGATCCATGCTATGTGACTCAACTAGGCCGACGACGAATGTATTAAGAATGATAAACCAGGCACACAAAAAACTGCTTCGGTTGCTATCACATGCTTTCTGTCCGTTCCCGGGTCGAGCCCGGTGGACGTGGTGGCATGTGTCTGCGCATCGCGACCGGAGGAGACACATGGGCGCGCGGGTTCGAACCCCACCGTTGCACATTTGTATTTATGGGGGTCCGCCAATGAAGCAATGCAAAAGGCAGTCCCATGGGCGGTAAATCTTGGCTGAGAGTCAGCCCCAAAATGTTGTTCTATGCTTGCTGTCCGTTCACGGGTCAACTGGAAGCAAAAAAAAAAACTTTTTTGTAGGATGAAATGAAAAGGTAGGCTTTTTTACTTACAAAACATGACAGTGTGGACGTTTTTTTAGCCAAGTACCGGTTAATTATGTCCAAAAAATGTTCTTAAACAACAGGAGCTATAGCTGAGATCCATATTAGGCCGGGTGTTTCCGCACACACCGCGTTAGTGGGCAAGTGACTCTGAATTTTTAAGGCTACGAACAAAATGATGATATTCCAGCAACGCCACACAAAACATGATCGTCGTTGGTGCTTTACCAAGAAGCGTCATTAGATTTGTTTTGTCTTAATAAATAATTAGTAGGCAGCAGTATTTGTGCTATCTAAAATAACTAGACATTCTTAGTAGTTAATCTAGTAAACGTAGCAATAATTAACATCACGCTGCTTCACCGAATAGATGACACATTGAGCGACGCTCCACAGTGCGGGCAGTGAATCCTTCTTCGTCTTCTCTCACATTTTACTCTTCAGTTTGAGTACAGTAGGTCTTAAGTTGGATCGAGATACCCTGATAATAACACAAGATCAAATATCCAGAGTAATTTAGATCAGATATCTAGAGTCATGTTTCTTATTCCACGTTTAGATCAAGGTTCCTTCTCGCATCCGAAATTGATTTGTTTTGCGTTACCCAAAGCACTGGTCCTTCGAATCATCTTGGGTGTGTCCATCCACAGATGCAGATGGTTCTTAGCCTGGAGGTGACAGTAGCCCACGGCTGCTTACTCGGTTTAGTAGCGCCTTAGCTAACTAACCTCGATTCTGCTTCCGTTCTGAACAGAATAGGTTCTTACACGTGTGCGTTGAGTGGTCGCGCAAATTCGCAGAGAACAGAAACAAGAAATAGAACCACAACTACAACTATAACACCAACGTACGCTCTTAGATTGCTTAGGCCCAGAACATTGCCGTAGCTTAAACAACGGCACTCGCATCGCAAACACACATACGTGCAACTTAGCAACGCAATCAAACGTACAGAAGACTCCTAGAAGAACGAAGAGTCATGACAGATGGTGATAGGGCCAACATTCGAAAATCGCCAACAACAAGACACGCCCGCGACACCTCCTCTCTCCGCTCTTAGCCTGAGAATTGAACGGAACATATACACACACTGAACACAACCAACTGACATTGCCGTCATGTTGCCCAGATCAGTGGAAATGCCCGGCACGTGCGGAACAAGACGTAGCCCACTAGACGAATTCGGTCAAACGGAGAACTTTTTTTCGCGGATGCGGAGAGTTTGCGCGACAGCTTTCTTCTCAGTCGTCATTTGTGGGAGCCAGAGTTTCCGCTTTTATTACCTCGTTCCTACATGACGCGCGTCATGTCTGGTCATGCAGGCCGCCGCCGCCGATGCGGCTGCAACTGCCTCTGCTGGTACGTGGTTACCACTAATGAAAGTCAACTAATGAGCACCAAAAGAAAAACGTCCAAATTAAAGCCAACAGTATCATTTTGCAATACGGGTCTGTGCCATCTGCCGACAGGGAAGTAGTCACACATTGCAAAATGAGACTAAGGCGCGCTCTCCAGAGCCAGAGCGCCATTCAAATCGACAGCCGCGATAGATAAGGCGGTAGAAACAACACAGATCCCTTTCATGCGCTGAAAATCCGTCAAAACAAGGGAGAGCATTAGCATATCACACATTCGGTGAACTTTACGTCCCATTACTGTACGGGCTGAGAAGACGACTCCATGTGCAGAGGCCAGGATAAATGTGTGCTTATGTCTGGAGAGTATATATATGTATATATATATATATATGTATATATATTCGTTTACTAAGCATTCTGACTTATTTGCACGTTCACACAATGACTTACTTGGTAGAAATAACATTCGCCGCTTTTCACACGCGCCTTGTCACGCCTTGTTTTTTTTAAATCTGAAACAGAGTTGAAAACACATTTTTTTCATTTGATTATGATGTTGGAAACAGAGAATAATCTGCACATGCTGCAAGCCGGGCGAATAAAGAAGTGACCTAAAACAATCAACGTTTGGCTCGTTAAAGACTGCTTAACGGCTATCCTTTTGTTCCTTATTCGAATCAATAGTGAAAGCACTCTCGGTTTAATCGCTCACGGCACGCGCGCTACCAAACTCACGTAAGTACAACATGCTCTGTACTGACTACTAGGTTGGTTGTGAACGGTTTCCGTCATCGAACGATAGATGACCCTCCTGTGTCAAACAGAACGTTAGCCCTTAAACTAAATAGAGGCCCTGTGAGTGTATACGTCGGTGAGTTACTGTACTGCGCAATCATTAGAAAAGTTTTTAAAAACAAACTATATATATAAATATATATAGAATATATATAAATATATATAGCCACCTTGGCTGATAAAGCCAGGCTTCGAGCCGCAAGTAGTCAAGGGGCTGGAGCTTGGTTACATGCCCTACCTTGTCCGCGAATAGGGACTCTTTTGGATGACGAGACGACGCGCATTAGCACAGGACTGCGGCTTGGTGCTGACTTAGTCGTTCCTCACCGATGTCGTTGTGGTTATTTAGTAGACGCGTTGGCCCATCATGGCTTGTCATGCGCCTTAAGCGCAGGCCGAAGAGCACGCCACTCGGCTTTAAATGACACTTTCAGTCGAGCACTGAGGTCTGCCGGCTTCCCGTGCATACTAGAACCCCCGGGTCTATCCAGAGACGATGGAAAAAGGACTGACGGCCTTACCCTAACCCCCTTCGAGCGTGGCCGCATGCTTGTTTGGGACGCAACTGTAACCGACTCATTAGCCCCTTCGATGGTCGGTGCAGGAGCGGACCAGGCAGGCCATGCGTCCAGGTTAGCAAAAGCTAACAAATGTAGAAAATACTCTGACGTTGGTTATCCGCACCAATTTTATCCGTTGGCGTTTGAAACAATGGGAGGACCAGGCCCGCTTACACTGAATTTGATTCAGCGCGTAGGCAGATGCCTTAACCTTTCCACGGGAGACTCGAGGGCATCGGAATTTTTGCGTCAGAGGCTGTCACTCGACATTCAACGAGGAAACGCAGCATCTGTTCGAGGCACATTGTTGAACTGGGCTAATCCTGGGTTAGAGAACCCGTGAGTACACGTTCATGCGGAGACAATTGTAACACTCCAAAGTGCTAACATAAAAAAGTTATATAAATAAAACATTTGGTTTAATATATATAGAAACACGGTACAATATATATATATATATATATATATATATATATGTTTAACAACATAACAAAGTTGTAAATATATATATATATATAAAAGCCGAGCACTGCCAAGTGTGCAAACGTATTGTAAATGATTAATAAATCATCACAACATTTTCTATATATATGTATATATATTTATATACCCAAGTTCCAGTACTTAAAATTTTACAAATTGAACCGACACCATTAGGGTATTCCGGTTTGTTTAGCTTAGAAGGGCCACTCATCAGTATTACCAAGGTCAAACTTTGCGCCTGTCAGCGTTTATTGTTTGAGTTTAGTTCAAAGAAGTCCAGAAAAGAGGTGGAGATTGAGCAGCCGAAAATGGAGGAGCAACGAGCCTGCATGAAATTCGGTGTTAAATCCCACGATATATGTTCTAAAGCAGTGGAAATATATGAACTGCTTATACTGATCAAGCAGTATCCCGAAACAATGTGTATATGACAATCTCGTGACGCACGTGAAGAAACCGGAGATTATCTCTGTGCGTGAAAGCCGCTGACGTCAATAACAGAAGAAAACGTAGAAAATTGTGTGATACCATAGTAGATAGTCGCCAAATTACTATCTGCAAGATAGCAGAGGAATTGGAGATATCTTATGGGTCAGTTGTAATTTAGTCCAAAAACTGGCAGCGAAGTCCTTCCACAATTCTTGAATGTGGTTGCAGGAGTTGAGTCGCGCGCATATGATTACGACATCGAGACCAAAGCCCAATTGTCTCAATGGTGCTTCCAAGAAGAGAATATATCGAAAAAAAATCAGACATAGCATATACAACACCAAGGTTCTTTAGATTGTTTTTTTCGACTACAAGGGAATTCCCTTTCACAAAATTTTACCGCCTGGTTCATCTACGGTTAATAAGGAGTACTTCCGCAAAATGGTAAGAATATCACAAGAACGTCCGGCGCAAGGTCTGAACTCTGAGAAAGCAACTTTGGAAATCTTCATTACGACAAAGCACCTCCGCAGACATTGTGACTGATTTTGGATTATTTAACGAAAAATTCGATTTCTATATTTATGCCATCTTCCTATTCACCGGACCTGTCTTCTTGTATTTTCTTGTTCCCACGAATAAAAAAATTAAATTAATAATGTTTCGAGAGTATAGATGGTATAAACAAACATTCGCAGGAGCAACTCAACTCGATTCCAAAGACGCAAATAAACGATTTCAAAGAGTGAGAAAGAAGCACAAATGCATTGCAGCAGACAGTACTTATTTTGAAATACATATATATATATATATATATATCTCATTTCCTCTAATCACCGCTTCAGTTCGATGACTAGATCGTTTAGCGACATTCTGCAACTTCTGCCTATCAAGATCTGCAAATTCCTGCTAAATAGAGGAAGTCAGCTGTGTTGCAGCTTATCCTGCTTTGTTAGACTCTCGCCCAATTACGCCCTGCCTTATATGGGCCGCCTATCAGTCTAAATTGTTATTTTATTTTATTGATTTAATTCCCCTGCTAGGCAGGCGCGAGTGTTTACCTCCCAGAATATGCTCATATGCTCCGGCAGCCACTGTCGCACGGTTAAACGGCCGATATGAGCGGGCGCGCCGTCTTGCTGAAACACGTATTGCAAAGCATTAAACACCGAATGTGACCGAATGGTTCCACTACAGTTTGCGGACTATGCAAATAAACCTGCGTGTGCGCTATCATGTCGCCTTTATACTTAACTTGATTAGGGAAGTACTCGACATGAGCTGGAACTGGAGCTTTGCCACACAATAGGAATATCTTCTGGATCGTGCGCAAGCCAACAGTAATTTTGGTTGATTCGGTTGGTTGATTTCAACTTTTACGGTGAATACCTTCTCGTTGGGGAAGAATCGAACACGGCTTTTGCTAAAGGGAACCCAAGAGCACCAGACAGCGAGCTATTCACTTTATCGACGTCAGGGATATTCTGTCTGATATGGTATACGACTGACTACTTGGGGTCCCTGTAAACATTCCGGGTAGAAATTTGACTAGGCTTCAAAACGCACGGCGTCGTGCTCTATCGCACATCAATGCTACCGATGTTTCAGTCTGTATCATATCAGACCGCATTGTCCCCGTGGACGGCCGATCGCTACTGTCGGTGTGGGTCGATGAATCACCTTCGTAAGAATCATAGACACCCGCGAAGTGTTGCGTATGCAAGATTCAACATGAGGCGACTTTGCTTTCTTGAAACCCGCCAGGGTCTGCAATTAAATGAACCAAATTTGAGATATTTGTGCATCAGCCGGATTCAAACCACTAACGCATTGCCCACCAGAATATGCAGGCTTACCTTCCGACAGCAAAATGTATTCTGAGCGGAATTTAAAGCTTTTGGAAGCCTCTCTTAATATAGACGAGGCAGATATCGAACACAGTCTGCTCAAATGAATGCGCGGAAGTGCGTTTCTGGTACAGTCCAAACTGTAGATTTGCATCCTGCTCTGCTTCTACTGCTGCTCGACTTCATCAAGTCTTCGGGGTCCAGGCGTCATTACCGACAGCCGCTAAAAGTTCTCGAGAGTCTAGAGAGCAGCACCGTTGACAGTCTCGGCCTACTTGTGGTCAGCAAAACTGTTTGATCCACTGGTGAATGATATCTATCCTCCAGATGTGCTTCTAACTTTACACTGCGAATACATAGTGGCTGCATGCCATTCCCTCTCTGCAACTCAGCACGATCAAGAGTAATGCACTCCGTATCGTTTCAGGAGTGCAGATGAGGAAGCTGGGGTCTGCGCGCGCCAAACTTAAATGTGCCAGGCGCCACTCGACAGCCACGTATGTATACATAGAGCGGTGGAAAGCACATCTCAGTAACAAAGGAGCTGCTAGGTTTGTCGACCAACAAGCAACTGCGACTCTACGCATTATGTAAACCTAAATAATGGAGAAGTCACTGTAAAAATCCGTCCAATAAATGGTATCTCATAGCACGTAGCGCTTGATTTTCCACGCGCGTATCGAAAAACGAAGATCGACCAAGATGCACCTCTATCGTCCAAACGGAGTGCGCACATTAAGGGCTCAAAAGCTGATCGACACCAGAGCCTAACTAAGAATTTCTGAGACCGCTTAATCTCGATGAGATCTCTTGCGCGTGAATTTTAGATGGTGGTTACGACAGCCATGTTTACAAGTACTTTAGGCTTGTTTACAAGTAGTTCAGCTACAATTGCTATGTTGTACAAGCCAGAAAAGAATATGCTCCTCTCATGCCGCGAAAGCCAACAGACTTGCTCGATGCCATTTGGTTTTCTCTCTTCTCTCAAGCACGAAGTAGTAAGTCGTTTTCATTTCGAGAAAATATTCTCCGTGAGTGCAAACAGCAATCGCTACTGAACTTGAAACGACAACTGGGTTGTCCTTGATCCAGGCGATGCCCCCATATTGGGAATAAGTCGATTCCCAGACAATTGTGTTTACTTTCTAAGCATAGCGTCCAGTGAAGGTGAGGCCATGTTGCCGTACTTTCTTCAGAAAGACCGAACCATTACAAACGAACGACCCCGATTTGTAAAGATGATCAGCGTGAGCGGGAGTTGTTTATGTACTATGGAATGAAAATGCTCGTCAAGAGCTCCCCGTCAGTTAGGCAAACAATATAATCTACATGTCTACTTGTATTTAAGTACGGGCTCAAAAAGAAACGATGAGGTAAGCGTCAATTCAGACGGAAAACTAAATATATTTATATATATATCATTGCACCAAGGACATTTTATGCCTGACATGTCGAGATATCAAGATTGCTGCAACAGTATACGAAATACGGCTTCGCTAAGGTGCAAAGAAAGTTGTGACAATAACTAATTATTTTTAATAGACTATTACGTCTAACTATATAACCTAACATAATATTGTGTAGTCGTATGAAATTTCATCGTCTCCATCATCATCATCGTCATCGCTGTCGTCACCATCATTATATAAGAAGAAAAACGAAAAGAAGACCTTCTTGTATCCCTTATAAAGGAGTTTCTGGAATTTTGTATCATCTTTTGTTTCACAGAGCGCATTTAGACGGTGGTTGCATGGCAATTTCGCATCAATGCTTATCTTTATCAATGTGCAATTTACTCACGTACTCTTCACTGATTCCCGTGCTGGCCACTATTATGTCTACTGATGCTACTGTTATGTAATTCTTCATACGTGTCGCATGCGGGCGTTCTGTTCTTATCGCAATTCGATATAACAATTCGTGGTAAGAGAGATGATAGGATGAAATATGACGATGCCGATGACTTCACTTAGCCATCTGAGCAACAATTGCATGGTTGAAGCAATTCCCGGAACAATGAGTCGGTTGAAGAAGCGCGGATGGCTTAGGCGAGGTCATCTCGGCCGATCATCGGTTGAACTGTCGTCTAGTGTACGTTGTTAAACGTTCGACTTTAGGCTTGCATAAAATATTATTATGATAAACTTCTGCTACTGAACGTAAACTGCGTTATGAATAACAATAATCGCCAACGTTCAGTATCATAAATGAAGCGATATCTTCTGCAACTGCAATGATTTGATAAAGCCTACATGTGTTTACGGATGCTAGCTGACGAACTGAACTCTCGTAGGAGACCAATCCGCCGACTGGGCGTCTATGTGGACGGCCTCACGCTGTAGCCTATTGTGGCAGGATTTGGTATTTTAGCGAGCTAAGCAATAAACTCGTCTCGCCTCGTCTTGATGACGATGAAGCTTACAGTCATTAGTCAAAGAGCGCGCAGTGGAGAAGTGCAGTGGCCATCTGTCGATCCGTACAGCCCGAGTTAGATAATCGGGCTTTAGGAGCTTGACGGTGAGGCTGAATTGCGATGCTGCTAACAACGATCCAAAATTCGTCACTCTAACTAATCCAGGCTTCAGTGACGGAAACACGCTGCACGGTACAAAAGACTCAACCGTCAGGATCAACTCCTATCCTCCGGTTGTCTTCCTCTCTCCCTCTCTAACTCTCTAAAAAATATTTTTTCTCCCTTTCTCCTTACACACCTATGTGTGTTTTTTTTAGGATTTGTATTCTATTGCAATTGGCTAATTGTGTAAGAACAGAACCACTTGCAACGATCGCTGGTCATGATCCACTCCAGTAAATCAACTTTTACTGTTCTAGCTGTTGCTGCTGGTATCGGATTTTTTTTTACAGATTAGAAGAGCTTGGTCAAGATAAACCTGTCCGGGAGGAGGGGTTGTCGAATTTTACCGGCCTGCGAAGGAATGTGCCCTACGAATATTTGCGGGCCGCTAAATAGGCTAAAAACTCATGAATTACATGTATGTTCTGTGACTGCATTTGACGTCTGTTGATGATTGTACAAGTTCTTTCTTGAACTATACGCATAATATATATATATATATATATATATATATATATATATATATATATATATATATATATATATTGGCAAACTTATTTGAATTTAATAATTCGTAGTTAAGCGTAATGAGGATAATAATTTCTATAATTAACGATATATATATATATATATATATATACACACTATGATTCATGACAACCGAAGAGACGACCATCTTTTAAGATCGTTCGACTGACTGCTTTAACAATACAAGTACATTGAGCACACTGGTACAAGTGGCGTTTAACTAATGCATTTAGTACAGTAGCAGATTCGAAAAACATTGGCCTGTCAAAAATGCTATTAACTACCTTGTTTAGTTTGCAAATAATAATTTGAAATAATTTTTTTATTTGATGCTGGAATATCGCAATAGGGCTGCTTCTACGAGTCTAACGTGGACATGTGCTTAGAGGTAAAGGCATTTAGATATCCTGCCTACGGGTGGCAAGAAAAAACAACATAAAGTGTTAATCAAAGAATTTGTATTTTTATTTATTCATTAAAAAACGTCGTGTACCATCGTTACGAGGGTGAGCATGTGCTACTTTAATATAGCCTTAATTCGTTTATAGCATGTATGTAATTCCTATGCATTTAGAGGCGAAGTAGTCTTCTAGGGAGTTTACTGAATTCGTTTCGGATGTCCCATGTCGTCTCGCGCTTTATGTCTTCTTCCTGAATGGTCAGCAGCCGGATTTCTGGCGCCGGACCGTTATAAATATATCGAGTTCGTTACAAAGTGCACAAGGAAAACATAAAGCGAGAGCCGTTTGAACACTTTAACGACCGCTCTACTGGGCGAAAAAGTGCAAAGGCGGCCGATTTGTCTGGCTGCTTGATAATTAGCGTACGTCTGCGAGCTGAACCGGCAACGGCATTGACCAACATCGTCAACCTGGTGAAACCCTTAGGTCAAACACACCAAGTAATGGGGTACCTTGTGTACACATGCCCACTAGCACATGCCATAGTATCCCGATGCTCCCTGCCAAGGTGCATATCTAATTGCGCTACCTCTGCCGAGGCCTCAGTCATTTCCTGCCAGGTCAACAAAAAATTCCGAAATATACCTGTAATAGGTAACGCAAGTCTGACTCCACTGTCGGTCCGCAACTTACAAGCAGGTACCTAAAGGGGTTTCTTGCTGTCCGCGGAGAGTGAAAACAAAGGTAGCAGGCATCCCGACTGGCATCACAGATCGGCTAGGTCCGGGGCGTTAACCAGTCAGTCCGGAGTTTTTTTAATGGGCTAGTCGATACTCAGCCAAGATTTAACGTCCACGGAACTGTTTTTACATTGCTTTATAGACGGACCTCCATCAATACAAATGTGGAACGGTGGGGTTCGAACCCGCGCACTTATGTGTCTCCTCCGGTTGCGAGGCGCAGACTTAAGCCACCACGCCACCGGGCTCGACAGTCAGTCCGGAGTTAGTCGCCTATCCGTCACCTATCCGTTTAATCTTAGACCTAACAGCTCTCGAATACACCACGATAATATAACAGTACTAATTTGTCGCCAGATAATATATATCGTATCTTTTGTCTCCCGTGATCACCTAGACTTAGCAAATGTTACCATAGGGACTTTACACCTCTGACCAAGTTTCTAATTGCGTGGAACCCGACCACAGCACGCATAATTTGCACTCGCGACGGGGAAACCTACCGGAAAGATAATCATAGTTAGTCCCGCCAAGACCACGTTTCATATATTTATGCTTTGTAGCTGTGCAACATTTGCCGCTGAAGGATGGCCTAACACCCTGCTAAGACTGCAGCTTAACAGTGGTGCAATCTTACGCTCAAAAAGACGCAGTGCCGCATCAATAAAGACAGTCTTCGAAGGTTTCTCGCACTTCTGTACGAATAGATGCAATAGATCCTACGCGAAATTAAAAAGACTCCAGCAGCACAGGAGATCATCTCTAAACGCTGGGGGGGGATATGAACGTTTCACAATCTATCACATCTACAAGCTACACGTTTCCTTTAGAGACAGAGCCTTGGGTCGTTCCAAGTGAGCTAAATCGTCATTCTGTTATAGATGCACTCTAAATTAGTTTATTTTTGGTCAGAGTCGTGGTAGACGATAACGTACAAAAGTAAAATAAGGAAAAGCGGAGTGCAGGGTCAGGGTTAAGCTTGACTCCGGTTCTTTCAAAGAACACTTATATACGCGTAAATTAGACAGACATGCATGCAGTAAATTAGTACGAAATTTCCTTAACAATTTACCGTCAAATTTCGTTAACATTTGTGAGAAAGCGGTTATTCGATATTTTCGGGTCACTTTCAGTGGATAGTGTCATAAAGCCCTGCTATCCTGTCCACGCAACCCTACGGAAGAAGTAGGGGTTGAAGTAGTATTAAAGAACGGTTACTGCTCCTTGTCTATTCCTGAGGCCATTTAGGTGAGAGATTTTTAGTGGGTATAATGCCAACAGCATTGGCATCGAGTCCCACGCGACCCGCTTTTTGGTGTGCGAGGCATTTACCTTTCACCAAAAAAAGAATCAGAGAGCTTAAAATGATTAGGAAATCACTATATATATACGTTATGTTCTTAAGATAAATTGACATTTTAAGGGGCAGTATAACTTGCTCAAAAATTATTTTCTTAATTCTTCCCCAACGAGACATTTTTTAGGGCGAAAGTGTCTCGTTTTGGAGCGAAATTACTAATATCTGATGATGATCGGACAACACTTCACAAAAGTGCCATTGCAAGTAAACAAGTATTTCAGTGTCGGCATTTTCGGCGCAAAATTCTGCTTGCAGGATACTCAGATCTTCCCTCATAAAATAAACAAATTCATGGTGCGTTCATCGTGTAAACAGGATTCACTTCTTCTTACTCCAACTTCACATGTGTTTTTGTGTCGTCACATGGTGTGCAGGATGTTTTTGAAGGTTGCCGTAACTAAATCCCGGCTTTCAGCACTGGCGCGACGGGCATGGCATGGCAGCGTTATCGCTGGCTGGATCTTATCACCTGCAGGCTTCTCACCTCATCAGATACGCTTTGCTTATTAACCTGTGAACCCGGTCTTCCATAAGCAGTATCCGTCTTCCTGCTGTCCGAAATATGGCCGAAGCCGCGCTGTCCCAAAGTTGGTTTTCTGTCTCAGCATTCCTTCAATCACTAATCTTCCCTGTTTCTACCTTTCGACCGATCCGCAAATGTAGCTCGCGAAACCTTTCATGTTTCCTCGGAGTGCCATCAAGTCTGTGTTTCTCTTCTGACATGTACCGGTTGCTCTGTGTAAAAGTTGCATGCGTGGGCCAGGCTGTAATCCTCTGCGACAATATATATATTAATGTTGTATAAAATAGCAAAATGGTCATAAATGTATGTTTAATTACATGCAAATTAGTATTTTTTTATGTTTAACTCGGGGAGGGATTGGCGAGCGAACCTTTTTAATATTATATATATATATATATATATATATATATATAATTGTTGTTTGCTGTTTTTTATATTTGTTAGCATAAATAAAGATGTCGCAGGATGCCGACGATAACACGGATTAGTGCCATAGTGATTATTATTTGACAAAAATCGAGGCATTAAGGTAGGAGCAGAGCAACTGTTTGTGCATCGAAGCACAGTCTTGGCAGTCTGAAAAACCACCGGAAGTTGTCGACTATTATAGAATACGCATAATGATGCTTCGTTAGTGCAAGTTTTGGCGGCAAAACTAATATATTGTATATGCAGAATGATCAGTTTCATGTTAAATTCTAGTTTCTTAGTAGTATTTTCCTGTGGAAGGGGCGAGAACAACACCTACTACTCGGCGTGAACGGCGGTAACGAGTAGAAAAATTGAGCAATTATCATGCTCATGGTTGTTTATCATGGTGCTCGCATGGAGGCCAGTATGCAGACACATATAAACATGCATTCGCACTTGCACACATGTTTTGTGAGCAAGTGCCTATGCGTGTGTGTGTGAGTCTTTCTGAGCGTATTTTGAAACATAAAGAAAATAGGCAATCTGGGGTGCAACTTGTCTGCCAAACAACACGCAACCCATTATCTGTGTTGTTTGTCTGCGCAACTATTCGTGGTGTCGATATCGTTGTTCCTGTTGCTGATGTAGTCGTTGTTGCTGTTGTATTTGATGTTGTTGTTGCTAATGTTGTTGTCGTTGTTGTTGTTATGGTTGTTGTTGTTGTCGTTGTCGTTGCTGTTGTTGTTGTGACTGTTATTGTTGTTGTTGTTGTTGTCGTTGCTGTTGTTGTTGTGACTGTTGTTATTGTTGTTGTTGCCAAGGTTGTTGTTATTATTGTTGTTTCTAAGGTTGTTGCTAAGGTGGTGATGGCTGTTGTTGTGACTGTTGTTATTGTTGTTGTTGCTAAGGTTGTTGTTATTGTTGTTGTTGCTACGGTTGTTGTTATTATTGTTGTTTCTAAGGTTGTTGCTAAGGTAGTGATGGCTGTTGTTGTTGTTGTTGTTGTTATTTTTGTTGTTGTTGTGACTGTTGTTGGTGTTACGATTAGTAGTACCATGAACGACGGCTGGTGGCCATCAGAAAGAACACTTTAGCCCTGTACAACGACTAGACACTATTGCACAAAGCAGCGTATCAATCTACCATCAAATGTTAATCTTGTCGTCGTTGTCGTCGTTCATTTCTGCCACCACCGTCACTGCCGCCGGATTGACCATGATGACGACAATTTACCCACCGCGATTACTAACCAACAGCAGCAACAACAAACAAGAGGATAACACCTCGTTGGTTGCCAGTGAGGCAAGCGGCTTATCTATCTGTTGGTCCGTTTGCCTATCGATCTATCAATGTATCTATTCATGTGTCATCTACAGGATGTAGGATCTCTAATGGCGAGAGCCGCCGAAGTAACTGACCGCCGCCAACAGGCATCCTTCTTCTCTAAATCAACCCTGCTCGTTGTTCTCGAGGTCACCACCACCATTCTGCGAGGGGGGGGGGGGGGGGGTGGGAGAAGTGAAGTCCGTTCGGCATCCGGCCAGATAGACAGAACGTTCCGGCTTATATATAATAGCAAGTAGTGCAGTGAAATGATCATCCCCTAGGTACCGAGGAAAGGAGAGAGCGTGCGTGAGAGAGGTTTCCGCACTAAATCTTAGCAACAACAACAACAACAACAAGACGCCGATCAACCGTCGGATATGCAATATGCTTACATAACTACAGAAAGATCATGGAAAACAGATGAACAACTGGAACAACATCAACAACAACAACAACAACGACAACAACAACAACAACAACAACAACAACAGCAAATCACGGCCGGAACAGCTCGATTTGTTCTGGATCTGTTGACGTCCGATAGACGCCGACGTCATCATCGCCGTAATTAACATCATCATTATTATCATTACTATTATCACTCCAGTTACCAATATCATCATGAGTTTTATTATCGCAATAGACGACGATGGCGACAACGACAACAACGACGACAACAACAACAACAACAACAACAACGACAACGACAACAACAACTACGACAACGACGAAAACAATAACAACAACAACAACAACAACAACAACAACGACGACGATGATGGGGACAACGTATTTTTCTTGCTCTTCTTGCTTTTCGTTGTAGTCGCTAACATAGTCGCGCCGACTCGAAAAAAACACAAGAGAGCCTGTCGCCGTCCTAATCGAAGGCCTATTGTCGTCGTCGTTGTCGTCGTCGTCGTCATCATCAATGGCGGCGTCAGCGGCGAGCCAGAAATTTCCTATTAGATCAACAAACTTCCAGATACTGTCAGATTGGCAACAGCACACCCATACACCGACTTTTAAGCATATCCGTCTCGCACATCCGCCTCACAGTGCAGGTTGCCCACCGTTCGGCCAGGCAGTCCGCTAGACAGACAAAGACACCAGACAGGAAGAATGACTGACAAACAGAGAAACATATGTTCCGACTAGCCCAGCGGCCGACCGATCAAAAGATAGATAGATAGATAGATAGATAGAAAGAAAGACATGAAAGCTCAGATCTACCGCACAGATACACTCTATCTGTCTATTTGCTTGCCTGAATGTCGAAATCAATCCGCAAGCTCGTATACCTATCAACCTTTGTTTCTTGTTGTTACTTACCCTTCTACCTAACCACCCACCCGGCGTCACTGCTACAACAACAACAACAACAACAATAACTACTACTACTACTAGAATTGATACTAAATAACAACAAGAACTACTACTACTACTACTACTAGAATTGATACTAAATAACAACAATAACTACTACTACTACTACTACTACTAGACTTGCTACTAAAACTGCTACAACGCCACCAACTACCACCGTTGTGATGATATGGCGAAAACACTAAACGGACGATGCCATAAGGCGAAATGCGCACGTGCATGCCCGGCGTGGCCATCTACCTACTCAACGTTGTCGTCGTCGTCGCCATTTGACGTTAGACAGAGCCGGCACAAAGCACTAAAGAAAGAGAGAGAGACAGAGAGGAGGGAGAACGAAAGAGTGAGTGCGTGAATAAGAAAGAGGCAGGGCCGCGGCAGGGAGAGATTGAGACAATCACTCACAAAGTATTAGAGCATCACATACATACAGTAGAGGAGGAAGAGCTGCCGCGCGGTGACCTCGCCAACTTCCCGTTTGCGACATCAACAGCAGCACCAGCAGGAGCATCAGCTCTCGCCTTTACCTGCTGATTGTTCGTCAATAATATAATAATAATAATAATAATAATAATAATAATAATAATAATAATAATAATAATAATAATAATAATAATAATAATAATAATAATAATAATAATAATAATTTTCATTAATATGTGTTAGGACAATACAATTGTGAGGTGTGAATGTGTATTCTCATTATTTTATAGTTTCTTTCTTGCTGTCGTCAGCCCATCGCACTTAATATCGACGCGGCGTTTCCTCTGCAAACTGCCAATGAAAGCGGCTGCCTCAGAAAGTCGCCTTCGCGTGCATCTCCGGTGTTTGCTTGTATTCGATCACTTAAGTCTTTAATAAATGTCCTTGTTCTTCTGCTGACTGGGCCCATTGTCTCCATTGCAATCGGCACGAAATTGTATCTAGACTCTAACTCTGTGTATTTACGCCACTTTTCTTTGTCTGCGTGTTCGGCCACCCATCCCGCCTCGGTAGCGCTGTGGCACACATAAGACGGTGCGATTGTGCAGGAGACTGTCGCATCGCAAACCAGGCATTTGCCTTTTTTCCACGGCGGAATAGTGACACCGAATAAAAATAATAATAATAATAATAATAATAATAATTATTATTATTATTATTATTATTATTATTATTATTATTATTATTATTATTATTATTATTATTATTAATTTTATTATTATTATTATTATTATTATTATTGTTATTATTATAATTATTATTAGTATTATTATTATTTATTTTTATTATTATTGTCAACGTCGGTGCCGCCTTCAATGACGACAGCAACCGATTCACAAATTGCGATTATCGTCATCTGGTGGTTGTTGTTGAAGTCCAAATGCGCCCGTCTGTCTGTGATTTCGTCTACCCGTACGCTTCTTGCTGACTTTGTCGAAATTGCGCGCCAAACGGACCGTTCGCGTATCCCGTGCTGCCCGCCGAGTCATTGCCGTGCAAAGTGCTGTTGATGTTGGTGATGACGTTGTTATTGTTACTGCTGGTGGTGATGATGATGATAATGACGCCATCATCATCATCACCACCTGCTTGGTTGTTGTTGTTGTTGTTGCTATTTACTATTTCTTTCTAAGCCATTGTATATATATATATATATATATATATATATATACTTGCGTAGCAGTACACACACACACTTTACGTGTAATATGTACAAAACGATGCCGCTGACGGTGTATGTTCCCCCACTTCCTTCTTCTTTCAGTTCATCCACTTGATTGCGTTCGTTTATCAGTCTGGCAGTTTCCGGAGGGCAGCCCGAATATTGATAATTTACGTTCACCGGTCCTGGATTCGATTCCGATACGGATGCGTACATGGCAGCTACATGGCAAGCCGTGTGGTTTGTGTAATTTAGCAATGTGTAGGTTTTCTTTTTGTCGTAGCACAAGCACATACCGAAGCACGACCCTGTGGCTGCTTCCTATCAATTATTATTATTATTATTATTATTATTATTATTATTATTATTATTATTATTATTATTATTATTATTATTATTATTATTATTATTATTATTATATTATTATTATTATTATTATTATTATTATTATTATATTATTATCGATTTGTAATCACTCGTATGTATCAATAAGAAAATGTACAATTTGTCTGAAACGTAGGCCAGTTATGATTAGGTTCATTCTCAGATTTTTGTTCTCGTAGTGAAGCATGGCAACTGCGCTCCGAACTTAGCCGCTCGGTAAACGATGCAGGAGCGATCGATTGTCATTAGGCCCTATCCATGCATGCAGCTTTCCAATCCGAATTGTATTATTATTGTTGTTTATGTATGTTGAGTGGTCACCAACACTCAAGCAATAAATTAATATTATTATTTTTATTTTTATATATATAAGTATAATATTTACTTAGGAATTATTATTATTTTGAAATGCTTCCAGTAGTTTTCTTACTCAACCCATAGCGCCTAAGATAGAGGCAGTGTCGCCTTTACAGACGGCAAGTGATAGTAATCGCCATACATATTTTTTTCCAGCCAACTGTACAACGTTCCTTATTTTTCTTGTCAGACTACGAAAAATTAAGCTTGGCCCCCACATTTATGCATGCCGACAGGTTTTCACGTTGTGAAGTCCACGAGCGTCAGAAGATATTGCAGCAACGTTTGTGAGCAGTTCCACACCGCCAAGCCAGCAGATGCTCGGAGAGTATCGTTCTGGATAATTTGAGCCCCCGAGGAGCTACTCCCAGGAAGCCTCCTCCCAAATGGGAAGATCATACCATAAACACCGGCAATAGTAATGTCGTATAGATAAGAAAGAGATCTTCACCTGGAGCACCAATCTGTCTAAATCTTCTCAACGCCGCAATGATAGATTAGCAGTTAGATGCTAGAGCAGCCATATGACTCTGCCAATTCAATGTCTGATGGAGACTTAGCCCGAAACAATTGGCCGTTTAAAACAAAGCGAGTTGTGCTCCATCAAGCTTGACTTTCTGCACACCAACGGTCTGCTGAGGCAGATACAATGGTACTAGACCGATCTTGCTGGCTTGGACAACAATACCAAAAGTCCGAATAATCTTGATAGCTTCTTTTACACGCGCAGGGGCAGTACGTATATCGCCGTCAAGCTCGGCCGGCTTAAAACGACATACTACGTATGAATGAATCAGTTGGCAGAAAGCTTAACCAGTTGGCGCCGCGCTTTTTGTGATGTTTTTTCAGGGCTAGGAGTGAAAGCTTTGCCTAATGCACACAGTTTTCTACCTACGATGTGCGTGTAACTTTTGAGCCCACCAAAATTTGGTACCATACTCTCAAAGCCACCAAAAACCTGGTGCTCTCAGGCCAACTAAATTCCTACATAAGCGGTACAGCAAACATTTGCTGTTTGAATTGTCGTTACAACAAGGAATTGCTCGCCGTTTGTTTATACAACAAGCGCATACGTCAAGACGCAATGTTACCAACCAATTTTACCAAGGCTAAATATGCGACAAACGTTTTATAGTAACATTCTCATATCAGACAAATTGGCATCCCTTACATTAATTGCATCTTAATATCTCCCTACGCTTATGAGGTAGATGGCAAGATGATGGTCCTCTACACATCTATCGTCAGCATGGTATGTCAATGACAAGAGGTCAACTGTCATGAAAGCAAACATGAGGGATGAGTGGCTCGCCGGACGTACGAGAGATCAAATATGTACGATGGGTGTGTGGGAGGCAAGAGAACCATGATGAGATGTGCTAAATACGGGCAAGAAAATTAAATATGCGAATAGATGCGATGTGTATGTGTGTGATGTCAAACGAATCAGAGATAACATGGACAGACAGATGTACAGAAAGATATACCAAAACCGTCATTTGCGTCACTAAGCTGCGTATAGTAGAACTAGTAGAGAGCTTAAACAGTCTTTAGACCTGTCGGGGACTAAAGAAATATTCGGGCTACCGGCAGCAGCAGCACCACAACCAATAGTCCTAGCAAAGCACTCGTCAAAGACCTTAAGGTCTTTGACGAACTTCTTAAGAAGAGAGCAGGAGGAACCCCGAGATAGACTGGCTATATGTATGCCAACGAAGATGGGTTTTTTGTTACTATACAGGTCGTTCAGGAACCGGCACTGCCAGTCACCCAGTTAGTTGTCCAACCAACGAGACAGAAACACAGCAATCCGATCGCGATTTAACTAGTAGTTGTTGTTGTTGTAGATGCTGCCGCTGCTGCTGCAACAACAGCACAACAGCAGTAGGGAGGAGAGGGACCATCTATCCCTTGTGTTCGAGGTCACGTCACAAGTGTCTGTGTAACGCATCATAGAACAAAGACGACACACTTCGGTGGCGAGTGCATGCTCTTGGCTTTTATGCTTGGGTTCCATGCCTTCACGCTGGTGCACAAGGATTTTTGTTGAAAGTCCACATAGAAATGCAACATTTTCGAACAGCAAAGGGTCCGACCAATCGGCCACCGTCGATCGTGGTTGGTTGGAAGGGATTTACTAGTATTAGTAGTAGTAGTAGTACTATTCGAGCCCGGAATGAATGAACGACCGGAGGAGACACATAGGTGCGCGGGTTCGAATCTTACTGTTGCACATTTGTAATTATGGGGGTCCGTCTCACGAAGCAATCCCGCGAAAAGCAGTCCCGTGGACGTTAAATCTTGGCTGAGGTTCAGAGGTCTAAAATTTCAATTTTAGTAGTAGTAATGGCAGTAGTAGTAGTAAACTTTTAGTAGTAGTAATGGCAGTAAAAACTTTTAGTAGTAGTAGTTAAAACTTTTTGTAATAGTAGTAGTAGAAGAGGTAGCATTATTAGTCATAGCTGGTTAGGCGACGAACACGGAGCATGTGACAAGAAATGCGCGACGCGATAAACCTATCGCAAGATCGCGCACCCGTGCGCGAGCAGCGAGCGCCAGAGGAGTAAAAAGAGGGGAAATACGGGAAGAGAGACGGGGGGGAGGGATAGAGAGGAAGAGAAGGATAATGGGCCCGGGGAAAGGGTAGCCGAGTTCGCAGGCCGTCGGCAGCGGCGGCGGCAAGGCTCGTTCTCCATCTAGACGCTATAGTGGCGCGCCGCCCGTGTTGGCCGCCCATGGCGGCTGCAGCGGCAGCGGCTGCGGATAGCCCGATAGCGGACAACCGCGGTGGGACAACGCGGCGGCGGCCGTGTCGGGGCCGGAGGCGGTGGGAGGAGGAGGAGGAAGAGGAAAGCTGCTGTTGCCAGAGTCGTCTGCTCCAACAACGAAGAGCTCCTCTATTAGCATAGCGCTATTGCTCGATGAGCGATGCTCTAACCCCGATACGTCCGTCGAGCCGGCGCCGCCGCCGCCGCCTCCGCCGCTGTCGTTGTTGTCCTGGGCGTTCCCGCTAGCGTTGTTGTCCTGCTGTCTATCGGATAAACGGTTGGTTGGTTGGTCGGTGGGTTGTCTCTCAGCCGGGGCCTGAGCGGTGCGGGTTCTGAGCGTCGTCGGCTTCTGCTGCTGCTGCTGTTGCTGCTGTTGGTGCCGTTGTCCCGTCAATTAGGGCCGGTAGGATTGGTTGGTATCATCGTTAGCCGTGGGTCATCTTTCTGTTGTTGTTGCTGTTTTTGTTATTTGTTGTTGCTTTTATTGTTATTTCTTGTTGTTGTTGTTGCTTTTTTTGTTATTTGTTGTTGTTGCTTTTATTGTTATTTCTTGTTGTTGTTGTTGTTGCTTCTATTGTTATTTCATGTTGTTGTTGTCATTGTTGTTGTCGTTGTTGTTGCTGCTTCTACTGCAGATACTGGGTGTGGATGATAAACGCTTAAGTACGTGGGTACGACAAAGGTTATATTGGACGGCAACTTAGATGGCAGGTGTATAGCGTTCCCTCCTTTCCCCTTTCTTTTGCTTCTTCTCCTCAGTCTCATCTTTTCCCTACTGATCTGGCAGTGTGTCGAGAAGCTGGAGTTGTTGTTGTTGATGTTGTTGTTTTTTACGGTTGTTGTTTTTGTTGCCGCTGTTCGTGTAGTCGCAGTTTGCGATCCTCCATCGAACGCACAACACACAACAACGCCACAATCTAATCAACAACTAATCTAAGCAACAGCAAGAAAATAATCAACAACAACGACAGCAGAAGCATCAGCAACAAGAGCAACTACAACAACATAATAACGGCAGAACCATCAGCAGCAAGAGCAGCAGCAGCAACAACAACAACAACAAGCAGAAGCATCAACAACAACAACAAGCAGAAGCATCAACAACAAGAACCGAACAACAACGACCGATCCAAGAGACGACAACAAGGGCGCGATCTGCTACGCGCGCGATCAATTTCACGCGCGCTTTTCTATACCGTCGTCCGGGGGGGGGAGGAGTGGGGTAGTTACTGTTGTCGTGTCTGCTGCTCGTGCTTTTCCTTCTGCCGCCATAGACTCCCTCCTTCCCCCCTCCCTCCTATCCCCATCCCCCACCGCTGCTACTGTGCAGGGACGGTTCAGGGGTGAGACGGCATCTAATCTGGGACTCGGAATGCACAAAATGATGACATTGAAAAAGATAGCGAGCGAACGAGAGGTAACAAAGCGAGAGAAGTAAAAGCTTGTTGCTAAATGCGTTATGATGAATGACAGCTGTTCGTCCGTTTCCGCCGGCGCACACCAACGTTGCTAGTGTGACCGCTCAAACAACGGCTACAACAACAACAACAACAACAACAACAACAACACAACAACAACAACAACAGCAACAACAACAAACGTAGTAGTAGAATCTATCGTTGATGTTGTTGTTGCTGCTGTTCGTATTGTCGATATTGTTGTTGTTGCTGCTGCTGTTGGTACTGTCAATATTGTTGTTGTTGTTGTTGCTACTGCTGCTGCTGTTGCCAATATTGTTGACTTGTAATAATATTGTTGTTGTTGTTGTTGTTGCTGCTGCTGTTGTTGTTACTATTGTATTGTTGCTGTCAACGGTGTCAGCGGCAGAGAGGGGCGCCCCCGCGAGCTCCCGTGCGTTTGTCGGTCGTTACAGCTGCGACCGCGCCGATCTATCTATCTATCTATCTATCGCCACGCGGACGTAAGATGCATAGATACACCTTCGCTACCGGCCAACCTGCGGCCGAGCCAGCCAGTCAGCCAGCCGCCTGCTGTTTACGGCTGTACGGCCGCTCACACCCAGGCGTCCGTCTCTCAATGAGTGGCTTTCCAGTGGCCGAACGAAAGCCGTGTTAGCTGGCTGATTGCTGGCTGCCGGATGCGGCAGTAGTGATACTACTGCCTCTGCTACTGATGCTGCTGCTGCTGCTGCAGCTAAACCTCAGCTCTGCTTGCTACCGTTTCGGCAGGCTTCTTCGATGGATGGCTGACTTTTCCCGTCGTCGTCGGCGTTGTTGTTGTTGTTGTTGTCACAGTTGATCTATGTTTTCATTCATTGTCCATGTTTTCATTCATTGTCGTGGTTGTTGTTGAACCTTGTCGTTGAATCGTTATCGTTGTTGTTTGTTCGTCAGTTGTGGTGTCGTTCTTTATCATGTATATTTTTGTTGTTGTGTTATTGTTGTTGTTGTAGTAGTGGTTGTTGGCGTTGTAGTAGTAGTAGTAGTAGTAGTAGTAGTAATAGTAGTGTTGTCGAGCCCGGTGGCGTGGTGGCTTAATTCTGCGCCTCGCAACCGGAGGAGACACATAGGTGCGCGGGTTCGAACCCCACCGTTGCACATTTGTATTTATGGGGGTCCGTCTATGAAGCAATGTGACACACAGTTCCGTGGACGTTAAATCTTGGCTGAGGGTCAGCCCGAAAACTTTACTAGTAGTAGTGTTGTTGTTGTTGTTGTGTTGCTGTTGTTGTTGTTGTTTTCTTCTTCGTCTTCTTCTCCTTGCTTCTACATTCAGCGACTGTATGTTTCGTTGTATGCCGTCGCCGCAGTCCCGTACCAGTGACCAGTCTTCCTGTCAGCGTGGTGGATCGCTGCTATCAGGGTCCGGGGGGGCGGGGGCGCAGGGCGGGTGGAGAAGGGGACGCGTTTCGAACCTCAAGGCAGCGGCGCGGATGATAATCATGATGGCGGTGAAACCAGCATGCCGACAGCGCGAAAGCCGCTCCTCGAACTTGGCTTCATTCGTCCATCTAGCTGGCTGCCTGCCTGACTGACTGAGGGAAGGACGCGCAGACGCATGGACGGTGGGTCGTCTTCGACCCACCCCTCTCCCTTTCCCAGGGTTCAGGAAGAACCCTCTCTCCCTCTCTCTCTTTGCCTTGACCTCCTCGCCCAAACAACTCCTTCCTTCCTTCGCTCTCTCCCTTTCTCCCTTCGTCCCTCCACATCATTTCCCACGGCGGCCAGCAGACCTCGGGGCGGGCGGTGTTTCCTTCCTCTCAGCTGCTGTTGCGGCCGCCGCTCTGTGTTCTCCTTCTCCTTCTTTGTCGTCGTCGTCGTCGTCGTCGCGTTGTTATGTTTTCCTATGGTGGTGGTGGGTTTTGTTGTGATCGTCGTCGTCGTCGTCCGCGTCCTGATCCTGGCGTTCATTCATGATCATCATTGACGACGTTCGACCTGAACTAGCGGCACAATCGTTGTTGTGGCTGTCTCCCTATTCCTTTTCCTCTTTGTCGTCATCGTCGTTTTCTTTTTGGTAAAACCACGACCAGGGAGTGGCGGCGGCGTTTGTGCGCGCTCATTTCGTTCTCCAGCCTTCGAAGGTTCGAACTCTGTCCTGTGTGGAAATCTCCGAAGATTCCGCATTCTGTCTACTTGTCGGATGCTGTCTCGCCACTGCGTGGAACACTGTGCTGTGTGCATCATCTATCTGCAGGCGTTGGGACTGTTGCTTCTACAGTCACTCTAGGTGACCGGCTCATTTCAACGTCTAGTATCGTGAAAGGAATAGGAATAAGGACAAGAAACAACGAACAGGATACAGGACAACAAAACCAGAAACCTTAACTGTTCTAAGGAAAACAAACTGTTCCCTCTCTTCCTCCACCAGCACCACGACTACCACCACCTCAATTCACTCCACCCGGCGGCGCAAAGGGCGGCGCCGGCGGTTGTGCAGGAGGACACTGCTCTGCAGGATAACAACACAGGAAGCGAGCGCCAAAAATAGCCGCCGATGTAGTTAGTGACAGTGTAGTGGTGAAGTCCCGCAGCGGTACGGAGCGCAGTCGTTGTTGGAGCGCCAATACTAGCAGTGCTAGACTAGACTATAAGTTGTGTGTCGTCTCGTCTGTTTTGGGCAGCCGCACCAGCTGCTACGTCAACCGAGTCTACAGCCAGTAGATCTAGTCATAGTAGGCGTAGTAGTAGTAGTAGTAATAGTAGTAAGGTAGGGAAACTCGAGTTCTTCTAGCAGGAGCAGAAGCTGTGGATCAAAGCTCTGTTAGTTTAGATTGTCCGTCTGTACTATCCCGTCGGCGCAGTGAAATCAGTGTGGACTGAGCCTTGCTCTAGTTGTATGAGATATTGGAACAGCAGCAACGACGAAAATAACAACTTCAACAACAACAACAGTAGCAGCAACAACAACAACAACAACAATAGGAATAGCAGCAACAACAACAACAATAGGAATAGCAGCAACAACAACAGCAATAGGAATAGCAGCAACAACAACAACAACAACAACAACAATTTCTACTAACACGGCGACAGCTATGGGAATCGCAACGTCATCGACGACAACGACGACGGGAGAAACCGCTATAGCAACCGCAGGGCCAACATCAGTAGAAGAACGCGTCTCCACGCACCCAGCAGCAGCAGCAGCAGCAGCGGCAGCTGGCACGTCTTGCGGATCGATCACTAGTTATGGTAATAAGTAGTTGTTTTAGCTGCTACTGCTGCCGTCGCTGCTTCTGCTGATGCGGTTGATGCTGGTGCTACCGTAACAGCTACGTTACTTATTATCACGGACGAACATCAACAGCTCGCATCGGCCAAATCCCTCGCCCTCTGCCTGTTTCTTTGCCTGTTCGCCTGCCCCACTGTCCGATGGCCGGCCGGCCTGTGTGGGTCTGTCTGACAACTGGCAGCTGCTGCTGCTGCTGAAGAAGGAGGAGCTCGTCCAGACATCGTTACTGCATTCTTAATGACATTGAAGTCGACGACGACGACGACGACGAAGGCGAAGGCGACGACCATCGGTGACGACTTCGCTCCGTAGTGAGGAGGTCGTAGTGAGTCGGGGCGCAGGGGCATACCGGCCCGACACCAGCATACCGCACATACCGCACCGTTTCCGTCTTCTGTCTTGGCCCACACGCTCACCTCACCTCAGCCGTTTCTCAATCTCTCAGTCAGTCAGTCGGTCAGTCATGAGTCGGTCCCAGTGACTGTTTATCGGTTGGTTGGTTTGTTTATCGGTCCGTTTGTTTCGCTCTCCTCATTTGTAGCAGTCTGTTTTGGTCTGATCTCTCTCTATCTCTCTCTCGCTCCGGCATCGGCGCCCTGTTCGTGGTTGTCTGTTATTCCCGGTCGCTAATCGTCATCGTCGTCGTCCGTTCCGTTCGCAGACGTCGCAGACAACACAGCGGCAACGGCATTGGCATCGGCGGCAACGGTGATATATTGACACGGGAATAAGGACCAACCTTCCTCCTTTCATTGCGCCTCCTCTCGGTCTCATTCGACCGACTCTTTCCACTCGGCCCTGCCCCGGCGCTGTGTTGGCGGCTGGTGGCTTGCCGCCCTCCCTGACCTGGAAAGAGGACACCACACAAGACACAAAGAGAATACAACGAGCAGAAAGAGTGAGTGAGAGAGTGAGAGAGCGCGAGAGCGCGCGCGCGCGAGAGAGAGACTGAGAGAGGAAACCGGACAGGAGTGCCGGTAACGTTAGCGTTAACGGCAACGGCCGCAAGGAAGGCGACGACGACGAAGTCAAACACCACAACAATAACAGTAGCCGCGCCATCAACAACAATATCAGCATCAGTAGCAGCAGCAGCAACAACAATATCAATAACAACAACAACAACAACAAGCACCACGACCTCGCCGGCAACAACAACAACAACAACAGCAACAAGGATTACGACAGCAACAACAACAACAGCAGCAACAGCAACAACAACAACAGCAGCAACAGCAACAACAACAACGACAACCACCACAGTACCCGCACCACAATATAGACGAATAGATTGAGGTAGATGGAGACAGACGATAGTTGATAGCCGTCGTGGTGAAAGCAGTGCTAGGTGTTCGTTGCTTGTTTGCTCGCTTGATTGGAGTGGTTGTGGTGGTGTTTGCAGTAGTGGTGGTGGTGGTGGTGGTGGTGGTGGTGGTGGTAATGGTGAAGTCATAGTCGTACAGTCACAGTGTGAACAAGCGACGGCGGCATCCCTGTTCCGTCATAGCATATTCATCCGCCGTCGAGAGTGGTGATCGTTCTCCGGCTCTTCGTTCGTGGTCACGCTGTAGACCTGCTACTACTGTTGCTGCTACTGCAGCCGGCGTTGCCTGCTCCTCCCATAGTCCCACCTAGTTGTGTCCATCTCCCACTGTCCATTTGGAGCTGCCGCGGCGGTCGTGGTGGTGGCCGTGGAGGTGAAGGTGGTGCTGCTTTTCCAAATAAACGACGACGGTCGGTCCGATCAGGCTGTCAGGCCGCCAGCCAAACAGGCCATAGGGATAGAGTCGAAGAGAAACAGAGGTACAGGGAGATATATCGACAACAAGCAACAGTACTTACTATATAGACACACAAATACTAGTACTTATTCTATGAACAACAAGCAACATCTAGACGAAGACAGCTAGTCTCTTCCACCCATCCTTCTCCCACGTCTCTGGTCCAGAGACGTGTCACTGTGCCACCTGTGCAGCAACAACAACAACAACAGTGTCGACGGCAGCTAGACTGAATCAACTAGCCAAAAATAGACCTCCATATTCAGGTAACGACCGTCGTACCGTGGTACCATCAGCAGTGGTGCCACTGGTGGTACCAATTGCATGAGAAGGCATCCAACCACGTCGAGCGTACGTATTTGTCAACGACCACGACCACGACACGTCGAAGAAGACGTGCACCAAGCGCGCGCAGACATTAGCACCACATTGCTGCTGCTATTTCAGCTTCATCAGCATCAGCATCGTCTTCACCACCGTTACCGTCATCATCACCACTATCAGTATCTACCCCCAGCACGGCCGCGAACCCCATGCACTGAAGATGTCAGTCTGCTGTAGTAATAACGGTACCACCGGCGCTGGCAGCAACAGCAACAAACAGCAACAGCAGCAGCGGCAAGAGCAATATGAGGGGGAGCAATTGACACACTAGGACAGCAGCAACAACAACTACAACAATAACAAGCAACAGCTAACAGCAAAACGACGAAGGAGAAGATTAAGAAGAAGAACAAGAAGAAGAACAACAACAACAACACACAGCAACAACAGAACGGCATACCGTCACATAACGCCATAGATGAAGCAGTATCATGCTGCTGTTGCTACCGTTACAGTAGCGCGCGAAACTCGAACGGCTCCTGTTGTTGTTGTTGCTGATCATAACCATCAGCAACATTAGCAGTAGCAGCATCGTCATCAACAACAGCATCCAGCATTATTGTTGCGCCTGCCCTCTTTGCTGTCTTCGGCGGCGCCGGTGGCGGTGACGTCGCTCGGTCCAGTCAATCTTCCGTTGTTTGGGGCTTCCCCCGATTAGCGCGGCTAAACAGCAACAGCACTGGCACGAACACCGAGAAAAAGCGGAACAGCAGCAAGAAGATAAACAAGAACAGCAAGAAAAAATTGTACATTAACAACAAGAACGTTTGTTCAAGAACAGCAAGAAAAATTGTTCAAGAACAGCAAGAAAAATTGTACATGAACAGCAAGATCGCTTGCACTAGAACAGCAAGAAAACTTGTACAAGAAGGGCAAGAAAATTTGCACCGGAACAGCAAGAAACATTTTACAAGAACAACAAGACAATTTGTACAAGAACGGCAAGAAAATTTGTACAAGAACAACAGCAAAGGAGAAAACTAAACAAGAACCACGAGTTCAAGCAAGCGGACGGCTGGCGGCAAATCGAACGTATCGCGCGGCGTTCTTTGAAGGTGGCCACTGGCATCGGCGATGAACTCCAACAAGTGGATGATTGATTAGCAAGTAGCAACCAATTGATCGATACGTCTCTCTCTCTTTCTGTGTCTGTGTGTCTCTGTGGCCGTCTGTGGGAGTCTATCTACAAACCTCCAAACCTGCATTTCTCTACGCTATAGCTGCAAACGTACAAGCCTGCCCGGTCTACAAATCTAGCATCCGTCTACAGCAGTCTATAAAGCTACCCAGCGGCCTATAAACCTACCCAGCGGACTACAAACCTACCCAGCGGCCTACAAATCTGCCCAGCGGCCTAGAAACGTCTTTAGCGAGCCGCCTATAAGCCTACTTAAGGACGCCTAGAAACAACGAACAAACCACCGACCAAACGAGCGAACGAACCTGCTACCAAGCTGCTGCTGCCTACGTTCGCGAACCTACGTCTGCTGTATGCGTCTACATGCCTACCTGCTACATACCAACGTTAGCTTGCAAGCTAACGAGCAGCTCTCGTGTCTGAGTGTCTGACTGTGTGTGTGTGTGACAGAAAGCCTGTGTGACGACAACAACAACAACGACATCAACAACAATAGCAAGAAACAAGCATTGGATACGCGTGATTGCTAATTCTACTGCTTCTGCTGCTCGTGATGGAAGTTTGTGCTTGCCGAGAACAGTGATCTAGCAGTTTGTGAGTGGAGAGTCCAGTCCGTAAGAGAGTTGTTGTCGTCGTTGTTGTCGTCTTTGTCGTCGATGTTGATGTCGTTGTTGTCGTCGTCGTCGTCTATGTTGTTGCTATTGTCTTCGTGTTGATTTTCGTTGTGTTGTTGTTGCTGCTGTGGCCATCATCGTCAGTATTGTATCATCACGAATCTCCGAGCAGCGTGTGAATTGATTTGAAAAAAATTTGTGAATTGATTGACGACGCCTGTCTGTCTGGTCGTCAATCACGCTCGGTCTCTTAGTGCGCGAACGCGCGCGTAAATATTCAGTCAGCCAACACCTTCGTCGGTTGATTTGACTTGACTGTGCTCGATCGTCAACGACATCGTCGGCTTCATTGTGATCGACCTCGTCTTTGGTTGTCGCCATCCGCAGCATGGTAGCAGTCTCGTCACCATCATCATCATCGTCGTCGTCATCATAACCATGCTCATGCCCATAGCTCGTGTCATTTACTAATTCAACAAGACAATTCGAATTCGTAGCTGGCTTACTTCACTTGTGGCAATTCACTGGCAGCAGCAACAACAACAACAAAAGCAGCAGCAGCAACAACAAACTGCAACAACAACAACAATAGCCGCTTCTCTCAAGACCAGCTGGATTCGCGCTTGCGTCTCCCGTTCGTGCTCTCGCTCTCCCTGTCGGCCTGGAGGTTATTTCTCACCCGCAGCGACAGCATCGAACGTCCTGACCTCGGCTTTCCTGCACTTTTTCGCGCTCGGCTTCTGCGTCCGGCCTGCAGACAAGGTGGGTGGAGTCTGTCTGACCTGACGAGAATCATCACGCTCTTTGACTTCTAAGCAAGAACATTATCGTGGTCGCCAGTCGGTTGTTGTTTTTTATTATTATTATTATTATTATTATTTTATTATATTATTATTATTATTATTATTATTATTATTATTATTATTATTATTATTATTATCATTATCATTATTATTATTATTATTATTATTATTATTATTATTATTATTATGTTTTAGATCAACTATCTTGTCACAATCATATCATTATGTTGTGAGTACTAATGAGAGTACCGAGAGTAGCACGAGATGATGAGGTGATATTGAGGTCTGAGGAAACAACATACATAGATAGATAGATAGCAAAGAAGCGGTAAAAATTTCACGCGCGACTCCATAAGGCAATGTTTACCGACGTATATAACAGTGACGATGATTTTTACTACTACTACTACTACTATTACTACTAATATAGTGCTGCTGCCATTACAAATGGCTGGCTGGTTACTTTTGCTGACTCTGCTACTGTTTGCTAGAGGTGTATTCTTCTATTTAGCTATCTTTATCTAGCGGGAGGTGGCGCAGATAATCGGAGAACCTTGGACTATGTCCCTGCGTTGTCTTCTTCGATTTCGTTGTTGTTGTCGTTGTTGTTGCTGCTGCTGCTGACTTTGACAGCCCCTCTCGTTTCTGAGAGCTGATGGGAAGAACGAGTTCCAATCAACATCATTATCGACGTAGGAGGGTAGATGAATAGCGCGGCGGAGCTCTGAGTCTCAGCGGGCCAGCTGAGGTCGGCGACGAATAGCGTTTTCAGCTCCTGTCCTGAGGGCCATGCCCTCACCTTTGTGATCTTTCCCCTATTGCGGTCCTCATTGTTGTTGTTGTTGTTGTTGTTGCCGTCGCCGTTGATTGTTGTTGTTGCCGAAGGGAGAAATAACGTGCCCCGCTCCCCCTGACTCCACCGTGCTTCTCAGGCCCCACCGAGGCTCAGTGGACCGGTGAGCCCTCTGCCACAGCCCTCCGCATGCAACACCACCCCACCCTATTTTTGTTGTTGATTTCCTGCTCGGTAAAGCCGCCCGGAGTCAGAGCCTAGGCCTTCAGGTCGTGAATAGGCCAGCGGGTGGCACAGTCAGACATAGTACACTATTACTACTACTATTTCTGCCTTAGTAGTCGAGGACCATTAAGTCGGGCAAGGTGGACCAAAGTGCGTACTCTCACATGCTATGAAAGGCCTATATATATAGGCAGCCATAATAACAAAACAACATCGCCAACGCCAAAAATAGCAGCTGTGCAACGACAGAAACTCCAACAGAAATCAACAACTACATAGTACGAGCGCTGGCAACAGCAGCAGCAAGCAACATTAACAGCAGGAAGACGAACACAAACGCTAACAACGCCAATAACAAATTGAACGATTCGCGCAACGCGTCTTGCTTGCCTAATTCCCCTAACTAGCCAGCTACCAACTAACCACTCTGCTAAGTGACTGGTTAATGAAATAATTCACGTTGGCAGCAGTTTTCGACTTGCAGTTGCAGTAAGCAGCAGCAGCAGTCCAGTATACCCCCGTCGAGCCCGGTGGCGTGGAGGATTCGCCTGCGCCTCGCAACCGGAGGAGACACTAGATAGGTGCGCGGGTTCGAGCCCCACCGTTGCCCCACCGATTTGCATTTGTGGGGCATGTCCGTCTTCTATGAAGAATGCGAAAAGCAGTCCCGTCGACGTTAAATCTTGGCTGAGGGACAACAGCCTCGAAAACTTTACTGTTTAGCCCAGCAGCAGCATCCCAGCATGAGTAGTGTCGGCGACCGGGCCGGGAGCGCCTTTTAGAACACCGCGCTCCTAACTCCACAACGTGTTCTGTGTGCGTTGGCCAGATGATGTCGTATGTACGTGCAGGCACATTGTTCTGTTAGGCTCGTTAGATTGATTGTCCGGTTTCTCCAGTATTTGTTGTTGCTGTTGTTGTTATTGTTTGCTGTTGTTGTGTTTGTTGTGTTGTTGCTTTAGTCGGCGTGTGAAGACCACGGGCCGCGCTGTCGCGCATAAATTAATTTGCGTGCATAAATGAACTTGCGTGCATAAAGGAACGCACGTACAATGATTACTGAGCCAACTGGCCTGTCGATGTATGCGAATTTGTACATTTTGCTCAACTCTATATCTTTAGATACAGATTGGTATTCCGTTTGTTCAAATTTATATATATATATCTATATATCTTATCAATCGTGGCATTGGCGCTTTCCTTTGTTTATGAATCTTCTTGAAGGCAGGGTTCTGAAATAAACGCAGCGCCCGCCACTATTCTCAGGGGGTTTTTCACCTGAAACTCGTGCAGAAAGAGCCCTCTCAGCACGTGCTGCTTCTACAAGTGTATGTGGCCTTCCTCAGCACCGAGCGTTGGCCATTACTACTTCAAGGTGCGTTAGGGTCTCATAGATTGACGTGTAAATTCACGTAAAATTCACGTTCATGTGTCTGATATTTGTAGTATCTGACTCATATCTGACCTTGAATTCCACGTTTTTAGCTAGGCATCTGTTACCGTCAATATGTATTGTTTCATTTTTTTGCGAAATTATTACATTAGCAACTAGCTCGGTTTGGTTTGTGTCATTACCCACGAATTGTTAATCCGGTTTTCACGGCGGCTTCACCAAAAACACTACTGATCTGATGCTTCAAGCTTTTAGCCAAACATAGTCAAAGCGGCAGATATTTACAGGAATGGCACTGCTTCGTCATTGGAAGAATACCAAACATTATTTTTCGCTACGACTGGCTAGCACAAAGCACGAACCAAATTGGCTTTTTTGTCCTGCATGTGGACGAATTGCTGAAATACTATTCTGTCGTAAAAGTAACGACATTTTTTTCAAAAATCACTTCATACATGGATAACGGGTGTGGATTAGTAAGTAGAAGAGTCAATCAATAATAAACTTATCCTTACACGCAAGGAACTGTATGTTCCCAACCTAGGTAGGACGCGCAAACACTGCGATTCATCCGCACCAAAATATTGAAAACAACAGATACGAGTATACGATATTATTGTTTTCTTCAAGTCCTTCAGAGCGCAGTACATCCACATTTGCGTGTGCCCAAGCCGGTAGAAGGTTTACCAGAAATGCCAAATGGCCGAAGGACAACTGTCGAATCAAGCTAGCGTAACGCGTGATCTGATGGGGAATCACATACAAGCAATTGCGATATAGTGGGGTGGGGGGTGGATCACACACGAGATATATAGTCAAGAGGTTGCAGCTAAACCTCTTGCCTTGCTTTCTCGTGGTGCTTGTCTTCGAAGAGCAAATCGAGAAGAAAACGCTAAAAAGCATTGCGTAAACGCCAATTGCGTTGTGATTCTGTTCCAGTTGACTCAACATTGGTGTGTTGTGTTGTTGTTGTTGCTGGTTTGTTGTTTTTGTTGTTGTTGGGTTGGTTGTTGTTGTTGCTGTTGTTGTTTGTTGTTTGTTGTTGTGTTGTTGTTGTTGTTTGCTGTTGTTGTTGTTGCTGCTGCTGCTTGCTGTTCTGAACGTTGCTATCATCGTATTGATCGTCGTCGCCGTTGCTGTTGGTTCTGTTACCGTTGTTGCTGATTCTGTTCTTGCTGTTGTTGATTCGTCATCGTTGGTGTCGTTGGTTCTGTCGTTCTAGTTCTAGATTCTGTTTTTGTTTGTTTTGTTGTTTGTTGTTGTTTGTTTTTCTCTTTGTTGTTTGTTGTTGCTGTCCTGTCCCTCAATGTCGTCAGACTATGTGCCAATATGCGGGCGGTGCTGGCTAGGGCCGGATTACTGATGTTTGTTGTCTTGCTGCTGTGTTGCTGTGGTTGTTGTTGTTGTTGTTTGTTGTGTTTTTGTTGTTGTTGTTGTTTGGTTGTTGTTGTTTGGTTGTTGTTGTTGTTGTCGTTGTTGTCGTTGTTATAGTTATAGTTATTTGTTGTTATTATTGCTGTTGTTTGGTGGAGATGCTCTGCTGCTGCTTCTGCTGTGTTGTTGTTGTTTGTGATCGTTGGCTTTGGCCTTTCATTACAACACACTGTGCACGGTGTTGTCGCCACGAAGACGTTTACGTGTCCCCTGTGCTGAAGGCACACACAGGCCTGCAGGGTCCGCGAGGGGCGATCGAGGGAGACAGTGGCGGCAGGCGGCGGCGCGGCGAGGGTCTATGTACAGACGACGTAATATACGTGTGTTTGTGTGGGGGGGTGGGGGGTGAGGGAGGTATGTTATATATATATATTATATATATATATATCTGTCTACACGCGGCGTTGATGTCTGTCTAGACTGTCTGACTGTCTGGCTGGATGTCTGCATCATATATGTGTGTGGTTGTATATTTGTGCTTGTACAAGTATGCGGTTGAGAATACGGACTATTTGCAGCGATCACGTACCGAGTA